>VXBZ01007470.1:186993-247530 GCA_013399135.1 Heliornis fulica | reverse complement strand
CAAGCCAGGATGCCATTGGCCCTCTTGGCCACCTGGGCACACTGCTGGCTCATGTTTGGGGGGCTGTCAACCAACCCCCCCAGGTCCCTTTCGGCCAGGCTGCTCTCCAGCCACTCCTGCCCAAGCCTATAACGTTGCCTGGGCTTTCTGACACTCTTTCCCTTCTTCACCTCTGAGATATTGGGCTACCCAGACACGACCCTGCTGCTGCATGAGGTTGTGTCTTGTCTTATATAGAGGAATGCTGTCAGTAAACTACACTTCTCTTAATCTCTACTCGTGTGTTTCTGGATTTATATCACATAAGAGAAACTATTGGGGTTAAAAAGGCCCTAGTGAGCACCTGCTTTTGGTCACTACAACTACCCAGGCTTAGAGAGACAGCAGCAGCTCCTCAGGGCTGCTCTGATGTGGCACCATGAGGTTTTGTGTGGGGATGCAGTGAGCACACCCTTCCTCTGAGATGGACATAAGGATATGGGGTGTGCAAAAGGGTCTGAAAAGCTGACCTGCTCTGCTTAGGTGGCTTAGACTTGTGAGGTTCCTTCTCATATTCTTTGCCTGCCAAATCTTCCCCCTTTGTAAGAAAACTGGAAACGGGATTGAAACCCCTAATTATTATCTTTTTTCTTTTCCCAATGTTTTTATCCCAGCAGGAGTTGTGGTAAGAGGACAAGATGCCTGCCTTTGCCTTAATGACAGTAATGATGACATGGGGAAGCTGGTCAGAGCAGCATCACTGCTCCATCCTTAATTTTCATTGCACAACCAACGGTGCTTTAGCAAACGAGGCACAGACAAGACCTTTTGCTCCTCTTATGCTCATCAAGCAATCATCACCCCGTCACGCTTTGGCTTCAAATATCTCATTAGCATCTGGCTGACCTTGACTCTCCTCCACGGGCTGGAAGATGAAGAGGTGGGAGTTATAAAGGCTGGGGCTGGCTTTTATGGGTGAGTCATGAGATAGTGGCTGCTGCAGGCTCATGTATGGGAGGTGCTGGGGAAACATCATGTGCTGTGCCGTGAAAGATGATAGTAAATGGATTAAGCAGGAGAGAAAATGGGGGAGGGCACCTGGTTAGCTATTGTTGAAGAAAACAGAGAGGGGAAAAAAAGAGAGTAAAATATATACCAGAGACTGTCATTAACTGCACCGCAGGTCCATGGCTCTTAATAACTGACTATGCAGCGAACACTAGAAATGATATAAAAAGTTATTGAGAGAGAGATTTTAGTGAATGGTTGGGTGATACAAAAGAATACTGATTCTAGCAGAACTTTCTTCTAATTTAAGCCAGATCCTTTTTCTGAGATAATAGCTGCATTGAGCATACTGAAAAAATCTTTTAGCTCTGACAGAAATGGGATAAAGCTCTCATTTAGGTACCCTGTAATCCAATATGTGTCTGCATAGTAATGAGTTAAGGGGGAGCCAGTTAAGTGGGAGCCTTCAAACTCTTCTAGGAGTAAGGATGGTGCTTAGGTTTAAGATAACTAGTTCTTGTACAAGTAGGGAGAGTAAATAAAGAGTGGACAAGCCATGAGTTTTAGCAGAGCATTTATTATTTATGCTCAAGGGGAAACATTTAACTAAATCAAGCTAAGGGTCTGTCTTCATTGCAAGCTGAGCTTTAAAACAGACCTCAACTAAAGAGGATTTAGTAGTCCTGGGATCCAAACAGACTTCTAGATCAAATTTTTCCCATGGTTTGAGAAAGCTCAGGGCTTGAGCAGAACGTTATGGCCTTGATCTTGACTTTCGGTCTGTAAATGCTAAGTGCTCCCATAAATGAACACAGAAGTTGTAACTTCCACAGATTTCCAAGAGCTCCAGTGGAGAAAGGTCCACCTGAATTCTGAGGATGGGATCTCAGAGCAGAAGCTTCAATAGCTATTAAGCTGCATTAGAACCCCTTTTTTATGGGGGACTTAATTTCAAACCTGACACCTTCTTTAGGAAGGAACAAACCTTACAAGGTGCATTTAAAATAATTTCTATGGCAGGTTTATAGCTGTGAGAACATTAATAAACTGAAACAGCTATTCACTGTGCAGTACCCACTAAGCAATTATGTTTTATCTGTAGGCAGCCTAATGAAACCAGCAGCTAACAACCTAATGAGAATTTAAACCAGCCCAGCGCTGGATGCGTAGGCATCCCTGGTTATTCTGCACTCGGTGTTTTCATAGCTTCATAGGGTTGGAAGGGACCTTCAGAGGCCATCCAATCCAACCCCCCCTGCAATGAACAGGACTTTCTCTAGTTCAGGTTGCTCAGAGCCTTATCAAGCCTGGCCTTGAATGTCTCCAGGGATGGGGCCTCCGCTGCCTCTCTAGGCAACCTGTTCCAGTGCCTCACCACCCTCATGGTGAAGAACTTCTCCCTAATGTCTCATCTAAACCTGCCCTGCTCTAGTTCAAAACCACTGCCCCTTGTCCTATCACCACGTGCCCAGGCAAACAGCCTCTCCCCAGCTTTCCTTCAGGTACTGGGAGGCTGCTATGAGGTCTCTCCACAGCCTTCTCTTCTCCAGGCTGAACAGCCCCAACTCTCTCAGCCTGTCTTCACAGGGGAGATGCTCCAGCCCTCTGATCACCCTCATGACCTCCTCTGGACCCTCTTGAATAGCTCCATGTTCCTCTGCTGAGGGGTCCAGAGCTGGATGCAGTACTCCAGGTGGGGTCTCACAAGAGCAAAGGGGCAGAATCACCACTCTTGACCTGCTGGCCACAGCTTTGCTGATGCAGCCCAGAATACGTTTGGCCTTCTGGGCTGCATGCAAGTGGACACTGTCTACTCACATCCAGCTTTTCATCCACCAATGCTCCCAAGTCCTGTTCCACAGAGCTGAAGTTTAGCACTGCTGGGTATTTAGGTAAAAATTGCCTTATTTTGTACTAGTTGTGATGTCCTTTTTCTGAGGTGGTGCTTCACACTTGTGTGCCCAGATGCTGCCACGTTGGTGTCACATCACACACTGCAATGTTTTTGTAGCATCTGGGAGCAGGGAGGTGCCTGATAGTACAGACTGGAAAAAATCAGAGTGGTAGGGTTTGATTTGGTGTTTCCTTCAGTGCCAGACAGCACATTTGTACTGTGAGCAAGGCAGCAGAGAAATAAGGCTGTGGAGGGTTAGGGGATGTGCTAACGAACAGGAGATGGATGCAGAGCCTGAGTGATGACCCAAGGATCACCACTGTGCTCTGGCTGCACCCAAAAATGATGCCTTAGCAAAGCATCCACCTCTCTTTTCCTTGCCTTTACATTTTTTTTCCTTGTATTTTTTTTTCCTTGCCTTTTTCCTTTTTTTTTCCCCCTCTATTTTTTTAGCTGCTGGAGTGCTCAGAGTCTCTGTTCTCTTGTACAAGGCAGCCTGAAGGGTCACACTGTTAACAAGCAAACTTGTGCAGTCCTTCTCCAGCTCATCAGCAAGGAGAAGACAAAGTCATTAGCCATCTGTGTGGGGCTAATTATGCAGTGCATCCTGGCGGGCAGCCAGAGACCTGATGGGGGGGAGGGGATGGGCTGGGGGATGCTGCAGGATGTTCCGTTACAGGGGATTGATGCTGATTTTATCGTCCAGGGCACAACACAGCCCTGGTGAAAGGGCTCAGGGTGTGGAATGGCCAGTGTCCCCTTGAGTGTGGATAATTCCTCATCCCTCCAAGCTGCTCTGAACACTTACTGCAGATGGCAGAGCTCCAGGCTGAGCCGTTGGAGGGGAGTGTGGGCGAGCATTGTGCTGGATAAGGGTGATCCAATGCACATAACCCAGTCAGCACCAGTGTAGCACTGGTTCTGAGCAGGGTCAGAAGTGGAGGGGAGAGATGGCCAGGCTGTAGCAAACTGAGTTTGCAGACTGCAGCTTGTGCCAGTGTGGTTGTGCCCATCTCGTGGTGCCTTACCAAGGGTCCTGAGCAGAGCAGGGCATGCACACCTCGGGGATGAGCTCAGGCTTTCCATTCTCCCTGTCTGTCACCGATAGTCAGGATCACATCCTTCCCTGCCCCAGCTCAGTGTGGATATCCTGCTGCCCAGAGGAGTATCTAAGCCTTTATCTGTATATTGATAACTCTTTAGATCAAAGACCCTCTGAAAGTTGCTGGCTTGGTTCTAATTCTAGGCTGCTTTCAATAGATTTACCCTGACAGTTGATGTATTTTTTTATTTTATTTCTTGAATGATCTGTCATTCTTTTTCATACATGATGACTAGCAGCATCTATTTTACCCTCATTATATGTATTATGTGATGTCTAGCCTTTTTAGGTTCTTTCTTCTCCAAGTCCTAATCACCATGCTCGCTCCTATATGCTTTTAATTATTTCTATTGCATATTAGTGGACTCTTGAGTTCTGCCACCCACGTTTTGAGCCAAGTGTCTGTGACTCACTGCACCATGTGCTAAACACTGGGTTGGTCTAAAGAACAGCATTAGGGTGCATTCAGTCATATTTTCTTTTCCTCCCTTGTTAACACACTAATGTTTTGTGTTGACCACTCCTGCTTTGAGTCCTCTTGTGTGGTTTGATCCTTTTCTGGAATAATCAGAGTGATGTCAGGGTTTAATCCCCTCTCAGATCTGAGGTCTGGCTTTTGAAGAGCCCCAGTCACGCTCTCTACTCATCTCATCCTGTCCTTGATGGAAATTCTAGGCCTTCATGGATCTTTTTTCAAGTTTGTGTGTGCTGGTGCTGTTTCCCAAGGAAGGTTTTTGAGTCCCTTAAGGTTTTTTTTTGGTGTGGGAATGACAATCCTAATGCTTGATGGGGGTTGCAGTTCCTGGAGTTGTGAAACCTGCTGAAAAATGCTGTTTCTTCTCTTTCAGGTGACTGTTTTCATCAACAGATTATGAGCTTTCAGAATTCCTTTTCAAAGGGAGTGTCAATGAGTCTCTTTTTTGTTTTCAAAGGGGAATGGTGTTTTATCATCAGTACCTTCTTACAATCCAATTAGCTAATTGCCTTCAGTAATTAACCTTAAGGTATTTCAGGAGAACAAAGTAACAACAGGACAATATCAAATAGTTACAACTCTGAGAGCTTTGACTGAATTTGGTCCTTTCCCAGATGCAGGATGCTGAACAGCCCCGTAACTCACTGTCTTCTCCTTGTGGTGCCTTGAAAAAACTGTGTGGGGGGAAGCAGCTTGTAATTCTGCTTGAGGTTCACACATGTACAGCCACCTGCAAGCCCAGAGAGACCAGCTGCCTGAAATGCTTCTGTCTGGGCATTGCACACAGGTTCTTTTCTTTTGAGAAGTTGGCCAGCCTGGCTGTTAGGGCACAGAACTGCAGCTTAGAGCTATTGGGCTCTCTCCTCTTGGCAAGAGGTGCTTTCATCTCTCTTCCCCTGATTTTCTCCCTAAAGGTTCCTTGGTGGAAGCTTTTGGAGACAGGAAAGCATGACAGGATTACTAGAATGAAACTGGCTTGTTCTTCAGTGTGATGGACTTTTGCAATCGATTCATCCCTTAGCTGCTGGATTTAAAACTCCTTAAACTCCACAGCTGATATGTTGCCTATCTGTGACTGAACACACTGAGCTTCTGGGCTCTTCTTGAGTTAGCTGAGCACCTGACTGCATCTCAACTGTGTACAGCAGTACTAATTCAGGGCTTTATGCTGATCATTAAAAACACAAGTGGACAGTTGCTTACATTGGTTCTCTCCACTGCTGGAAGAGATGCATTCAAAGACTTGGATTCCTCGTAGGTATCTGTTTATGAGGTTATTTTGTTCCTCAAAAATGTGGTTGGATAAGGTATGATGAGCGCATGTCTTTAGAAGGATGAAACAGCTGATGCTCCCTATGATGGGCCTCCCTACCTAGCAGTCTGGCACAGATGTGCTTCTGAAGAGCTTTATAATTTGTCCTTATTATGTTCTATGTGTGATTTAATGAAAGAATTTTTTATGAAAGACCCTTTCTGTACTGTAATTGAGCTCTTAATCTTATCTGAAAAGCAGAGCACAATCTCTTCAGAAATGGTGTTTGAGTAACAGCCCATTTGCATTTCCCGTGCCACGGTGTCGGTTGCAGGAGCCGCTCGTTCTTTATTTAAAAGCAGACAATAAGCAGATTTCTTCATGTCAAAAACACACCAGTGCTGCCATATGGAGTAGGTTTGAGCAGCAAACTGTCTCACCAACTGAGCAAGCAAGAACCTTCCCCAGTATGGAAAAGCAAGAAGTGAGCTTTTCCTTAGTGAGCACCTGAGGCTTCATGCAGCTTGATGCTCAGCAAATGGGGCATGGAGATAACAGCTGTCAGCAGAGAGAGTTACCCTGGGCAGGTAAAAGTTGGCAGGAGATAAAAGTGGAAACTTCAAAACAACTAGAGGCAGAAATAATTGTGAGGATGGCAATGGGTTCAGTGAACATCCCTCCATTCTGAACCTTTGAAAAATGATTTTCCAGAAGCTCCCAAAGATTTCCTGCTTTTGATCAAGCTGATCTTCCTAAGCAGCATTTCACAACCAGAATTATGAGTTAAGAGAGTTTAAAGAGGAAGGCTCAGTTTTTTTTTTCATAGGGAGCTTAGCAAATTTTTTAAAGTGCTCTTGGTTGGAGGGAGGCCAGAAGCCACTGCTCCAGGCTTGTAAGACCTCATTGACCTACACACTGATGGACTGGCCACAAACCAAAATCTGGATGGGACTGTGTGAAGCATTTAACACTAAAAAATACTGGAAACTTGATGGTGATCATTCAGAAACTCCAGTTCATACTCCAGAAACTCCAGTTCACACTCCAGAAACCATGGGTACTGCAAATAGTGATGGGCTTGCTGATGGCTCTGTGCAGAACTGGTGGTGGTGAGTGGCAGAGTGATGGGATGAATTGGCTGCTGGCTTGTTTGGGCACAGAAAACCCTGTGCCTCTACTGCTTTGGCCACAGAGCAGAGTGCATTTTACTCACAAATACTTGGAGCAGGAAGGATGAAGAGGCCAGCCTTCCCTTGCCACTGACCATTGGTGATGCTGTGCTCACTGCATCCACACAAGTTACATCTTGTGCAGGTCTGGGAAGTCAACACAGAGGATTCCAGGCTGGGTTCCAATTGGCCGTGTCATTTTCCAGGCAAGTGAGGACTAAACTCTGCAACACTTTTCCACAGCTGGAGATGAGGGAGTTGAATTGCATCTGTTGACAAGATGAGAAATGTGTCATGTTTTGTCTTGCCCTGTACAACAAATACCCAAAATTGAAAGTGGTGCTGCCTTCTCAGCTTCTGCTTCTTCCTCTGCCTCCTCGTGCTGAAGCACACCTCTAGTGAGAAGAGCCATCCATTTCTGTCCTGTCACTTCATCTCTTCCCCCTGTGCTTCCCTTCGTACTCATCATCTCACCCCTGAGAAGACCTCCATTACTGGGATAATAGGTGCTATTTGATCAGCCTTTGATGTGATGAGCAGTAGATTTTTGCAGTCAGTGTGTCAATTTAAACTGCTAAAAATAAAAGATCAATTGTCTCTTTCCTGGAGAAGAAATTAAGGAAAAACCTTTCCATGTTAAGGAGCAAGCATACAAGGCTGAGAGGGTGAAGGGGGAGGTGAGGTTGTCTCTGGAGTGGAGTAAACTTGTCAATTTAGCAAATTAGACTGTACTTGCACCTTCTAAGTAGTCAGGTACCAAAATAATGTCACTCTGAGTAGACAGGGCTGGGGTGGGAATCACTTGTGCTGCCAAGCAGAGGCATGAATTTTGGCAGATGTGCTCACACAGGGGCCTGTTCGCTAATTCCAGCTCCATGAAGCTTATGGGGATCATGTTTTCCATTCTCTTTGCACCCCTGTACCCAGGGTCCTTGGTCAGACCATCCTGCCACATGCTTACTGCCTGTGCAGTGACATGGATGTGGCTTGCATGATGAGCCAGTGCCTGTAAGGGCTCTGTCCTGTTTCAAAGCTGTTAAAGGAGAATTTGATGAATTATTCAGCAGCATCAAAGTCCCTGTGAAGACATAATTAGTGGCTGTGATTATGCTAGGTGAAAGTGGAGGATTTCACCCATTTGGGCAGAGAAGCAGGTGCAGAAGCTGCAGAAGGTCTGAGCCAGGGTGCACCAGCTGGGGACATTGTGCAGATGGGCAGGACCCCCCCTATGCACCTGGGTCTCACCTGGCACAGCTTCCCATCCAAATTCAGCTCAGACCCCATCCCCTCCCAATGTAAGGAGTTGCTCTTTGAACTTTCTGCTAGAAACAAGGAGGGGGGAACCCCAACAGAGCAATGCTGAGAGAGAGACCTGAATTCCACAAAGATGCTGTGGAAGAGGCAGGAGGCAGCACCGTGTCTGCACTCACCTATACTCATGGGTGCTCACGCAGCATGTGCCACCTGGTGAGTCCTTTCTGCAACTGCTAACGTGCTCCTGATTATGTTTAATTAATTAGCAGCAGGTTGAGATTCTGAAATCAGAATTGTGCCGGTGGAGGAACATGAAACAACATGTTCTCTTGGCGTTGGAGCTCCTCTAACAGTACCCACAACTACATTTGCCAAGGTAACCGGAGAGGCGATGACTCAGAAGATGCGCAGGCAGCAGCTGGCAGCACAGTATCAGCTCCACAGGGGCTGAGCACTCTGTTTTGGTGCTCCCAAGCATGGACCTTCTGTCCCTGCAGCACCTTTCCATCCAGGAATGGTGTGGAAAAGGTTGATGAGTCCCTGGGGATGAATTTCCCACCCCCGCCTTTTATCACTGTCACTGACTCCCCACGGGAGATGACGCGCTGGGTTGTTCTTTCTGTTTCTTCACCACCACACTCTGGAAAGCTGAACCTAAAATGATGCATTCTTGGGGTCTTGTTCTTTTTAACTACTCTGATCTGTACTTTGGGAATGTCTGTCTAGCTTCCAGTGGAGTTCATTAATGCATGGAACAGTGATGCTTTTCTTCCTTGTTGGCCCTGTTTTTTGTGACTTGACAGGGATGTGCTGAATTTAAAGAGTGTGGTCAGTCCTGTTACCCTCTCAGGAGCTGCTCAGGTACCTGGAGTTAAGCAGATTTGTATTGTCAAGGTACCTCCGACTTGAATTTCAATGTAAAACTTTTTCTTTTCTTTTTTTTTTTTTCTCTCTCATTTTTTTTGCTAACTGTGCTTATGTTATCACTCTGACAAGCTCACAAAAGAAACCCAACAAATCGGCCAGCCAAGCAGATAAGGAAACAGATGTTGTAGAGGGTAAAGGTTAAATAAATACAGACAGCCCAGGAAAAAAAGCTTTGCAAAACAGTGGGAAGCTGAATAAGTGAAAGGAAGGGGGGTTTTGGAGTGGAATTACAAAGGGAAACACTTTTCTGCAGAGGAAAAAGCATACCTTAGCCTCCAAAAATATCTTTATGAATTCAAGCCAGTAGAAGAGAAGGAGTAATAACTAGATTTGGGTAAACACAAAGCCCTGCCAGACCTCTGAACCTGCTGTGGGAACATACTCAGCATCTGCAGGTCTGCAACCCTGCAAAACTGAGCCTTGCACACTTAGTCTCTGATTTTTTTTGTTATAATTTTATGGCCTCTTCCACATGAGGAATAATATGGAAATGCTGCAGTCTAGAAAAGCATGTAACAAAGCGCTGTAAGTAGGGCTTAGTTCTATCAGTCTCTCTGGCTGCTGCCCTGGGAGTGTTGCTTTGCTACCTGTTTCTGACTTTAGACTGTTTCTGGTTTATTATGAGACAAGTATTTAATTAAAATGCAGTGAACTCCAGCCTCATTAGCCTGGATCATATTTTACTGTTCCTTGCATTGTAGGCAGAGAGGGGGCTCGTACCTACTTCATTACCAATGCAAAATGCCACCGGGTGATCGCTGGCTCTCACAGACAGTGACTTAGGCTGCAGCACTCATCATGGGCACCTGCAAAACCATGACTCAGATCCATCCTTAACGACTCCATCAGCCTGACCTGACATCCCACGTGGTGTCAAGGGGCATCACTAAATTCCTGGGTCACCCTTTCCTCTTTGTTGCCTGGCTGTGTACCCTGTCAATGCTGGTCCCTCCTTGCGATGTGCAGCTCACAATCCTGTCCCACCTCTCCCTGTGAGAGGGATGCAGATCTGGTCTTGGGTCTGATCCCACTGAACTATGGTGCTTGATTGTTCCCATGTCATTTGATTGTGGCAGTAATAATTAATGAGCAATGTAGCCCTCATACCTCAACTATGAACTATGTCTGTGTTCTGAAACAATGGGGCCAATGTCTGGGCTGCTGAACTCATGCTGAAGGAAGAGTAACATCACAAAGGTAAAATGCAAAGAGACATTAAAGCCACCTGTGTTTGCTATTTAAATCGCTTCAGACATCAATTATGCTTGTCCTGATAAAGACAGGGCACCCTTCATACAGATGCTGAACATGGTTCCTCTAGTGCCTCTCTAGATAAGATTACAAAGAAGCTATTGTTGCTCCTTAGTCACAGCTGAAATCTAAATCTCAGTGCATGCTCTTGGAGGGTAAATGTGTGCTGGCACTGGGGCCACAGAGCAGGATTTGTTTTCAAAGAACTGGGAAATGCAGAAGCAGAGGTTCCTGAAAGCAGTAATGCTGCTATGGTACAGACAGCAACAAGGCACCTGACAAGGGATTTCGTATTCAAATGCAGGGAAATCTAATCAGGGCTTGCTAATTTTCATGAAGTCAAACACTTGGGATTAACTTCAGACTTGCATTTTCCTGGAATAATTCAACACAAACACTATATATTTATACACGGACACTTGACTCTTCCGTTGCTTGATGAGACTACAATTTGTCTTCCTCTTGTGGTCACTGCAATTCTTCCTCTCCTGTGGTTTGCATTCCTACCCCCAGGACTATTCAGCTGTTATGCTTTGCATACTGTTTGTTCTTCAAAGGAAAGCAAGCCATGCTTGCTTAAACAAGCCCACTTTGCAAGCAGGTTTTATTTGGACCAGGTCCTGTCTGAAACCAGAATCCAATCTCACTATCTGCTGTCATGTATCTCTGTTATTTGTCCTCTCATCGTTGCTTCTCCATTTCTTCTTCAGCACCATCATTCAAAACTACATAGAATTGAGATTCTGATTCTTTTATATTTGTGCCTGCTGTGCTTTGTTTCCTTATCTCAGCTAGGTCTCTATTTCACATCTGGTTTTGCCTGCACTGACAGATGTATTCTTTGAGCTGTAAATACTGTATATCGGGGATACAGAAATTTTCTTACCCTGTGAATCTGATTGGGGTCCTTTTCTAATATCTCATGGAACATCTGAAGTCTCCCTTTCTTCCAACAACCTCTAGAGCTGCTTTTGGCTAAGATAAACCAGAAAGCCTTGTTTGGATTCACCCCCTTGCTGTGTTTCTATCTAACACACTGGCTGGGGTAGGATGTTTGCTTGGGCTGGCAGCTTTCTTACAGACAGGTCTGCAGCCGCCTCCGATCCCCTGTGCTGTTGCTCAGACCACAGCAGACTGGATGCCACATGGGACAGTGTCTGACAAAGCTGGTGCCTTGTGTTTTAGCTGAAGATGTGGTCTGGCAGGATTTGAACTTTGTTTTCCCAGAATTGGAAGTTCGAGGCATTAAAACCATAATCAATTAAATCACTACTCATCTGTGGGCTTTGGGTTGCTGTGTCAGCTCTCTCCTGCTAATGGCTGTATTGGCTAATGGCCATGTGTTGGGCCAATGTAGCTGCTGCTTGCAGGACCAGAGGCTGCCTTGAGCCAAGGACCTACCCAGCTTTCTTCTGTTGGGACACAGCAATGTGGTGATGGCAGTGGCTTTGGTCAGAATCAAAGTGTTGCTGATGGTTTCCAGTACTAATTGTGGCCTCTCTTTGCTGCCTGATCAACCAGAAAACCCTCTCTTGGGACAGATTAGTGCTGCAGCAGTGTTTTTCTGAGGACACTGGGGATACAGAACAGAAATGAGATGTGTGACCTGCAAAGCTGAGCATTGAGTTGGGAAGAGCATAGTGATGTTTCTTCAGAGGTGCAGGGGCTCTTGCCACTATGATAGGTTTGGGCAGTGGGGCAGCATCCCCCTTATGTCACCCTGATGTGCAAGTCTCAACATCCTGCAGAGCTCAGTGTACCCATGGAAGAGGCTCAACCACAAAGCCTCTTCTGTTTGTGAGCATCCCAGCAAAATAAATTGTCTGGCCAGGAGTCCCTGCCGCTAATCCTGGGCAGATCCTGTGTCCTCAACTGCCCACACCACCCTTGGGACCACCAACATGGGGGTACCCAAGAGCCCCCCTCCAGCTGCAGGCAGCAGTCAGGCTCCCTGCCTACACATCTCACCATGCTCACCCTGCATGGTGGTTGTCATCAGTATAAAAAGCCTTCCATTAGCAAACCCAGATGCTGCAGCAGTGACATTTTTGGGAGGGATGCACAGGGAAACCAGAGCTGTGCATGGACAGCTTGTTATCTGCACTGACGTGAGCACCAGGGTGACACGGTGACCTCCTGAGCCAGCTGTCACTGCTGGTGCGGGCTGGGGACACCGAGTCAAGGGGATGTGAGTGTTTGCACACACCTGTGCAGGGACATGGGCACAGGGCATGGGAAGTCCCTTTGATTCCTTGAGCAGAGGCCTGTCCTCTTCATGTAAAGTCCTTTTCATCACATCGTAGGTAAAATATCAAGCTGTTGAGATGCATCATAAACAGGGAGAGATCTAGAGGTAGGTGGAGAAAAATGCACAGGCAGTTTGAAAGATGCTTTGAAAGAATAAAACTTGCTGCCAGGCTTCCCTCTGAGAGCAAGTACAATCTCTTTCTTTCTTTTGGTGCTGTGTTATTCCTCCATGGCCAGGAGGCTGCAGGCGTTTCAATTCTCCTCTTCGAGTCCTTGTTTCAAAAAGGGCCCAAAATCTGTTTTCTTCTCAGATGCAGCAAAGTGCACAATGCAGCCGTCTCTAAGCCTCTCTTCTGTCTCAGGGAGAAAGGAATTCACCAAGCCCTAGAGCCTGACTCACTCGCTGTGTGAGCATGAATTAACCAGGAATGTTCGAGAATTATTCCTGAATAATTCATGAACCTGAATTAATCATGCATTTTCATGAATTATTCATGAATAACTCATGGAAATGCAAGGTTTATTCATGCTCCAAAAAACCCAAGGCTTTTTCTCTTCTGCTCTCTCTCCCTGTAAGAAACAGACCTGAAACAAGCTGAGGGGGGGAAGAAACCCCTACGTGTATAAGGAAAAATAACAGGAATAATAATACTGAAACGAAACAACCAGGAAAAAAAAGAAAGCAAAGGGTCTTTTTTTTTTTTTTTTTTCTTTCTTTCTTTGCAGTGGGGACGGCAGGTGGGAGCTTTCTAAGCCGGACAAAGGAGACCTGACAAGGAGCTGTGGTGAAGGGACAAGCCCAAGGCAAAGAAGTGTCCGGTCACCTCCTCTCCTGGAGCAGGCAGCTGGGATCTGGATAGACAGGAGACATTTTGCAAGACTCAGCACCTGGAGCGGTGCTAACCAGGCAAGGACCGAGCTCTGTTGCTATCAGGGTTGTGGTATCTTTCTTTTTCTCTCTGTGTTTGTGTTTTTGTGTAGTTTCGTTGCATTCGTTAAGGGAAATGATCAACTGGTGAGCGGGGCAGGAGGGAGCAGCAACAGCTGCGGAGATCAGTGTATTTTATTTAAATGTTAAGGGGAGGGAAAAAAACCTCTAGAGAGCTTTTGGGGGTTGTTTGCTGTTTGGAAGATGGAGCTCATGAAAACAGAGCTGTGTTTCTGGGAGGGAGCGCTCTTTTTTCTGTGTGTCTCCCAGTTTGTAGGTCCCTAACCTTCCCCTGGGCTCAGGAGGTGGCCGGGTGCAGCCGCCTGCTGCAGAGCACCCAGCAGCAGGGAAGTGGGGAGCGAGGCGGTTACCACGCAGCTCATCTCGATACGGTGCTAAACTAAACCTAAACCCCCGAGAGTGTCTCTGCCAAGGGCAAGCCAGAGGTGTCTGTACCCACAGGACAGGCTGGCAGGTCTGGGGGAAGTTAGGGACCCCGCAAGGAGCTTTGCTGTGGTGGCAGAGGGAGGGAAGGAGAAAGTTTTCCAGGGTGACCTGAACCTCTCAAGTAAGAGGAGTCAAAACCAGGCTTGACCTTAATGAGGTTGTGGAGGCAGAATGGGGCTGCAGTAAATTGGGTCACAGCTGCTCTTCCAGTGAGCTTGTCTGCTCCACCGCTCCTCTCTCTGCCCCAGCTCTCTCCCATCGGCTTTGGACACTGTGACCATTCTCCATGTGTTGCCCAGCACAAGGGCTCAACCCCAGTGCCCAGAACCCTTCTGCCAAGTTCTGCTTCAGGGAAGGATGGTCAGGGGTGGTGCCCTGTGGGGGCACTTGGGAGATCTGGCAGGTGGTGTCTGTCTGGTTTTGTCCTTATCCATGGTGAGTTGGTTGAAACCTGGAAAAAACTCTTGTTCCAGCTTCTCAGCTGTCCCTGTGGCTCGGGAGGATTTGAAAGTCACCACTAGTCTGGCTGCTGTTTGATTGCTGAGCACTCCCCTTTCTCCAGTGATTTAAGCCTGCAGTTCTAAGGGCAGAAACACTGTCTCAGTGGGCAGAGCAGTGGGCCAGGACCCAGGAGATCAGTTCCTTGTCAATTTGCTACTTGGCTGCCATAGATGTATCATTTGCTTGTCCATGCCTCAGTTTCCCCTTGAGTGAAATGGAGATGTTTTGCTGCCCTCATTATGAAAGCACTTTGCTACTGGGGTAGATAAATGTACAAGTGAGTGAGTGGTCATTTCCTGGAACACACGTGGGTATTTTTTAGTCCCTTCCTGCACTGCCTTGATAGCACATGGATATGGTCCTGCACTGTACCAAATTGTTGTAGAGCCATGGAGGACAACTGAGCTGTGCTGGTTCATGTAGGCAGAGGAACCAGCTCAGGGGCTTATCCAGGGTCTGCCCAATCCAGCCTGCATGAGACCTGGTCCTACCTCACCCCTGGTGACCTATGTCATTATGGCTGGACTTGTGTTGTGTTTTCTCTTCCAATTAAACTGGGGTGTGCTAAAGGTGCGTGGAGCTGTGCCCAGGTCAGTTCTAGGACAATCTCCAGGTGAAGGGGGTCAGGATGAGGCAAGCACAGAAGGGTGGAAGTGGGCAAGAACAAATAACTGGTAGAAAATACACAGGGACAAATATTTGATAGCTGCAGACGGCCTCAGGTAAAGCATCACTTGCTGTCTTCCCAACCATGGGAGAGCACCAAGCTGGGCTGTGATGCTCCCTTCCCTCTCCCTCCACACCAGGTGGGCAGCCCCGATGTCAGCCAAGCTCTATGTCCTCATCAGTTGGCCTGACGGCAGCCGGGTGATCAACATCGAGAACATCAAGGAGCCCCGCAAGCCCTTCCACCTCTACACAGTGGGTGAGCAGGTGCTGGCCCGCTGCCCTGGCTTCAGTGGGCTCTACTGGGGGATGGTGGAAGGCATAAGTGGTGAGTGACACCCCTCTGCCCTGGGTTTTGGAATTTGGGGCTGCTCAAGAGCAGCTTTTAGAGAATTAGTTCAGTAGTGAAAAGTCCTCTCTTCCTACAGAGCATAAGGATATTTTAGAGAAGAAGCTGCTGGAAGATAGACAACTCCTGGAGAAGTTGAGTGAGTAGCATCTTTTGAAGTTTATATCTTTCTACCACTATTGGACTTTTGGGGTGGGATGATGCTGAGAACATTGTAGTTCTGTCACAGCCCTACAATCAGAGTAAAAAACACTGAGTGGGAGGAGGGAGATGTACAACTGGGCATCAACACTGTGTATCTTGAGTATCTGCCTTCCTTTCAGAAGAAGAACCAGCCATCCACAGCATGATGCCACCCCAGCCAAAAAAATCCAGGAAAACCTTCCCAAAATGGACCCCAGGGAATGCATCCAGGAAATACCATGGTGACAGGACTTACCCTGCCAAGCCACTGCTGAGGGTGGCAGAGGCCAGCCTGCCCCATAACGCTGGCCCCTCTTCCATCAACAAGGAGAGATGTGCCCTGGGCAATGTGGCAGGAAGCCCCCGCTCACTGGCAGGACCCCCCCACCCAGCCAGCGCCTTCACACCCCCATCCACCTTTATCACCATGGCCATGCCAGGGACTTCCCAGGGTGAAGAGGACAGGACTGGTCCTGCTACCAGAGGTAACCATGGCTGTAAGTTAGGACATTGGCTTTTAGCCTGCTCCTGCCTTGTCCTGAGCAGCAGGCTGGGTTGGGGACCTTTGGAGCTGTCAGGAGAACTCTGCTTTGCTCCAGGGCTCTGTGTTCTTTTTCCTAGGACTACAAAGGTTAGAGATGACATTTTGTGGTTCTTTCCACCTGGGAGATGGCCAGGAGAGCTGTCTAAAGAGAGATGTCTGTGTGATAGCATATATGCTATCAGCTCCACCAGGGAGCAGCTCTGTCTCCTGAGCTAGCAGTTCTTCCCCCACAAGCCAAAAACCAATCAAGCCTGCCTGAATAACCATGAAATACCCCAAAGCCTTGTGTCTTGATTAGCCAACATCCAGAGACATGCTGGCTTTGCTTGCCTTGCCCCTATGGCTTTTGTGATAGGAATAGAAGCAGTCCTTGAGATGCTACCTTCTAATAACAAATTCCCTATTGTTCAGTCCTGGAAATCATGTCTGGATCACTGTTTATACAGAGGGAATAATGTGTTGCCATGCAATCCAGAAGGACTTCTTAGATAATCTGCTCTGGAGACAAAGGGGTTTGGGACCTTTCTAGAGGCTGACTTGTTCAGCTTGTCTCCCATTCCTGCCTGTAGATTATGTTGCCCTGGCAATGAAGAGGAAGTCAGATGGCATCTTCTCCCAGTGCCAGCAACATCTCTGTCTGAACAGGTAACACTTGAACTGCAGTGAGGGCCCATATATATTTTTCATAGCGTGGGGTCTGTTCACTGTTTCCATGTGCTTGTGGTGCTCACTTTGAATTGATGTTAATGTAGATGTAAATGCAAAGTGCAGAAGATATGGGAGTGTGTGTGGGTACTCCTGTACTGCAGAACAATTGAGTGCCTGCTTCTCTGGAGCCTTGATCCCTTGGTGGGTCAAATAGGAGCTTCCCCAGTGTGCTTCCTCTGCATGCAAAGGGTGTGCACAGCAGGTTGTCCACATGAAGAACCATGTGGTGAAACACTGGCACAGGTTACCCAGAGAGGTGTAGATGCCCCATCCCTGGAGACATTTAAGGGCAGGCTGGATGGGGCTCTGAGCAACCTCATCTTGTGGAATATGTCCCTGCTCACTGCAGGGAGATTGGACTAGATGGCCTTTGAAGGTCCCTTCCACCCCAAGCCGTTCTATGAGTCTAACTGTTGCTGTTTCAGTCCAGTTTGTTCTCATAAATGAAAACAGAATTGACTTTGCTTTGAAGCAAATTCCACATTTGAATTACAGATAATTCTCATCAGGAATGAATGTGAACACGAAGCTTCTTGTAGCAGTACTTTTTAGCTTGCTTGTTTCTTCCAGCTGTGAAGAACGAGAGCTTGATGTCTTGCAAGAGACGGATGATTTTGAGAGAGTTCAGAAAAATTTTGGTCCTGGTGAAATGGAAAGGTAATTAGCAAAAGGAGACTCTTGTTCCTAACTGCATTTCCCTCCTCTCTACAGGAAAGAGCAGTGAGATCACAGCTGGGTGAAAAAATGGTGCAATTTTGCAAGTAAGAGCTGCTGAATCTCTGTATAATCAGAACCAGAAGTTTCCTTCTGATTGTGGGGCTTGGAGTTAAGAGATGTAAGAAGGCTCTAAAACAATGCAGAAAACACCAAGCTCTTCTCTATAACAACCAAGATGACATCTATCATGTTTGAACATGGTTGTGTGTTGTTTGCTTTATTGCTGGTTACTTTGATGATCAGTATCCAGTGATGAAGTGGCTGCTAGGGACAGTTTTAGTGCAAAGAAATGGTTGACAAAAATCATGTTATGGTACTTGCTTTGTTGTTTTCTGCTTGTCTGTTGTTTCATACTGTAAGTATGTGCCTCCTGGGGCTTGCAGGACAGGGCTTAAATCTTTTATTAAAAACTGAGAAGATTGAGCATCAAAGTCTCCATGCATTGTATGGCAAGGGAGTGCGGAGATTTGATGCTTAAACTCTGAGTATTTCTGATCTATTACATCTCCAGATCACACCATTCCTCTCTCCTGCCCCACTTCACACCCAGGCATAGCTGGATGGGCTGTCATTCCTTCAGGGAAGTTGTCTGGTCTCTGCTTGCAGGTGGTTGGACTTGATGGTCTCTCAAGGTCCCTTCCAACCCTTATGATTCTCTGACTCTGTGAGTCATCTAAGCACTGCTTGGGTGGAGCTGCTACGTCCTTCAGCAATAATGGTATCTTCTTGCCTCTATGCATGTTGTACTCTGGGTTTAATTTTTCAGAATGGAGAAGATAGAGCAGCTGGAGAGGATGGTGTTGGACCTCCAACAGGATGTCCTCTCTCTGAAGAAGAAGGTGCAGAGGCTGGAATCTCTGTCCTTCCAAGAGGAACCCCACCGGCAGCCATGTGAGGTGGTAGAGCTCTTCAACGGCTACACCAAGGAACAGCTCAAAGAGACCATCCGGTTTGACCAGAAAATCAGCACTGCCTGCAAGACACTGCTCTACAAACTCTTCACCTCTGACTACATCCAGAGCCACTCCATCACGGGGCGGAGGGGCAACACTTTCCGAGAGGCAAAGCCCATGATGGATGAGCGCTGCATCAAAATCATTCGGGTGCTGTTGAAGCAGAAGTTTGGAGATCACCTCAGCGACACGGTGATCACAGAGAAGATACAAAATGTGCAGAAAGCCCTGAGGCAGAAGTTTAAGACAGAATGTCTCTGATGTGTGGGGGGACTTGATGGCTCTTCCTAACGTGCTCACTGATGGACCTGAGCCCTCCCAGAAAAGACGAGCTCCATCTGCTGCTGTTCAGCTGATTGCCCACAGAGGAGCCAACCCAAGTGAACTGTGTGCTAAACACAACACAAACTTTTCACTGCCAAACTTCTGCTGGCATTAATCAAGTGGGAAGCTTGCCCAGCTTGGCTAGGGTTTCACACATCTGCTGGCACTTTACAAGTTCCTTTCCATCTGGGCTGTGAGTGGACCTCACTGTAGGGTGCATGTAATGATCTCTGGACGTGCTCAGAAGCTTGAGGGCTCCCACTGGGTCCAGGTATGGGTCAGTAAGTCAGTTTGTTCCACCTTGCACTGGGTTAGGGAGAAAGGTTGGCTCTGGGGCAGGGGAGTCCAGCTGCAGATGGACTTTTTCACCCAACGTGGCTTCTCTCTGCATGCCTGTGGTTGCCTCCTCCTGCCTGTGGGACAGTATTTGCTCTCCTTGCTCCCAGTGAATGTGTTTTACAATTCCCTGCAGTGACAGAAAGGCAGACTCATCAGGACACCACCATAAAACTTCTGGAGGAAGATAATTCTATTTTTCCTCTGTTTTAATATAGCTGTATGGAAGAAGCATCTTCACTAACAAAAACCTGCTGATATAGAGAAGCAGTGATCACCCATGGAAATGACATTATTTTTCCTTTCCAAACAAGACTAAAGAGAAATCCTGGACATTTTGATGACGTGAGTGACAGGTGGAGGGCAATTCCTTCAAAGATCAGACATACTATGAACACAGTGACTGTAATTTAAATACAGTATCCTAGTTATGAAATACCAGGTTAAAAAAAAACCATAAAACAATTGGTATTTTACTGTGTGAGAGGCTGTACAGAAGGTGTAAAAACACATGTATTTCCCTAAATAGTTCAGAGCTTGAGTTTTGGGGGGTTAAGTGTGTTTTTAACATTGAAAGAGTAAGATGCTGACACCAGCCCACCTAACAGAAGTGCTGCAAAATACCAAACATCCAATTTTTAAGAGTCTTCTCAGACAAGGAATTGGTTTTCTAAGTTTAATTTTTAAATTATTCAGGGAAGGAAATGTCAGTTGTTTTGTGTTAATCAAAACATTTGGTTTAATTTATATGTTTTGTTCTGTTTTCAAGTATTTAATTTCTTCACAGCTACATGAGAAATAATAATGCAAAATAAATGTATTGGAAAAACAAGGAGCTGTTTCGAAAGAAAAAAAAATTAATGTGTTATTTTCAGAATTTTCTTCCACTCTTTGCCTTTTTATAGTTGAAAAACAAGATCATTAAAGTAGGGTTAATGCTAGGAAGCATTTTTATTCTTGTTAGAGATACACTTGCCAACATTTTTGTCACTATTTTAATCAGATGCGTTTAACAGTCGTGCTGAATTGCTGTAGCCAATAACTAAAGATATTCCTTCTGTTTTCCAGTGCAAATGGTTTTCCTAACTCTCTATTATGCAAACATGCCAGTGATGAGTTCTTGTTTGTGTGGACCATGACTTGAGCAGCAGCTGGAGCAGATTTACTGTGGTCACTTAGAGCCAAGAGTGCAGCCAGTCCTTGAAAACCTGCTCAAACAGAACAGATCTGCACCAAAATCCCAATGCAATTCCCCCCTTGCAGCACTGCTGGCTTGCCAGAAGCATGTTACCTTGCTGCTGCAGACAGGACCTTAGGTTGGTATCACTGCTCAAGGAAACACCCCAGGAGATGTTTTTCATCTTGACTTATCAAGGAGAAGATTGAGTAGGTACAAATAGCCTTATTCTGCAGGCACTTGCTTTGGCATCAGCCCTTGGGACTTTCACACACCTTAGCTGCAGATTCTGCTTCTCATTTCCCCAGCCATGTCTTGCTGGCAGCATGCAGGGATGGAGAGGACCGGTGCCTGAGACCCACCCCAGCGAGGGGCCATGGCTGCATCCAAGCCATTTCCCTGGGCACTCATTTTCACCTTAATCTTCCTTCCCAGTACTTCATCAGATCCCTTGCCAAGCTGCAGCCTTGAAAGCCAGCTCACAAATGTCATTTATGAAAATATATGCCGCTCCTGTCCTCCCCTGATGAGCCCCCTCTAATGAGCTGCAGATCATTAGTGCAAAAGGGAGGGGAGAAAAAAAGACCGAGAGGCCGGACTTGCTGAGGAGAGTGACGGCTCCTGAAACAAGTTGTCTGTAATCAGCTCCTCTGGAAGCAGATGAGCCAAGTGACCTTTCTGCATGAAAGGCCCTTTGGTGGCTCCCTTGGAGGTAAACTTCACAGCCTAACATGCTTACTGATATTCAGCAAGTGCTCCTAGGATGTGGGGCTAGTGATGTGGGCTGATGGATGCTCCCCAGCTCCGTGCACAACACAGCCACGGCACTAACGAGCCAACACTCAAAGAGGCCTTTCTCAGCAACAAAAGTTGTCCTTGGCTACTCTCGAAGGCTTTGATATGGTGGGGAGGGCTGAAGAAAGGCAAGGCAGGTGGCTTTTCGTTAAACTTCGTTTTTAAGGTATTTGTGGACCAGAGGCAGCATTTCCAGGGTAATTGGGAGCACTGGCAGCCACTGATGATCAAACGTCACTGCAAGGATGCTGATGCTCTCACCTCCCTGAACTCCAGCTCTGGCTAATCAGCCTCGAGAGGGAAGATCACACAGCACTGAGATGTGACATCCTTTTGGGGATGAAGAGGTCAGGGAAGATAGGGGAGGAGGAGGAGGGTTGATGCCAGAACCACTTCACTTGGGGATGTTCAAAGCCCCTGTCTAAGTGACAAAGGGCAGCTTTGCTGAATTGCATTAACCTCCTGCTTTAAAAGAGTTACTGGGGGAAGCTGGACAGGTCTATCTGTTGAAATGAATCACTCAGCTGAATCTGCAGCATCTTGTTAAAAAAGATGGTCCTGTTCGGATTCTGCACCCACCTGGGTGCAGGAGGATGTGGACAGTGAAAACTAGGGTCAAACTCAGGGTGGTCTTTTGTGCTTGGCTCAAAAGCAAGCAGAAATGGGGCTTGTCAACCTTTGCAAATATAGGATGGTACTGAAATGCTCAGTTCTCCCTCCTTTTAGCAGGAACCAGAGCATCAAGGCTGTTCTTGGTGGTTTGCATCACTAAACCAGGGTGTACAGCAGCTGGGCAGGGACCTTGCGGGGCTCTGGGGCTCTCTGCAGGTCCTCGCTCCCCAGCACCCCAAAACACCACAGTGGGGCACTGCCACCGACCACCCACTGCATGGTTATGCCTCTTTGGTTTCCTTAGGAACTGGCTGAAAGCTGTGTGTTACTCACTGCCAGCAACACACAGGTTTTGGGGAAAAATGGGAGCCTTCCCAGCCCGCTGTGCATCAGCTTTATGCTTCAGCTGGACCACGGCACGAGACTTCTGCAATTTCCAGTTGCTGATGGGATTGCTGACTTTATGGGGTTAAAAAACCCAGCCAAAACAAGAGGGAAATTCTCTGGTGTTTAGAACCATGTATTTCAATTTTAGCTCCTTGACTCTGCCAGGGATGTTCTAGCATCCAACACAGGCTGGTTTTAATTTGCCCGTTTCTTGGCTTCTAAGAAACACACACCACTAAGTCTCTCAATATCTGTTCTGTGTGCATCCCCTAGAAACCACAATGTATTTGTTTAATGAAATCATGCAAACTGGGAGTATTGTAAAGAGGAATAATGCTAAAATTTTGCTATATCCTTTCTTGGATTTTTATCAAGACTTACAAAGCCTGGTTGCTTTTACACAAAGTCCGAGGCAGCCACCGCCAAGGCTGCGTGATGGGCCGAGCTTGCTTGATGTGCTTGTAAAAATCTTCTGATGTAGAATTACCAGCACAGCAGGTGGTGGAATTGTCTCATGCTTGTGACTTTGTCTGGTTTGAGATCTGCCATCAGCCATCCAGAGGAATGGGGACGTGACCTACTGACAGCTCAGTTAGGGGGGTAATGACATATTCAAAGGACAAGCCTTGGTCTGTTTGAGCTCGGAGCCACACACCATCTCCTAGTGGCATTCAAGATGCAGCTGCTCAGTGGCACGAGAGGAATTTTGTTGTTGTTCTGGTAAGTCTTTATCTTATTTGGCTTCAAAAAGACAGTGAAAGAGAGAAAATGTACATAGAGATGTGGCACCAGGGTTGTGTGTGTGTATTGGTACTTCTGGAATGCTTTCTGACAAAAGTAATTTCTTTGTCAGTTTAGAATTTTATTGAAAGCATACCTGCATGCTTTTTCTTTTGTGAGTGCATACACATACCTTGTAGGTGTGCAGACTTATCAGGTTTTATAACTTTAAGCAATCTTTCATGTCTCTGCTTCAGTCATATGTTCATTACACATAATTTTTACCAGCAGTTCTCTGTCTGAAGTACATGATTACATTATTCCAACTCATATCTCTCTATCTCCTCCATCTATTCAGAGTCAAATGGAACTGGGGAGATTGTTATTAACACAGAAAGCAGAGAAATAAAATTAACCATCGCACCAGTTCGCTGCATGCGGAATACACTGAGGAAATAAAAGGGCCTTCCACTTCTAATAAAATCTGGATATGAATTGCCTCATAAGAGCTTAAATTAATTACATTCAGAGGCCAAAAAGAGACAGTTTGAATCCTGCTGGCTGCGGGGGTGACTGATCTGGTTGCCTTGATATGCAGCACATGCGATGAAAGCTTCAGGACAAGGTGTGATGTTCTGCTTGGAAAGTGAGCTTCAAGGCTTCATCAAGCACTCAAGTCACAGGTTCACAGGAGCTTTAAGTCCTTCCCAATGACATATTCATCCATTGAGGTTGCTGGAGCTCTTCTTGCTACCTCTGAAGGGCTTGATCATTGTTTCAGTTCTTGCCTGAGTCCCTTGATGATGGAAGAAGAACCCTGCAGGGCAGCAGTGGCTACTTATCCCTGTGCTTGCCCAACTCCAATCCTCCTGGTGTCCCAGGAAGGATTTAGGGTATGGACAGTGTTTCTCACCTTCCTCATCTCACTGCTGGAAGATGAGACAGGTGAGGAACATGCCCCAGATCATCTTCATTGTAAAGCCCAGCTGTCTCCTTGTCAGCAGCATGTACCTGCTGTCCCAGGACATCACTGTTCTCGTGAGATGCTGGTTGGAGCTGTGCTTACTTTCCCTCATATGCTTGATTGGGTGCAGTTTTTTGTTTGGCACGGGGAGCTAGCTGGAGCAAAGGGCACCATGTGCCTAACTTGGTAATGGAGAAATTAGCACCCCACAAAGCCAAGGACTGCGTGGTGCTTGTTGATTGTTTCTCCTAAGTGTAAGCAGTGTAGCCCAGGGTGTCAGGCATCTGTGGGAAGAGCAGACTGCAGAACCGATGTACTCCCCGTAATGAATAATCGTTAAACTCCAAAGGAGTTTATTATTATTACCATTAATTCTAGTTGTACTGTGCTCAGAGACACGGAGGGTGGAGACAGCTGAGTTCATGACCTACATATTACAGGCTAGTTTTTATCCTGGTAATATGAGAAAATCGATCATTTCCTAAGTGAGAAGACTGATACAATCACTGACTTCAGAGGAGCAGCACCATCGCTATTACCTGTTGAACAAGCTCACTGGAATGGTGCTGGAGAAAGGTCAAATCCCTCTTCTGTAGATCTTAAATTTGTTTGTCCTCTGTTTTCAGGAGACAGGAGAGATGAAGTTAACACAGGCAGGCTTTACCCTTTGTGCTAACTTTTCCTGTGCAGGTTGGACATCTTTCCATCCCATTTATTCTCCTCCTGAGGTTATTTTCACACTCTAAAGTCAGAAGAAGTTTCCAGAAGTAAATGAAAGCCATTGAAAGACTATCCAGGCTGTAGCATGGCGTGGGGAGGGGTGGGGGGTTGGGACAGTAATAGGTTTTATGGATCATGAGTAAAATCCTGTGGTGATGTGGGAACCCTGCTCTTCTTCACACTCCCAAAATTACTCGAGTGTGTTCTTTAGTAACTCACTGTGCCCCTAGCAAGAGGATTCCTTCCTCTCCTAGAAGACAAAAAGCGAAACTAGCTATAAAACACCCACAAAAAATGTCTTGCCTTAGTTTGCCCAGACCAAAAAGGGGGGTACAAACTGCTCTCTGTTGTTTTGGGTCTTTGTGCAGCATGTTTTGCAATTCTCTCCCGAGTTGAGCCGAGAAGTTGGGTTTGCACAGAAGTGCTGCCTTTCTGTTGGGAGACGTTTCTGTATTTCTTGGCTCAGAGCTGAAGAAACAAATTATCAATGTATTAATGACTCTTCCAATGAGACCATTAGGGTGAAAAATGAAATCAGTTTAATGGGTTGTTTTGGTAGACAAATTTTACAGCTTATTGTAGCCTTGATGTTAATTCAACTAATTTCTATTTACATAATACACACTGATGACTTAGTGTATGCTCTGAGGAGTGAGCTAGGAGCATCTCTTTCCAGGAGGCAAAGCCATGCCTGAGAGACCCAGCAGCTCCCAGGGCAGACCTGCTTTCTGGTGAATGATTAGAGAGCTGAGGCTGTCTGCCCTGTAGTTTTCCTGTAATTTCTATAGGCCAGGCCATGTCTTGCCCGGGTCTCTTGTGCTTGCACAGCTTGGAGGGCTGCATTTCCAGCAATGCAAACCAGAGCAAGGTGTGTGTTTACAAAGCACTGAAACAGGGTAGGAAACTAACAGCATGGGCAAAGCTCACTTACTGTGTTGAATGGTTTTGAGTGCTAAATCCACAGGGCTAATACAAGAGAATGATTGTCTGCAGATTACGATGTTCAGATTCACCCACTTCTATGGGGAATTTGCGTCAGGGTCTGATCTGGTCCCACATTCATTAAGTGAAGGTAGACAGAGTTTGGAGAGATGGAGAAGAAACAATCAATAGTGAAAAGCCTCGTTTTCAGACAGCTCCAGGGGTGATGGTTTGTTTGCACACTCTCTGCAGGTGCAGGCTGATGTTCAGAAGCACTCAGGAGTAACAGGGAGCTGCCTCTGACCTCAGCAGCTGCCAGTGAAGCGTATTTTGCAGCTCCTGGATGCTCCAGCTTTCCTGGGATCTGCTTCAAAGTTGGGTAAAATCAACACCTGCAAAGTTAAATATCTTCTGCTGGCAGAGTTTAGCTGGATTTGATCTCTGGACCAAGACAGCAAATCAAAGTCATGTGTACACACTGTTCTGCAGGAAAAACAACCCACTAACCCTGCCTGTGCCTGCAAAACTGTATTGTAAATCCAGAGTAATCTTTGAAGACAAATGGTATGGAAAGTAGGAAAGGAAGATCATCTTCTCTTGTGAGAAGAAAGATAAGTTAATTCTTGATTAGGAAAGACAGTAAATGGAGGTGCTTTCCACTTGACAGACATTATCCTGACATTACCTGTTAAAGTTAAATGCCTAATAACGACAATTACAATGAATTAACTACAGAATATGTTTTATTGTCTGATATGCCAGAAACTTATAAAGGGAATAAAAACACAGATGGGGAGACCTCCATACAGGCCATTTTGAATTTGCAATGCCTGATTATTAAGAGTATCACACACAATACCCGTGTGGTACAGGTTAAGCTTCAACATGCTCTGTCTTCAGAAATAAAAACATGGACAAGTGGATGGGTCTCCAAATGACAGACTGAAACATACCTGAGCACAGTAATTGGTTTTTCATTTTCTAGGCTGAAAACTGGGGTGATGTTTTTGGTTAGCTGCTGCAGTGTCAGCTCTTCCCATCCATTTCAGCAGGTGCCAATGCAAGGTCTGGTTCTCTTGCTGAAGTCAGTGTGAGTTTTACTCAACACCTTTGACCATAAGAAGTTCAGATCCAAGAAATGAAAGTTATCAGAACCCAGCAGGATTCAGTTTTCAGTCCCTGGATTTCAATTTGACAACAACAATCCACAGAAAAAATGCAAATGTTATTTTTCCCGCAGACAGAAATGAGAGAGGGCGCTGAGAGCTCTTGTGTTGTTTGATCACTTTAAAGCCTTGCCTGCAGAAAGTGATTTGTTAAAATACTGCTTGAAATGGGCTGGATGCATTCACAGGCAAAAAGAGGATACGAGTAAACCTTCCTCGGTGTGGAATAGCCTCCCCCAGACCTTCGTGTTTATCCACTTATATACAAAGGTGAGATTTTTTTCTGGCTCTTTTCTGAATTCACCCCTGTGTACTCCTTGTTTAGTGATCCACTTCACCACAGAAAAAAGTATCAAAGAGGTTTCAGCTCTTTCCTCTGCCCCAGCCTTTTCTGTCTCATAATGTTAATGAGTGATAATGCTTCATGATTTTTTTCACAGGCTATTGCTGCTGAAAATTGCTTTGGTGCACTGGGACTTTTATGCAGTGGGTATATCAGGAGTTTTCTGCAAAACAGAGGAATAAAAACCAAGGAACTGTTGTGGACAGAAATCCTATAATGGCCTGAACTTTGTGTTTTGTCAGGATTCACTTTTAAGGAGTGGGTCCTATTCCCCCTATTCCCACATTAGTGGGGAGCAGCCCAGCTTCCCCCATCCCTGTGCATGGTAACTCAGACATCCAAAAAGGCAACACTTCCCATCCAAATTGAGGATTAGTTGGAAACTGGACAGAACTTTTCCTTTTTAAGATTAATTAAGCTTAGATCTGTAAAATAACAGGCTGAAGGGCATATTATCTGGTGTGAAATTGGATGTGGAGAGAGGCCAGGGCTGCTCTGTGGCTCTACCCCTGCCACCTCCTTGCTACAGTGGTAAGTGCCTCTGGCTCTGGGTAGGGATCTCTGGGATCTGGATAATGGGTATTTCTTTTGAAACAGCAGTAGCTGAGGCATAAATGTAGCCAGGAGAAATGGGAAGGACTCCTGGAGGACTCCTCAAGGCTTTAGTAAAGAAGATGTTTTGTATGTGGCAGTGTTATCCCCAGCACGTGTGTCACCATGGCAGGATGGTGACATCCAGAGCTGATGAGGGAAGATAATTCCTGCAGTTGTCTTGCCTTTTAATACAAAACCATCAAGTCCTCCACGGTCTCCACATGGCCCCACAGCACTGACAAGTGAATATGTAAGTATGGACACTGGGATTTCTTTCCCAGAGCCTTTGGCTTCTTTCACTTATTTCACATCCCCAGGTTTTGAAATCCCGTGGGGGACTGGAAACAGAAATGTCTACACAAGTGATGCTCTGTGACCGATTCAAACCCATCAGGCCAAATGGTGTGCTGTAAGCACTGTCAAAGCAGTGGGAAACAGAGGGCATCACGGAGTGCTGGCTTTCCTGCCTTCTCATTTTGACCCTGAGAAAATGCTTTTGGTCTCTTCTGTCCTTCAGTGTTTCCCACGGGGCTGGACACAGGTGTTTCACAGCACTGCGAAAACAAAACGAGAGCTATCTGATCCGTGGGCAAGGTGTCCTCTCTTTGCTGTCAGTGTCCATTTGGATGGATGCTTTAAGGCAGCTGTATCCCAAGTTTGCAGAAGCACTGGCATGGGATTTCTAGACTCACAGTGTACCATTTCAGAAGAGATAGAAGCTCTGGATATCAAATAGCCTTTAAGGGAACAGGAGCAGCTGCACAATGTTTTTTTAGACCAAAGGTCCAGCTCTGGCGGTCCTAAATCTGAAAAGTCAACAAATAGATTAAACAGTACAGTTTAGCTCTTAGAGCTGAGAGATCCATCCTGAGGGTTGCCACTGAAATTGGTTATGTGAGGCTGTAATTGAAAGGAAATCTGATATTTCTAAATCTCACAAGGTTTGGAAGCTGCAGGTGGACACAGACTGGATGTGCATATGTTGATGTGTGTGTGCCCATTCTGTGATGAACCACTTAACCTTCTTGTAAGCATCCACAGATGATCTTGTTCAATATTACCATAGTAATTAGCACTTGCATCAAAATCTAGAATAAGCTTATTAATTATTTATTATATTTACTTTCCTTTGTCCATTTGAATGCATGGAGAAATGTGTGTGTCTGGTTTGGGTTTTTGATGACTCATTTTTTTATTATCTTATGCAACAAGTTCTTGAGGTGACCTACATTTACACCCCATACTTGAAGAAATGATGCTCCAAATTGCCTCTCCTTTACCATCTCCTACCAGATTTGGAGTCTGGCCTTGGTCAGCACCATCAAAGCTTCAGTTTAGCCTCTGTATATTGAAATGCTCTTACCAAGGTTTTGGGGGATTCTGTGGAAAGTCCCAGCCCTGCTGTGCAGCCTGTATTTAGAAAAGTGGGTTCTAGAACTTCTTGCCTGCAGTGGTTTTGGGTGCCACACAGCCCTGCCTGCCATGGTGGCTTGCATTGAGGCAGATGGATTTCTAGGTGAGAAATCACAGCTATGAAATAAAGAGATAGAGCTGGAATCAGACCCCGGTGGGTAATGGAGCTGCTGGCTGCCAGCTAGACAGGAGATCAATGGAGAGATAAACCACAATAATTTTATAAAGAATGGAGACATGTGTTACATGTGCAAATATGATTGGAAATGTCACTGCAAACTCATTCCTCAGGAAAAATTGTAGGGCAACAGCAAGTGCTCTCCCTTTTCAACTACCCAGAATAGAGTAGATTTTGCTCGAGGTGCCAACCTTTATTTCTCAGAAACAATTTTACTCCTCCTTTCTTCCCTGGACATAAATGCATCTGTTTTCTTTTGTTATGCAGAAAAAAAAAAACCCAAACCAAAAACCAAACAAAACTGAGGAAAGAAACCCTCACTTATTCCCACTGTTCAACTTTGATAAAACTATACCTTAGAAAACTCTACATATTAATAGTGTGAATCACTTAAGTGAGGTACATTATGTTTTCAATTTCCATGATGCTTTTAGTGTAGGCAACTTATCAGGGGCTGCTGTTTAATCTGTTGTAGCAATCTTGAACATTAAAGCCAGGTTATTTCACAAAGGGGTGAATTCATTTTACTGGGGAGGTTAATATCACCCATGATTATATCTGACATTTGGGCCTGGCATATTATTTTTCATACCGTGTCTGAACGTAACTACCCACTCCTGGCATGAACAGGGTTTGAAGTGGGTACATTTCAAATATCTGCACACATCCATAAGTGTCATCTAACAGCTTCATCACTGTAAATAAGAAAAGACAATTTAATGAATGAAATGGGGAGAGTGAATTTGGGAAATGAAATTTTCTGTAGTGGGTAAGCAAGCAAAGGGTAAATATCGTTGCTGTGCATGCCTGCTGAAGAAACCACAAAAGGGGAGCAGGTGCCATGCTCCTTGGAGGAGCATCTCCAGAGCATTGTCACTCAAAAACAACCCTGAATAAATGTTACTGAAATGCAGTTGATGTGAAGCTGGGCCTCCCAGTTTCTTGCAGAGGTTCCTTTCATAATACAACTCACAGCATGGCCTAGAGGTCTTTCCTCACCAAGGAACTGGGGTTATCTGAAGAGACAGGTCCAGAAGATGATGTCTCTGACTGAGTAACACTTCACATCCTTCAAAGCCAGCGGACTGCAGCTGGCTGTCAGAGCAGGGCTTCCTGAGCATGAGCCTAAAACGACTCTCTGGAGATGAAGATGGGAAAATTCACCTTGAATCTCAGTGCTGTCCTGGTGAAGTCAGTAATTCTCAGTTAGGGTAAGTGCCTTTTGTTCAGCAGTCAAGGGAGAATGGACATGAATGACTCATCCATGTCTCTACATGAATAGATCTGCCAGCTTTGACTGTTAATTCTCTGTTTGATCCTCACTTGTTCCCTTTTGTCTTTGGTAAGGACAGGCTACTAAAGGTGAAGTTCTGGATGCCATTCTCAGACACTTACAACTTGGTGAACATACTGATGCGAGACCTCAGCAAGATCTTGATGAAACCAGGGCCTTTCTACTTAAAATGTCAGCTCCTTGGTCCCATGGCTGTCTTTAGCTAAGTGTCTTTAGCAATGTGTGGCCGCCAGCGAGGCCTTGATGTAACCTTTGGATGTTGTTTTGTTTTTTTTAATTCAGCGCCGTCCTATTTCTGGCTTTGTTTGTTCAGCCTTAGAGCCTTAGTTACGTCTTAATGAACTATGGAAACAGAGCAGTGGACTGAAAGGGAGGAATAGGACATGAGGAGACAGCAGTTCAGGAGAGGGAAAGAGTAAGTGGAATTAAATTACCACCGATTTCTGAGGCACGACAATGCATTAGTGGATTTCATGGAGGATTCAAACAACTGATCTTGAAAAAAATTCTCTTCACAAAGTTCCATGTCATCACACGCCATTTCCACAGTCCATTCCTTTGATTTATTTTCAAAGCTAGCTGATAATGCTCCCATAATGTCTTCTGCCTTTGTCTTTTATCTGTTCCTAACACTGAGACTATAGTGGAGGAAAGACCCCAAACAACAATGGCAGCAACCCTACCCTCCATTTAATGCAGTACAGGTAATTTGAGACAAATGGGACTGTGCAGGAATCAAACATGAGACCTAAGCAGCCAACAGAAGAAAGAACACCCCGTTTCCAGGCTCCCCAAACCCTGCCTGAGTAAAACACTAATACTCAGAATCAGAGCCAACTGCCTTTTGCTACTAAGCTGTGCTGGTTTTAGCTGGGACAATCTTCTTCAGAGGAGCTGGTGTGGGGCTGTTCTGGATTTGTGCTGGGAGTGGTGATGATAACACAGGGATGTTTGTGTTTCTGCTGAGCAGTGCTTACATAGAGCCAAGGGTTTTTCTNTGAGCAGTGCTTACATAGAGCCAACTTACAGAGCAGTGCTTACATAGAGCTCTTCATCCCATCTGCAAGTGGGCTGGGGGTGCACAAGGAGTTGGGAGGGGACACAGCTGAGACAGCTGACCCCAACTACCCAGAGGGATGTCCCATACTATATGGTGTAGTATGTCATCATATAAAGCTGGGGGAGGGAGGAAGAGGAGGATGTTTGGAGTGGTGGAGCCCTGCTGTCCTGGGGATGGCAGAACACCTGCCTGCCATGGGCAGTAGGGAACGAATTCCCAGGTTTGCTTTGCTTGTGCATGTGGTTCCTCTTTAATTATTAAGCTCACCTTATTAAGAGCTCACCTTATTAAGTCATCACCTCAAGCCATGAGTTTTCTCACTTGTACCCTTCCACTTCTCCCCCCCATCTGACTGAAGGGGAGTGGGGAGTAGCTGTGGGGTGCTCAGTTTCTGGATGGCGCCAAACCATGACAACATTGCCCAGTGCTCCTCAGAGCGAGGATAAAGTCACTCCTACAAGTGAATAAAGGTCTCCTACAAATGGAAGCTCTAATTCAAAATCTGAGTAGAGCTAATCAAAACATAGAGCTTCGTTGGACTGAAGCCATTTGGACTAATTGCAAAATTCCTTGAACTCATCAGGGCTTGGATTTCAATCTGAAATTTCCCTGTTGCACTTATATATATTAATACAGTCACAGAGTCATAGAAAACGTGGCTGAGAGAGGGCATCAGCATATCACAGAAACCTGCTCCTCCATCTACCCCAAATCTAAATACACCTGTTCCCACCTGTGCCACAGCATTGCTTAAACAGAGCTGCTCAAGCCCCCTTGTGAAATGCACCACCAGAGCCCCTCTCCCCTCTTCCTTGTCCCCAAACACACATGGATCACAGGCATCTGCATTCAGACCTGGTTCCAATGGGGATTGCAGTACTTATTGTGGGATTTTTTTTATGACTGCAGTTTTATTTAACATTGTCCCTCAAGAGCCCTGTAGTGTTTTTCAGAACTCCAAGTACAAGAGCTCCTTGAATCTTTCCCCTAAGTGTTCCTATTGCTGTCGGGAAAGAATATTAGACGAGTGTGGTCCTGACTTCCACTCTCTCATTTGGAGTCTGTGATTCATGTTTTATAGCATCCCGCTCCCATTACTGCCAGCTCTGCTTTCCCAGGGTTCATTCTGCAGCATCTCATACAGCAGAGTAACTAATGAGTTCTTATGTCCCATGGCTTTTTATGCTTTATCCCATACCTGTCCCTTTTTGTTTCAGTAACCTCGATCCAAAAGAGACAGGGCAGAGGGAGGGCTTCTCTCAGGCTGCATGGATGGTCCATCTGCTACAGACTGGTCCACCACTGGTCCATTTGCAGCATGTTGACAACAAAACATGCAAGGGATGAAGTTTTCTAGTCCATTTAATTTGCTTTGGGTCATATTTTTCACAAAACTAAAATTTGAGACCCTTCCTGCCTTTCTTCTAGTCATTCTTCCAATGATTTCCCATGTTGGTAGTGAGCTGAACATGAGAAGTGATCAGCACAGTTGCAGAAACATCATCTCCTTTGGAAAGCAGAATAAAAATCCATTTTCAAGGATTTTGAAAGTGCAGGGAAGGGATTCACCAGCAAATGATGCTACAAATAATTCCTGCCAGGGGATGCTTGTGAATGCCATTTGATTAGAGCTTGTCAGCCTTGTGGGGTGGAGCAGCTGGGCTTGTTAATGAAAATGCTTTTTCTATCACCATACAAGTATTTTGCAAGGCAGGACTATTTTAAACAAAATAATTATTTGTGGAAAAAAGAGAGGATTTCTGTAATATCACAACACCTGATTGAGATATTAGGGAGCTGGACTTTTTGGAAGGGAACTGGTTCATAGAAAGAGGTCAGAACAATGGTCTGAACTGAAGTTCACTGATTTTTTTTCTCCCCTTTTCTTCTGCCAGGACAAGCAGCTGCTCTCAGGCTGTGCTCAGCATGGACCTCTCTGCAGACCCACAGAGTCATGGCACCAGGTAAAACTCACGTTCTCCTAGTTACAGATGGTCCCCAGGGGAGAATGAGCCCTCCAGCCTCAAAGGCAAGGACAGGACTTTCCTACTAGGTGGCAAAACTATAAGATGGATGAGGTTATTATTTAATTTCAAACTTTTTTTGTCTTAGAGAAAGAGACTTTTGGGTTGGTAGTGAATTGAAGAGGCACCTCTTGAGGAGGTGGGGATGTTTGAGAATCTCCAGTGCTGGGGACTTCCCTGGGTTTCTGTGCTCGTGCTGAGTGGTTGGGATTTCAAACAGAACATTCAAACACAGCAGCTTTCCCTCCTTTCATCTCTAAGAAATGCCACTATCAAACCCTGTCATGCTCTACCACTCCTGCTGCAAGGCTGAGCTGGGTTCCCTCCAGGTGGGTGCTGAGCCCAAGCACAGACTCCTCCTTGGGCATCCCACCATCTCTCCAGCTGCTGGTCTCCAAACAAGTCACTATTTTCCTACATGCTCTGGTGAGCTTTGCAGCAGTCATGAGCTGAGTTACTGAGAGCCTCCACTCTGCCTGACTGAGCCTTCTGTATTCTGGGAAACAAGATAAATGCTAGCACAGGCTTTGCATTGTTAATTAGCACTCAGTAAATGAGCTGGCATCCTGTGCAACAGGCACTGATGATGAGCTAACAACACTGGTTGCTTTAGTGTGGTCATAACTGGGATCAATTTTATTCAGCATCTCTCCTGTGTAAAACCTGTCTGGTATGGAGGGGGCATGGAGATGAAAGTGGTGAACATGGTGATGAAGTGGGACACCACCACCTTGCCAAATCACTTCTGAATAGCGCACTCCAACCTCGTTCCCAGGCCAGATAGCTGCAGGAATGGACACTGTGGTGTGGACTCAGGTCATTCCATGCTGGCCCCAAAGCCATCCCAGGGTCCTGAGTGCTCTCACCTCCACCAGGCAGATCAGCTGCTGGGGCTGGGAAGCATTCGGCATCATGACCACGACTTATCTGCAGTGTGAATGAAGCCAAAAAGCCTCGTTAAAACATGACAGAGGAGAACAGTCCTGACAATTCAATTAACCCAAGGATCAGGAGACAAAAATCCAGCAGAAAATGTTATGTACATTTGTACAGATTGTACTTACTAGGTAGAAAAATAGTGTAATGACAGCACTGTCTTTGAGAATTAATATGAGCTCGTTTAATTGCCCAGGGAGACCTAAGGGTGAGTGCATGACTGTGTGCTTAGATCTTCACACTGGCATTTATCTTCAACTCTTCAAACCCTGCACTGTTTTAAACTGGGTTTTGTACAAATAAGAGTGAAAACAGCAATAAGTCCTTCATCGTGAAGTATGGAAACATTATTCTTCTCTCAAGCTTCTTTGTAAGTCATTGTATATTATGGCTGCAAAAGCAAGCACTAGTCTACCTGTGTGCACACTAAATCACATTAAGCTCCTATAAAATACATTTCTTTCCCTACAGACACAAAGTACTTGCTGAGAAGCCCAAGGATACAATGAATTGACCAAAGAAATGAAGGACTTTACTTTTTTAAGAAAAAATCCTTGGTATTTTTTTTTTAAATCCCACACATTAGAAGCCCTGTCACTCACTGCTTAGAGCCATCTGCTTCCTATTGCTGGTAATGAAGGCCAGGCCTTTTAGCTCTGGTCTCCAATTTGGCTGTTCATTATTTGCTGCCTAATCAGAGCTCCTTCTCTTGGGTAAGTAACTGTTTCCACATGCAAGCCTGTCCACAACCTGCTCTGCTCCCGCACTGCTTGGCTGGGGTGTGAGCAAGACTGCAGCTGTGTGCCAGATGCAAACAGCTGTGAAACTAGTCCTGTGCAACTGTTTCCCTTTTGGTTACTCCCCTCTTGAATCCTGAAGGTTTGGGTGATTGGTCACATGCTATGTGAGATGTTCCCTGTGTTGGGTTCTTGGAGCTGTGCTGGATTGAATGACCCTGGGGATGCAGTGGGGTTCTCTCACCCTGAGGTGAGAACTGGGGTTGCTTAGGGTAAGAGAGGCAAAGCTCAAGCTGGGTTTTTCCTATGGGCAGAGAAGTGTGAGCAAGCCATGGATTTGAGTTTCTCCTCCAGTACCTGACAATGCAGCCCCATCTGCTTATTTTTTTTTTTTAAATCTCACCTTTTTGGGCAGGGACCAGAGCAGCTTATCAGGATCTCTCAGTGTTTCTCTCCTCTAGCATAAGTGCCTTGTAATTACTTCATATGAACAGCTTCTGCCAGAGGATTTTGTAGCTTCATTCAACCATCACTAGTAATAATTACAGCATTTATTGCCTCTATTTAGATGGAAATCTAAAAAATACCCTGGTGCAAGAACTCAGACTATGTCCCCTCCTTTCCACCAAAGCCCCGTGTGGTCCCTAAAGCAATGAGGATGTGTACATCTAGGATCTGTCTGGGTGGTGGTGGGGTCTGAAGGGGAAATCCTGAAAGCTCCTGTGCCAAAACCACCATTTGGTAATTTTTTTAAACGAGTCTTCAAGACAGGAGGCAGCTGAAGTGGAGTTTGGGAGACTAAGGCTCATTTCAAGGTACATCAGGATGGGTTGTGGGATGGCTGCCTGCCTCAGTTTCTACTTTGGGGAGAAAAAGTGCTACCAAAAAGTTAGTCCCCGTGAATTACAGGGTGAGATATATCAGTCTTGTCATCCCAATTCAGAAACCTATTTGCTGGTGATGACAGCTTTATGTTACACAAAGGAGAATTTATTGGCACTACCAAATTCAAGCAGGAGAGCCCTTGGGGGCATCACACCCAGCAAAAAGGGGCAGATATCAATTTTTTTCTCCCTCTTGTATTATTCTTAATCCCACCAAGTCTTAGGAAGGGCTAGAAGCAGCTAAAACTTTCTCTGTATGCAGTGAGTAGATGCTATTACAGCAAGGGGGAACTGGTACCTCCTCTCATGTCAATATTTGACTGGAGGTGATGTGGGGGTGGCATCGATTGCGCTTCGGTTTTGATGCATTGTCACTTCAAAGCACTAAACTCCCCAAATAGTTCTGGCTCTGTGTAGATGTTGGCAGGTGATTATAAATCCATGCAGAGATAGGAAAAACCAGTCTTTGGGGAGAGCTTCAAAGCTAAAGCTGAGAATATTGCAAATGTTATGAAATATTTCAAAGTCTGTCAAAAGGGAGCTACGCTTTGAGATTAGGTGAGGGAACGTGTGGGCTAATTTCATAAAACAGCAACACTTCTTGTGGATTATGGATTCTCTTAAAATCTTTAAATAGCTGCATTATGTGTTTTCAATTAAAAAAAAACCTCACACTGCTAAGAAACCTGACAAAAGAAAGTGTTTCACCGTGTTTAGTCTGAAAACAGCTCCCAAATGACTGCACATAGTGAATTACACAGGGCCTTTTGCTAATAGGAATGGGCAGAGAGGTCTAAGGAGGGGTTCCCAGTTTGCTCTGCATGGCCCCTGCACCACTCCTTGCACAGGGAGGGAACCAGTGCCAGGAGATGGTTGCAGGGAGATGACAACCTTCCTGCTACAGTCCTGCTCCCCATCACCTATTCTTTTGCTTCGGTTGCTGGTTCACCCTCATCTTTTCCACTGAGTGTTGTCCCAGGCAGGAGAGGGATGTTCCTGCAGGAACACTGTGCTCCTGTGGGATTGCAGGAGCTGGAGTCAGTCAGGGGCAGAAAGGAGTGGAGGGTGTTTGGAAATTGGACAGAATTAATTGTTGTTAAGAATTAAATTTGAACTGAACATTTTGACTCTTGCAAAACAACCCCCTGATTGCACACTCACAGTCCCAGGAAAGTTTTAGATAAGGTTGTTGAACCAAGATGGATCACAGGGAATTAATCCCCAGCAGGGTGAGCAACTGGTTTAAATATTCCTGAGGTACAAGATACTCATGGTCCTGAAGAAGAGGAAAAATCCCAAGAAGGTGCTATTGGCCTGCTGATACCTTTGGATCATCTCCTGAGATACTTGCCTGCTGAGAAAGGAGTTTGTCTAAGTTCATTTGCAGCTTGTTTTCAGTACCTGAAAGAATTCATTAAAGGCAACAGCAGTTTGACACAAAATGTTGAGTTTTTTAAACTTTCCTCTGATGATTTCTTTTAAAATCTGTAATTTAGCCAGTAGGTGACTGTCCTGTATTCCAGCTGCACTAACTTATCCCTCCTGGTCGAATTAAAATATGCCTTCAAAAGAAGGCGATTTATTAATTTTCTTAATTGCTGCCTGCAAAGGGCATAGGCAGGAAACGATGCTCTTTCCATAGAAAGATTTTTGTTACTTAAAAAAAATTTAAGAATAAATCTGTTCATACTCCAAAGAGAGTGAAAAGTAAAATCTCATAAATCATTACACAGTTACAACCCACCTGCAATTCTTTGTTCTTTTCAAAAAATGTCACTTTAATTATAATCTATTTTGGAGCAGAATTTTCTCTATTTTTTTAAGGAAAAAAAAAAAAAAGAAACCCCAAGCACTTCCCCTCCTTTAAACCAGGAAAATTTCCTCTTAAAACACCCACAATGTTAGATAAGTGAAACCAACACTCAGCAGAGTCCCTTCTTCTCATACCACCACCGGGAAGGGGGTGAGTGGTGGCACTGTAGTAACACCTTTCTTCTTGCTCCTTGGAAATCTGGGTTTTGTTGACATGCCACGGTGTGTGTCACATTGCAACGAGGAGGGAAGGCAGGGAGCCAGCTCTGCAGCAGGTGGGATAGCAGCAAGAAATCTTACGGGGGTAAATACGGGATCAACGGTTTCCACCTGTACTTTTTTTTTTCCTTAAAGAAACAAATTTTTGTTATTATACAGAATCTTGTTGAGAAAGCTCTTTTTGGAGGATTTGTGGGTTTTATTAGAAATGTCAGGCTTATTTTGCTGAGCATGCTCCCAATTCCTCACACAGGTGTGACAACACTCCCCAGTGTCTCCTCAGCTACAGTCACGTAGCAGAGCTGGGTTATCATATGAGGAATGTTTAATTATTTACTTTGCTTCTCCATAGTAAATCTGGACATTTCCACAGTGATGTGGGGCCAGGTGCTGCTGAAGAGCCAGGAACTGGGAGCCAGCCCTGCCTGCCGTGGAAAGGGCAACACACTTGCTTTGGGTTCTCAGAAGCAAGAAGAATTTGCTCGAGTTTTCCAGCTCAATTCCTCCTTTGTTCAGAAGACGTCAGGAATGTGTTAACGTAACTTGGGCATCCAGGCACAGTTTAACAAATGCAGTGCTTTACTATTAATAAGAGACTGATGGACTTGAACAGTCCTCAAGTGCCTCTTTACCAACTCAGAATTGCTGCTCTGTAAGTATTGCTGCAAATTCCTTCATGTAAAGGAAATAAAAAAAAATTAAAAAAAAAGAATAAAAAGAGAGTGTTTTAAAGCTTTGTTTCCTCCCAAACTCCACCAGACTGTTTGAAAAATATAAAATTTGAGATCTCCACTAGGCAAATAACACTTGAGATGAGCTGAAATGAACTGGGACTCTTATGGATAAAGCAAGTCCTTGGGAAGGAGAAAGATGAGGGGGATGCTGTCTGTGGTCCTCTGCAGCCCTGGGTGAATCACTCGTCATCTTTGGGCCACTGTGCTTGGGGTGTATTTTTTGTGCAGCCTTTTAGTTGGTCTCCTGGGAAACCCCCAGACTTTGTAAATGGCCAATGGAGGATTTCTTTCTCTGCAGGTTTGCTGGGGTGGTTTGTCTCCCTCCCTCCCTGCCAGGAGTGGGTGTTGAATTCACAATAGTGAATTTTCTGGTGGCAGGTTCCAGCTTCTGTTTTTCAAATACCTTTCTCTGCTAAGTAAATGAATAGAATCCTAGCAGGTTATCACAGGTGGGAAATATGCTCTGGTGTTCACTCATGAGACCAAACTTCTGCCTTTTCTGCGCACTTGCTGAAGAGCATCACTGCACTCATCAACCTCACAGGAGCAGCATAGACCTTAGAGAGGAGCTTGGACCTTCCTGAGCAATGGATCTTCAGCAGAGTTCCTTCCTTACTTCTCAGAGAAGTATAGAAATGTTTGGGTCAGAAGGGACCAGAAAGATCCTCTAGTTCCAACTTCAGCTGTGACTTGCCCTCCTCCCAGCCATACCCACCTTCACCAATTTATATTCCAAGTGGGCTATTTCTTGCCGTGAGTCACACCAACTAACATTGCTTTTTTTACCTGCTGCTGCCCTCCAACCAGATGCAGCAACTGCCTAATTTTAGTCTTCTGAGTCACAGGTTTTTGACAGGGAAATATTTATTGCCTATTAGCCAGTGAAGAAGCCCACTCCACACATCCCAAGGACCAACACATCTGCTTCTGCTCCAGCTTCATTAGTGCTGTCAGCGTAAATACACAAACAGCTTTGGACTTGCAGGGAAGGACTTTTAGCAGTGTGCATGACCACAGCCAACAGCTCTGCTAATTAAAGCACAGTGAAGGACTGACTGCTAATGGAGTGCCAAGTGAAACACTTGTGTAGTGAGGTGGGGTTTTTTTCTTGTACTTTTCCTTTCTCTATACAGAAAAAAAATAACTAGTGGGCTTCTTGAACCTCCTCATTGTAAACTAATGTGTTACTTGCCCAAAAACCTGTCAAAATCAAAAGGAAAGAATAATTCTGATGCTCAACTGCATGATTGTTCCCCCCTTTAAACCAAAGCATTGTTTTAATTTATTTTAACCATCAAAGCTTACTTAGCAGAGATAATAATTCAAAATGAGTTTAAGAAAAGATAAGAACCGTTTAGCTTGTTTTAATTTCGGTTGTCTTTGTGGGAGTTAGTGCAAATGAAGTACACAGATACCCAAATGTATATTTTTGGCTGTAGAGAGCAGGAAACTAGAATTTAAGCCCAAAAATCAAAAATTATCAAAAAAAGCATCACAGCTACACAAATTATGTAGCTGTGATGCTTTGTTTTACAGGAGTAGTCTATTTATGATACTTAAGGAGCCCAAGACATCACAAAAATTATGGAAAAAATAGAAATCATAGAATCACAGACTGGTTTGGGCCGGGACCTTAAAGATCATCAAGTCCCAACCCCCTGCCATGGGCAGAGACACCTTCACTAGTCCAGGCTGCTCAAGGTCCCGTCCAACCTGGGCTTGAACACCCCCAGAGAGGGGGCAGCCACCACTTCCCTGGGCAACCTGTGCCAGGGCCACACTACCCTCAGAAGAAATTTCTTCCTAATATCCAATCTAAACCTACCCCTCCAATTGAAAACCGTTCCCCTCATCCTATTACTCCATAGCCTTCTAAAAAGTCCCTCCCCACCTTTCTTCTAGGCCCCTTCAGACACTGAAAGGCCACTACAACATCTCCTTGGAGCCTTCTCTCCTCCAGGCTGAACAAGCCCAACTCTCTCAGCCTGTCTTCATAGGAGAGATGCTCCAGCCCTCATCCAGATAATTTCCACGGTCTCCTCTGGACTTGTTCCAACAGATCCATGTCCTTCCTGTGCTGGAGATCCAGAGCTGGACACAATGCTCTAAGTGGGGGTCTCATCTAGTCAATCTAAGCCTGTGGAAGCACTGCTGCTTTAGAAGGCAGTTGCTTCATGGGAGCTTTAGTTTGGTCTCTGCATTAGCTTGCAAACCTGATCTTGTAGGTGCAAACCTGTGTATTTAGTCATCTTAAATTCACAAACAAGGGTCATTGAGCAGGAGTGAACAAAAAAGCTCATTCAGGATTTCATTTTGCAGTAGTTGCTGGATTCTTTTCAGGATAAAGCATTTCTCACAGCAGTGAGTCTTGCACTTTTCCTGGGTTTCTAAAATGAGTTAATGAGCCTTCAATAAGGGAAACTGTGTGAATCACTAAAATGTAATATTTTCTGATGAGTCTCTGTTGTGAAGCTTGCTCACAGACTGCAAGATACACAGAAAATCTGAAACAACACTTTCCCCTGACGTCTGGCTGCAAACAGAGAGATAATAAGGCTCAGCCTTGCTGCTTTCTCTTGGAGAGATGGGAGGTAGGTCCTCAGGACCCTTTTTAATCTGATTGACAACCAACAAGTTAAGATCTGCAACAGGTTGGTTGATGCTGGCACATGAAATGATGTTTTCTTGAGGGGAATCAGTTGTGTGAGGGGCTGTGGTGTTTGATCAGCAACATCATAAAGTTTCTCCTGAAATCTCCCTGAGGAGGTTTTACAGCTCTTCCCTACGGATTTCCAACAACAAGGGTTGTTCCCATCTCTTCTTAGCCAAAAGCAAGCAGTGCTAATGCTCATATTTCTCTTTAAATTTCATATTGTCTGTGCAAATAAGGACACACATCAGCAGTTCACAGCTGCTCAGCTCCCCAGACACCCTTGGGTGGGATCCTGGGTGCAGATACAGAAAACCAGTTGTGGGCCTCCTTCCATCTGTGCAGTGATGGAGGTCACAGCTAAGGTACAGCCTCTGCAAACATTCAGATGTTGAGGTGCACAGGAGTTAAGGCAATATTTACAGTGTGAGTAAAGTATGTAAATGTAGTGGTGTTTATGCAAGTATGCTAATAAGAATATGCAGAATGCAAATCAGCAGTGGTTGATATTAACATATAATTTATTTATTCTACAGAGAAACCCCAGCAAGCATTTGTAAAATGAAAGGTTTATAAAGTGTTAAAGGAGTTTGAATTGCAGAAGTTTGCTGTGACCTGTCAAGAGAAAGCTCAGCAGGAGGATGGGACTCAGCATCCTCTTCCTCAGCCTGCCATGAACAGAGAAACTTGCACTATGGGAGCTGGGGAAAGAAATAAGCCTGGCTCAGGTACTAGTAATTACTGAATTAACTCTCCTTTCCCTTCTCCTCCCCAGCCTACAAGTGGCAGAGGCCTGGAAGGGAGCAGAGCTGCTTCTGATGAGGCTGAGGTGAGGGTGAAGTTGATTATTTTGTAGAGATTTTGGCTGGGAACACATTTAAGGTTCTGAAGGGGGTATGTGTGTGTTGTCATTGCTTTGTCTATCTTGAAATACTGGCTTTAAGCTTCTGGGAAGGTATCTATCTGGGAGAGTGAGGGAAGCAAAGCCTCTTCTCTGAGCATTGGTGGGGAGTTATTGTGTAATCAGGTCTTTAAATCATCACAGAATGGTTTGGGATGGTAAGGGCATAAAGATCATGTAGCTCCATCCCCTGCCATGGGCAGGAACACCCTCTCCTAGCCCAGGTTGCCCAAAGGTGGGCTAAAGTGTTCCTTGGTGTTAGAAATCTGTAACACTGTGCAGTTTTCTGCTGGGGAGGAAGCATCTTATGGGTGACAGCTACAGACTCCTGGAGACACAGCCGTGTGTTGCATGTGGGGCTTGGAAGATTTCCCTCTTCCTTCCTCCTGTAGGAGGAAGAAGAAAATTAAATAGGGAACAGCCATCCTGGTAGTGAAAAGTGAAGGAGTCTCTGTTTATTTGTGTTTCTCTGGAGTCAGTTGTGTGATTGCCTAATCCAAGTCCTTTTGGGAGTAGTAGGAATTTGGGTCTCTGCATCTATCTGCATAATACTTGTTACTAGCACTTGTTAGAGGGCAGTGCTTTTAATAAAGATGATTTTGGCTTACCCTCTGTTGATGGTAGCCAGTGTTTGATATTTTTCCAGGGGATTGTTCAGATGCAGAGATCCCTTCAAATCAGTCTTCTGAGGAAATCTTGAGTTCTCATAAAGCAGAAAACAATCTTGAGATGAGTGGTCCCACTCCTGGCAAAATGCAATGCTCCTCTTTGAATTTTGTGTCATTCACACCTCTGAAGAGTTGTGTCTTATGAGGAATTTCACTAAGAGTAAGCTGGAAAAGTTTTTCATCCAAAAGTCCATAGAAAATTTGTTGCTATTTTCTCATTGTAAAAGGCTTGTTGTGTTGAAATTGCAGATCTCTGCTCCCTGTGAGCTGAGCACAGAGACCTGAAGAGCATCCTGAGTGGAGAAAATTTAATTAATCAACCAGATTGAAATCCCCATTGTAAAATATTCTTTTCCACCTGGGTGTATTGACAGTTGGAGCCCATGGAGTCTGTGAGCAGCCTGAGAACGACACTCAACAAGAAACTGGGGAGCAAAATGAGGGAAGAAAAACCACAGCAGTGTTTTCTTCATAAAACTTGGTGTGGATGCTGCATGGGAGTCGAGAGAAATAAAACAAGCAAATATAAGGTGCCAAGGGAGAGAAGGGAGAAGTGAGCATTTTTCTAATCCCTGAATTTGACAGCCAGTTTATACGAAATAACCTCTGAGGGCTCCTGCCTTCCCCAAGGTATTTTCTTTCTAAATGGATCTATAGATACAGTAATTAGCCAAAGGAGAAGCGCAGGAGTTAATCCCTAATCATGTAAATGTGTTGTTTCAATTAATTAATGCACGTGGCACTTGTGCTCTAGTGATAGGCACCCTAAGGAAAGACAGACAGGAACAAAAATAATCATATTTAACAGTCTGCTCCCTTTTATTCCTCCAAACATTAATGGTGTCAAACCTTCCCATAATCTTTCTCCATAATTCATTGTTGCTTGGCAGTGCTGTGTTATAAATTAGCTGGAATCACAGGCTGGAAATGATAGGGTTTTTTTAAAAAAATAAATAATGTGTTTACTTGATGACTCAGGGAAGGGTTGTAAACAAGGGAGAAGCCAAGCACTATTTTCTGGGTTAACTCTCACCCCACATGTCTGGGAATTGCTGTCTGCTGGGACCAGCACCCTCTGGATAAGTGCAGGTGGGGCTGTGTGTTGCTGTTTGGGTGCTGCTGGGGCTTTGTCAGTCTACGTGCTCAGGATGCAGAGGGAATTGCTAGTGCAAGAAGAGAGACAGGGATGAAGAAGAAAACATGTTCCCAAAGAATATGTTTAACCATTAAAAAAATTCCTCCCATAATAAGGACCTTATTGACCTTCTTAAAGCAGCCTCATGCGGACATGGTAGGAGATGGATCCAATTTCTGCTGTTTTTTGACCAAATGGTAGTGTTTCAGCTCAGTCACCACAAAGGGCTGTAAACAGGACATGTTTATATAAACCTGAGGGGACTGTAATGTCCTTTCCATGCTGTTTCTGAGAACTGGAAGTACTGCATCAGAATTAAAAGCCACTTTGTTAGGGAAAAGGCACAAAAGGAGTGTGTAGCAAGGCAGGTGAGGTTGGTGGTGGGGTGGTGAGGTGTGGAGCAGAGCAGCCAGTGTGGAAAGAGGCTTGCAGGCAGGTTCTGGTTCCTTGGAGCAAACTGAGTTTTCTGTGGTTGGGTAAAAATATCTGCAAATGGTACAACTGTGGCATTGTGGAGCCAGTAATCACCTCTTGGACTGGGCGAAGGCTGCTTTTATTAAAAGTCAGGGTGCTGTGGGGTTTGTCTGAGGTATCTTTGGAGAGGTGGAATGTTTGCAGAGGCTGTTCTTACATGGAGTTTTTAGGGGTTTTTATTGACCAGCAGCAAACATGCCTTTATCACAGCCTGTCCCCTTGGGGTGAGGGATGATTCTCAGGGTGGAAGATGCACACGTTGCCCAGAGATGCAGGAGCAAAGCCTTGAGGGTAGTGGTGGGACCTACAATGCTCATGGTCCAGAAAGTCCTTTGTGCTTGTCCTGATAGAAGCAACATCCTCTGCCATGAAACACCTCAGACAAACAGTACTTTTCTGCATAAATGCAATTATTTTAAAGAATTTAAAAGTAATAAGAGAAGTCAGTCAAATAGCAGAGGACAGCATATAGAATCATAGAATGATTAGAGTTGGAAGGGACCCCCAGAGGTCATCTAGTCCAACCCCCCTGCAAGAAGCAGGGACACCCCCCACTAGATCACGTTGCTCAGGGCCTCATCCAACCTGGCCTTGAACGTGTCCAGGGATGGGGCATCCACCACCTCTCTGGGTAACCTGTTCCAGTGCTCCACCACTCTCACAGGAAAGAACTTTTTTCTAATATCCAATCTAAATCTCCCTCCCTCTATTTTGAAACCAATGTCACAATATGTCCCAGCTATGGGAGTGGGATTTTTTTTTTTTTTGGTTCCTCGAGGGCTCTCTCCTTCTCCTAGAAAGTAGGCAGAGCTTTTCACAGGGTTTGACAGCATTCTCTGGGTGATGGAGAGGAAAACTTTGCAATAACAAATTGTGAGCTTTGCCCAGGCTCTGCAGCATTGCAGTGTAAACCCCAGCCACAACCCATGTTGGCTGAGGCTCTGTGGCAGCCTTGCCATCAGCACCCATGGTGATGCTCGATGCAATTAGAAGTTGTTTTTCTCAATTCATCGGAGGGGGGAAATCTGTGACCCCTCCCTCCCCCCCTGGTTGCTATGGGAACTGTTTTGTCAGATTGTTGGTTTGGGTGTTTGAGTGAGGGAAGGTTTAATTTTGCTACAGCAAATTGGCCCATTCCTTTGAGTGCAATTTCCTTTGGTGGAAAATTCCTACCCGAGCTTCCCATGGCTTCAGAGAACATCCTCGTTACAGATCACATCTCTCAGATTTCCACTCGGAGCCTGGAACCTTTCATTTGCCCATTCACTGGGCTGACAGTGATTGGCTTCTCTCTTTTGAAGACCCAAACTTGTGCCCTGATGGTTATTTAAAACCAGTCAGCTCTGAAACTTAGAAAGGGTCCTTAGTGGTAAGAGGGGCTTAAGACCTAATGGAATTGGATTGCGTGGGAGAAAAACATGAGTCCAAGGACATCAGTAAAATAAAATGACACCTGCAGGAATGTGCTGCTTTACCCAAGCTTGTGTCTGCCCAGCATGGAGTGATGGGTAACCCCTTCCTCCTTTCAGATTTTTGGGGACTTTAATTGCTCTGAAGCTACAGAAACTTAAGTGTTACTCTCCTGCTGAAATGTATTTATGGCCATTATCACCATTTAACTGTGTAGCTGGGCAGCTCCAGAGAGGACAGGAGGAAATTGCCTGCTTCTAAACAGTTTGGGAAGGAATCTGAAAACCTAATATCAGATACTGAAAAGACAGGTTTTAATCCTTTGATCTCTCCCTTACATCAATACCCCACAAGAAGCCCTCCTTACTGCAACCCCTTGCAACCAGGATACTTCCCAGCCACCTGCCTGGTTCTCTGTCTTTATCTAAGTGTTCAGAGGAGAAATCAGGGAAGGTATGAGTCCAGCAAGAGGTGAAAGGTGTTTTTATACACCAGGCAATGCAGATAAAAGTCAGGAATTCTGTGTGGATGGGTCCCTGTGCACTCAGCCTCAGGGCTGAGACCCCAGCAAAATCCTTGTCTCACCTCTGGTGCTCTGTTATTTATTACAGCCACTCTTGCCTGCTTGAGAGTTTGCATCTTATTTCCTAGTTTAAAATTCCCTTGTTGGAAAACATCCTAATATTTTTTAAAAAAACAAAACAAAAAAAAGCCCACAAAAAACCACCCCCCCAAAAAAAAAGTACAAACCCAAACCAAACACAAAACTTTTTTAGAAACCTCAGTGCAAGCAAAAAATTTGGAGGTTTTGAGTTTTTCTTCCCCTGAACTGTGCCAAAAGCCCCAAGAACAGTTTCTCTTGCGTTTTGAGCAAGCCCAATTTATACCCGCTGCAGGGAAACTGTGAAATGCTGAAGCAGCAAAACAACGAGCCCCTCGCCGTCAGCAAGACGCACGTTTCTCAGAGGAACCCTCGGTGGGGAGCACCCAGGACCCCCCGCATTTTCCAGGAGAGCCTGGAGCATCCTCTCGCGCGGCAGTTTCGGTGCCCGCCGATGAGCGATGGAGTTCTGCCACCTTGTGGGACTGTAACCCTGTCGCTTCATCCACCGGGCACCCGCTGGGTTTGGTACCCAAAGGGTCCTGATCATACCTTACCAAAAGTTCCCACTCCCAAAAAAATAATAAAAACCCACCCCAAACAACAACACTACCACCAAACAACAAAACAAACAAACAAAATGATTCTTTTAGAAACATCACTATAAATCCCCTGTGATCTCTGAATGCACCTGATGCTGAAAAGATGCAATTTCAGTGCAAGCTCTTGGAAGAATTGAGATGTTTTTGACTCTGCTGCTCTTCTCCAATGGCTTTTCAGTGCTTGCAGTGTTCCTGTGCAGGATCTCAGGTGAGGGGCAGGGCAAGGTCTGCAGAACAGGACTAGAGGGTACATGGTACCTTTGGGTTTGGGCAGCTGGTCACTCTGATGTTGGGGTGTCATGGGGGGAAGCTGTGTGCTCACAGGACCTGTGGGCAGGTCTGGCAGTCGCCTGCCTGTATCACCTCGTGAACCAATGGCAGAAATAGAACTAGAGATTGGTCCTGATGGGAGAAGATGCCCTTCTCAGGGATGCAGCAAGTGCTTCCCAGCATGATCCTGCCCTGGAGATGCTGAAATGAATGTAGGGTGAAGGTAGAGAGAAGGACCAGGTCCTGTGTTGGATATGAAAGGGTGTCTGGTCCTTGGGGCTTAGGCTGCGGGGGATGAAGGGGCTGCGAGGGACCCTTGTCTGAGCTGTGGGCTCTGCAGGCAGGAGACCGTGGTGGGTTCTGACAGCTGGAGGGGCTGGAAGCTGGCTTTGCCCCCAGCCCTGCAGCGCTGCTGGGGCTGCCATCGGCCAGCACGGTTTCGGCAGGTCGGCTCTGCCACCGTGCGGCCCCGGGGTGGCCGTGGAGGGGCGGGGCAGACCCAAGCCTCACCCTCCTTCTCTGCCCACAGCACCCCCTGCAAGCAACAATTAGCGTTAATATTCAAGTTGTCTTGTTGGGCCTCGAAAAGACAAATAAAGGGGAAAGAGCAGGGCTGCTGAGATTCATTAATTGGCTCTTCCTTCCCTTGCCTGTCTGCTCGCTCAGGGACCCAGAGCGCTTCGAAGGCTGAGACACGATCGAATTGTCAAGTGGCAGGAGACACAGAGGAGGTCGTGCCTGGCTCTGCCCTTGTTGATTTGCAGCGACCGTGCTGCTGGCTCTAAGCTCCGCGGATGTGACAGGTTCTTTGTCACCGGTAGGGCCAGACGTGGCTGGTGCAGCCCTGCCACTCACCCTTGCCCTGAGGACTCAGCTTGTGGGAGCTGCACTAGCCATGTGTGGCAAGCACTAGCCACGTGTGGCAAATGATGTCAGCGTGATGCCGTTTCAGTTCAAGGTGTGGGTCACCATTGAGTATTTTGATTTGATTCTTTGGTCTGAGCTTCCACTTGAAACTCTAAAGTCTCTTGCTGATGGGAGGACCCTGGACAGGAGATGGAGTTACAGAAGCAGGACATCAGGCTTGCTGATATACCCAGTGTTGTTTCTGTTACGTCTTTATGTGCTGATTCTTTTTGCCAAGGTTGTTTTGCACTAAACAGCTGCACAAAAACCAGTTTTACTTCATAAAAGCTGCCAAACTGTATGTTCAGGAAAGTGTGTGAGTTCTTCCTTGGAGACACTTATAGCCTTCTGCAGCACACATGCTTCCTAAATCAGGTATAGAGAGGCTAAAGGTTCTGGTGAGTGTGCAGAATATGTCACCCTCTGCCCTTGCAGGCTGACTGAGAAGGGAGAGCTGGAGCTGCCTGTGTCCACCTCAATCATGGGTGGATTTTTCAGAGGTACTCAAATTCCTACATAAATCCCTCAGGCTTTGAAGATACCTTCATCCCTCATGTAGGATGCTTTTGATGATCTATCAGGGAGTTTTATGAATCTGATCTATTAGGTAGCAAACAAACCCCCTGTGGCAATTATCCTGAGAGAAAACTTTATTTTAGCAGCAGCCTATCTGCCCTGGGAATGACACAGAGATTCCCCCATTTCTTCAAGTTACCACCTGGGAAACTTTTCAGCAGTAAATAGTCATGAGCTGCTATTTTGGATGCATGTGGTTGGTTTCAGAACCGTGTGACAGGTTAAAAACAAATAAAAATAACACTTCATATTGAAGAACATGTTTCTGATCTCTGCTGCCTCTGCCTATGAGATGTGCAGGAGAATAAACTCCTACAGAGTCGATTTGCTTTAAAAGAAGATAGTTGCTCAATTTGGAAGGAAGCGAGCTGCTCTGATTTTGTTTAGGTGGTTGCTATTGTTTGCTCTGCTCTGGAAAGGGATGAGTCACTGCCTGAAATGGGTGAGTTCTCAGAAATGTTCCAATTTGACTAAAAAGTCAACAAAATTAATTTGCAGCCACCTATAGAAAATTTGTGATATCAAGTCTCACTTGTGACAATTCGGAATATAAAAATTCTTCCTCCCCCCTTTCCTCCAACCAGAAGAAGTTGTAATTCATAAAGGAAATAAAGCAAGTGGGAGAGTTTGAGTTAAGGCCACCAAACTGTAGGATAATCTGCAGGATTATCCTTTAGGTATTGATCTCAAGAAAAAGAAGAGCAGCTGCAGAATCCTCTCAGAGCAAAATAATTGTGTCTGAAAGCTTGTTTGCCAACTGATCTGTATCCAGGGCAAAGGAATTATTTTGGCCTTTTGTGCAGGGAGTGGTAATGTCAGACATGATAATTTAGTTTGCTTCTGGGATGATGCTGGGAAAGCCTTGCTACATGCTGAGCTCTGTCTACCTGTGCACCACTGAGATTCCCTGGAAAAAAAAAGAAAGAGCCTATTTTCTTGTTTAGTCCTTGATAAAGCCACACTACACTGTTCCCTCTTTAGTTGTTTCTTGGAGAGAACTGACTTCAATTCCATACTGCTGGAAGTGCTCACACTCCTCTTCTGCACTCAGCTGTGCTGGGGAGGTGTCCTGGTTCTGGCTTGGGGAAGTCAGCTCTGTCCTGGCCAGAACCAGGACAAGAGGAAGGTGTCCTGTCCCTGGCTGGGGACAGCAGTGGGCTGTGGGGGTGACAGTCTCTGTGAAGCATGAAGATGCTCCAGGGTTGGGCTCAGAGGAGTTGGGGCAGAGCATTGATGTGGGTGATGCTGGTTGGGCTCAGAGGAGTTGGGGCAGAGCATAAATGTGGGTGATGCAGACTAAGCAGAGCTGATATTTGGGCTGGAAATTGGTATTTTATGCTGTGTGTAATGGACACAAGGAGGAGTGGAACAGGGCTGTGAGCAGGGGCAGCTGGAGGAGGGCTGCTCTGGGGAGAGCATCTGGGAGAGATGCTGTGTGGTTCCTTTGTGCTGTTACACAAACCTGACTCTGTTGCAGCCCCGGAGCTGGAGGAAGACGGAGCAGGAAGGAATATTGCCTGTCCTGGAAGTGGGAGCTCCACAAAGCCTGCATTGAGGGAGGGGGCTGAGCTGAGAGGGTCTTTTTTGTCCTTGGAAGCATTCCCAAGCAAGTCTGAGGTGCTTTGGAGTCGTCTTTCCTTGCTGAGGGATCCATTCAGGGAGCCTGACCTCATTTCCCCTGTAGCACACACCAGTGTCTATTCTCTCAGCTTTATTAATCCAGAAGTGTGATTGCTCTCAGGTTTGTTTGAACAAGTTCCCCACAGATCTTTCTCTGGCAGGAGCTGTACTGTTGTCTTTCCTCACGTGTCCCAAAAATAAACCAGCTCAGAATTAACTCTAGAGTAATTTCTGACTGTTCTTTTCAAGCCCCCCACTCCCAGCTTGGGTTAGAATTGCAGTTTGGACCCTGCTAAGCACCATGTGCCTTCGGCCCTGTATCACTCATCCTGTGGCTGCCCTGTTGTAGTCCTGGGTGGCAGCTACCTCAGGGAGACAGGGACCCTGATGAGCCACCTGCTTGCCTCAGCTCCTGCTGCATCCCTGGTCACCAAAGGTCTGTGTGACCCCTTGTTGTTGCTGCCTGGCTGGAACAGCTCTGCCCTGGCCTTTCAGTGTGGTTTGAATCGGTCTTTCCCCCTCCCCTGAAATAGGTCTGGCCAGGGGATTCTCTCCATCCAGCCCACCCCCTAAAAGACACAGGGAAGGAGGAACAGCAGACATCTAAAAGCTCCCTGGGTAGAGTGAACGAGCAATTTAAACATACAGAAAAACCAAAGATGAACAGAACAGAATTTTTTGAGACCAAGCCATGAAGTTACTCAGCTCTCCTCCTCCTCTCTCCTCTCCTGCTGGGAACACTCTGTGTGGTGCCCAAGGAGGCGCAGATGTAGGGATTCATCTGTTTGCCATCAGCTAACCCTGGAAGAGGATTTGCATGAGGCTAAAAATGTCAGTATTCCTGGAGGAGGAACAGGGTTAAAATCCCATCTAGAATCTGCAGAGCAGTGTTCAGAATTCAGGTGGTGGCACCAAGAGGACACTTCCCTCACATCTGACCAAGACAGAGGAGCTGGAGACCCACCTGGCTGAAAAACACTGTGTGAGAATTTGCTGAGACCTCTGGGGCATTTTTAGGGAGAAAAGGGGCAAGGTGTCCTCCTGGCCCTGGATGCACAGGGGGTCTTGTCTCTGGTGTGTTGGCATGGCAGAGCTCTCCTCCACCAGGGTTTTGGGGAAAACTGCAGGGGACACCAAGGAGTGTGCTGGAGTGGTATGTCACAGTGACGAGGACCACAGTCACTGGGGTTCATTGTCTGTCAGCAGGTGAAGGACTTTCTGCTAAAACAAGTTAATGCTGGAAAATCCATCTCAAAGAAAGACCAAGGAGGCTGCCTGAAGGTGTTTCAGCCACTGTCCTCTGACTTCAGCCAGAGCAGAAACCACTGAGCAGGATGGACTTTGCAGCGTGTCAGGGGGCAGCTTTGGGCCCCTTTTAAGAACAAAGCTTCTGAGGGAGGGGACCAAACCGTGTGCCCCAGGCTGTTAGGACTGTGCAGCTCATCCAACCTCATACACAATGAAATTATTTACGTCCTTTCTGTGCTGAGAGCATCCCCGTGCCGGACACCGTGTCCCTTATATCAATAGATGGCAGCAACTTCCCGGGTGCTGGTGGAGCTCAGACGAGCTGCAGCAGTTATTCGGAGTTCAGCCTTTCTCTTACCTGCCTTTCCCCTGGTTCTCAGCCCAGCCTCCTGCCACAGCCCAAACTGTAGATGGCAGCAGGAAGGTGATGTTCCCGTTTCTTTGTGACTTCTGCTCTGCACAGTATTTTCCTGCTGACTTGCTGGCTGAAGGAGTCCTTTGGCTCTGGTGTTACTGGCCAGCTCATAGCCCCGGCTTGACTTCAGGCCAGTTTGCAGGCTTTGTTGAATGGGGTCGGGGAGTTCTGTTTGGTGTGTGCGTGGGATTCACAGGTAAGTGTCGGTGAAGGGGTGGAGAGGGATGCTCCCACCAAACTTCACATCAGAGCAGTCTAAAAGTGTTGGTACAAACTGGTGCATCACGGTGAAAAGAGAAATGTGGCTGTTGTCTCCTGTTAAAGGAGACAGAGTTTAAACATCAGTGGTATGGACAGAGAGGTTGTGACATCTCCATCCTTAGGGATTTTCAGAACTCAGCAAGGCTTTTGTCTCTGACATCTCATGTTAACTGTGAACTTAGTCCTGTTCAGAGCAGGAGGTTGGCTCAGGGACCTCCAAAGTATTTTTTGCACTTGTCACTGATCTCTTACTCTCTGGTCTATGTGTACTTATCATGCTGGTTGGGTTAACCTGATGTGTTCTCCTCTGTGTTGTGACCAATCACAGTCAGTTACCCTTTCTTAAGATGGGATAGATGGGTTTACAGAACAATTCAGGCTGTTAGACACTTTCCAAATAACTGTCAGTGTGCCCTAGGTGTGTCATCAGTACCTTGAGGCCCAGGTACAGACACACTGAAGCTTCCTGAAGTGTATTTTTTTGGGCTCTATTTGGTGAATTGGTTTAAAGTTTTCCTCTAGGTTGATGAAACTGGAGTTTAGTGAGCTGAAGTCCCAAGGAACATGGGTCATTTGAAGTATGTACCACTCAATGGAAGAGGAAATATTAATGTGGTATATGTCAGCTAGGCAGAAAAATCAAAATTAAGGTGAAGCATAGAAAAAGCTGCCTCAAAATGAGCTCTTAGAGCTCTCAAAACCAGCTACTAGAGTAACTTGCAGGGACAGAATATTTAGTCTATTTAATGCACCATAAATTACACGGGGAATTCTCATGCTTTAACTCACTAGTCACTCGATACAGATCTGCCTCTCTCCTCAGCTTCCCATAATTACAGCGTAGCTACCAGCCACATCCCCAGCCACCTGCAGTGCCTGTCCCTGGTGAAAGGGACTTCCAGATGTTCGACACCTCTCAGCGCCGGGTCCCGCATCTATGGGGCCTCTGTCACGGCGCTGCCGATCCCCGCTCCCACCCCGCCAGCGGCTCTTGAACCGCTCGGCTGCTCTTCACACTGCGCCTCTCTTTGTGGAGCTGGGAAAGGATCCAGAGCAGCTGTGTTAGGGCTTGTCAATCTCAAATTGCAAAGTCATAAGGAGGGAAAATAATCATGGTAATAATAATAATAAAGTCATCAACTTGTCTTACCCTCCAACGGAAAAAAAGGTTTTGGTTGGAGGTTTGCATTAGTTATAATTTTCACCAAGCTTATTTCTCCCTGTGATGCCACTGTAAAGCCTACAAATGATACTCAGGCAAAATCGCCTCTGACATTCATCTCTGTTTACAGAGCTCATCCAAAAACAAGAGGCCTTTTCTTCACTTTATTCAGCACCACCACGACTTGGTTGCCAAGGCATCAGCCTTTGATTCCTGCAGTTTGGCTCTAACCAGTGATGCCCAACACCTCTCGATCACCGTGAGTGGTGAACTCAGCCACCCCAGTCCTGCCCCCACAGCAGAGCAGCACCATGTCCCCGTGGTGGGACATCCACCTCCACCATCTACCTTTGATGGGCTCCTTCCTGAGCCTGACATCAGGGCCTGCCTTTGAGACTGAATGTCAAGGGTAAACCAGCAGGTGGAAAAGACAGGAAAAATAGTATTTTCTTAGAGCTTGTGCATATATCACTGTTCAACCCACATCACCTTTGCTCTCCCTGCTGAATGGAAAGGGCTGGTCAAGACCCTGAACCAGGGGTCGTGAAGTCCTTGATGGGCAGGGAGCAAAGCTGAGGCTGTTATGTCTCCTGTCTTGTTACTCTCCCAAAACACTGCCACCTTCACTAGCTGATGCACATCTGTCCTCAGACACCCAGGCGTTTGTAACAAGATCACTTCTAGCTGCAAAACCCACCACTGAGTGGTTGAGCTGTTCTTGGATGAGAGGTGTTACCACCCCCTTCAAAAAACCCCATCCATGCACTGCTGCTAAAGCTGCCAACACCCATAAATATCTCCAAATACAAGTCTGATTAGTGGCAAAAGATATTTTCTTCTTTTCTAGTTTTCCACTAAAAAAAAAATCACCAAAGCTGCACAGTATAATAAGGGAAAGGAGCAAAGTGAGTTGGGAAGGGAACAGACAGTGCATCTTCATGCCTTTAAGTCACTCGGATGAAGTTCATTTCTCCTTGTCTGTACAAGGCTGGACTCTTTGCATTTTCATGGTAAATTTGTTTACCGAGCCGTTGTTGAAATTCTGGAAGCAGAGAAAATGCATTTGCTCCATAACCTTTCCGGATCTGACAAGTCCTATAAAATCTATTAAAGCCTTTAATGAAATCCCCGCTCAGAGCCAGCTCCCATGAATGAATGTGGAATCGGAATTTAAATTAAAATGTTGTTTTTGTAGTCTGTGGGCTTTAGCCTTGACAGAACTTAAAGGGACAGTTCACATTTTGGGCGTTGTTGCTTTCTCCCTGTAGTTTTGTATCACCACAAAATGCCTCTCCCTGCAGAGGTTGGTTGGCTGGATCCCTTTTCCTCTCACTAAGACTGTGGCCAGGTAGGAGCACCCAGTTGCAAGCACAAAACCTGGTATACTGGTTAATTTCAATTAGAAAAGTGTAAATTGGTTAATAGGCAGCACTGTCCTTTAATTAGGATGCAGCACTCCTGGTAGCAAATGAGTGGTGTTGGGTCTCATCTTCTTCTGAAGTGTGTGGAGCTGGTCAAGCACAATGTGCTCTTGCTGTGGGGATAGTCATCATGCTAAAGGCACCATGGTCAAGGACAGCCTGAAATACTTCTTGGTTCCTCTGCCATCAGCTGCCTGGGGATATGTTGTAGCTCAGTCCCAGAGTCTTGGTGCTGTGGAGATACTTGGAAGCAAGTCTCGGTAAGGAGCCTGGTATAAATCCATTGGATGTGCTTGGCTTTGCATACTCAAGGATTTAATTTCCATATGTAAATACAGGTCTGCATGTAGAGGGGGTGTGCAAGCAATTAATTGGTTTTGATCTCTTCTGCACTGAGCAAAATGAAATATCCCATGGTGAAACGTGTGTCTGAGCCTCAAAAATGAAAGGCTGCTCAGGGCTTTAGTTGCCTCTCCTGAGCTTGGACCCTGTATCAGCTTGGTTCAAGGATGGGCCAGGGTTATGCAGGTCTCTGATACCTCCTTCCCTTTGCCAGGACTTGCTGACTTCAGCCTCCCATGGTGTGATACCACTAACTGTTTCTCTGTGTTTCCCGTGTTTTCTAACAAGGAATGACAAAGTCTGCATTTCTTTCCTTACACAGGCTTACTCTGGTTTTGGGCACATGTATCTGCTCACAACTGCATCAGCTCCTGTTATCCCCTGCAAGGAGTCAGGTCTTTACCTGGGAGAAGGAAACCACCCATCCTCTTGCAAAAGGTACCTGACTTGCTCTTTTTTAGGGATTTGAGTTTTCAGCTGCTCTTTTCACAGCTTGAAACTCCTACTGTTTGTGTTTTTCTTTTCATTTGCAAGTGTTATATTTACCCAGAAGAGCCCTTGGCACCTGTGCTTCAGCCTGCTTTTATGCCATGTGATGGGCTCCCCTTGACCTGTGATGGTCGTGGTCTTAGTCATCCCACCCTACATCTAAAAATGTGTTGAGGGTGCCTGGTGCCCTGCAGCCCTCATCTGGGGTTGAGGGCTGTTCAGCTTCTCTCCTGTTCATGATGGTGCCTTCCAGAAATTCACCCCTGGCTCCCCAGGTCCATGCTGTTCCATGCCAGGCTGCAAAGGGCTCAGCACAGGGTAGTAATGAACGAGGCATTACAAGAAGGGCTGCAGATCACAAATAACTGAATAATAAACACATGTAAACAGACATTTGGTTCATGGCTGATAAACTTTCATAGCTCATTTTATCACTGTGTATGCAGAGGAAGGAGGGTTCTGGATTCTGCTGCTGGTTGGCTATGGATCTGCTCTCACCCCTCTGCCCTGACAAGGGTTTGGGTACAGTCCTGACCTGTGAACCCATTTGGTTCATGCACCAATTTTTCCAGGCTGGGTGGACAGATTGTCCCCCAAAATGTGGTAGGAGACCGAGGAAAAGGGAAACTTCTGATGTTGGTGATACTGCAGAGAGAGGCTTTATTCTGCAGGATGCTCAGCACACAAGCAATGAAGGAGGAGGCTTCTCTCCCAAGAAAGTGAAAGCAATTGCTGTTTGTATTCAAACTTCTCTGGGAGAGCTGCAGTGGGCTGAGCACAGGGATTTTCCCCAGCTTCGTAGGAAGCCTCGCTCCCACAACAAGGCTGAGCTTGGGAAGAGCTTCTCAAGAAGGGAAGATCTTGGAATCCAGGTGAAGAGTCTGTTTTCAGTGCAGAAAAGCAGGGGAACCCATTAGTACAGTGTGAAGTGAAACAGAAGATGCTTAAATTTGTTTGCAAAATGGCAGGAGGTGGGAAGGAAATACTCTTCCCATGTCAATGTGTCACTGGAAGGATGGTGAGAAGTTTGTTTTGGTGGCCATCAAGTCTTTGCATTTTTCTTGTCTTCCCTCTTTCTCTAACTCAGGTTATTACAAAGCAATCTATGCTGTTTCAAAGAAAAATATCATTAAGTTTCATTTGAAAATGTCAAAACAAAATGTTTTGGCATTTCTGAAGTGAAACATTTCATTAAAAATGCTGCATCTGAGTGTTTTGACATTTTTTAAATCCTCTCTCCTTCTTCTCCTCCCATTTCCTCAACCTAAACTTGTTAATATTTTTAGTCCTTCAGAAACTTAATTTTTCAGTAAACAGAGTAGTAGTTAAAAAAAAAAAAAAAGGTGTTGCCTTGTGTATTTTGAAAGCTATGAGTGGTGGAAACCTGGGCAGCTGAGGTGGCCGCTGTCTTACAACCTCATTTGTGTGGTGCAATGGTGCAAGAGGAAGATCAATCTGTGATTTGTGTACTAAGGACATGGATAACTTTTATTTTTTTAATTTCTACTTATTTTATTATTATTTTTTATTATTGGAATGGCAGTTGTAACAGTACCCCAAATGCAAAAACCTGACCTGGTGGTGTGGAGCAAAGCCTGAGTAAGTTGGGAGCTGGGTGATGATGCTGATGTTCCTTTGCCTGCTTCCTACTCCCTTGCAGCACCCCCTGTTCAAACACTGGCTGCATTGGAACACCCAAAAAACTCAGGGAATTATCATGGTGCTTCAGCCAGGGCATCACAGGGAATCTTGAGGGGGACACGCAGTCCTGCTGTGCAACAGGGTGGGCTGATAGAATGGTGCTGTGTGTTTCTCACCTGTCAGCCGCCAGCATCGTGTTTCAAACCTTTCTGGCATACACTGGGCATGTGGTGGGGTCCCCCTCCAGCCAGAGCAAATAACTGATGCTCAGAGGACGTTCAAATATCAGCCAACTCGAATGCCATCAAAAGCCGCCTTTAAAGTGATGCTTTTTGTGCAGTGAGGGAATAGCTGGCAGGGAGTGTTGCTTGTGGCAGAGTGTGATAGTTGCCTACAAAGGCTTGAGGTGTTTGTCAAAGGGGTGGGGGAAGCCTCTGAAGCCAAGAGATGCTTTCAAGAGGAGAGTGTGCTCCGATCTGTGCTCCATCACTCGGAGATGAAAGGATGCCAGGCTCCGCTGTACCGCACGCGTGCTGCCACGGCCTCAGCATGCAGCACCTGTGCACCCTCCCCCCCACCGAAGCCTTAACGCTGTTCATATGAAAACCAGAAGAAAATATCCAGTTGTTATGCTTGATTTCAAATCACCTGGCTCCAGGAGTTCAGGTCTTGATGAGCAGAGCCAGTACAGGCTCACTTGACTGGTGTCACTGGAGAAGAGAGGTGGAGTTTGAGAGCACCCTGAAAGCCCCGCACCTCTGCTTCGGGGGGATGCAGTCATGTTCAGGGCTGGGTTTCCCCAGCAAGCACAAACTTAGTTGTGCACAGAGGTAGCCAGTTCGTGGTGGTGGTCTCCAGCTGCAATCTTCATGGAGATGAGACACTGGTGTCTTTTGAACCCATGTGTGGGAGCAGATCCAGGCTTGGACAGCCTGAGAGATGAGCTCATTCAAAGGGGAGGGGGAGGAGGGCAGGAAAACTGCCTCTGATCATCTCTTCCTTTGGGTGACTGAGGTTTTTTTTAACAAATACTTTCACTCTTCCATCCTTTCTGGTGACTAGTTGCCTTCTCAGGGCTGCAATCCCTTTGTCCCTCATTCCTCTGCCTTAGATCTCCCTGGCAAAACCAGCTGATGCCTGTACCTATTCAAACCCTGCATCTTCTCTGGACCTTCCACTTCTCTTTTCTAAACAAACATTAAGCAAAAAAGGGCGGAAGGAAGGTGGTGGTTCAGGAACATAAAGTCCCACAAAGAAAATTATCTTCCTTTCACTTGTGTTTTTTTTTGAAAGCTGCTGGGTTGCAAAGACGGTTCTGTTGATTGCAGTTTCAGTCCCTGATTATGCAGTAATGGAAGCATCAGAAATCATCCAGCTTCCTTCCTCAATTTGAGTTTGCCCTTCATCCCGTGGTTTCAGGCTAAGGAGAAAATGGTCATTTGGAAGAGGAAGGGGTGTGTGTGAAAACACAATGTTGTTTATCTTCCTTAAAGTCACAGCTCTTTATTTGCCATTCCCATTTTACAGCTTGGCCATTTGAAAGATCAATTAGCAACTGTCTTATAAACGAGCAATAAAACCTTTCACAGGGAAACTTTTCCTCAGGCTGAAAAATACTTTTCTGTGCCTCTTGCAGAAAGAGGAAAGGCCAGGTGGTTCCTCCACATCAGGAATACCCTGTGAGGAAACTTTGAGATGAGCTGTCAGCCCCTGCTCAGTGCATGCTGTGCTGAGGGCTGGCACCAGTGAGCAAGAAATAAGAGGTTTACTGGGGGAGAAGCCAGCAGTTTCTTAGGCTTGGGGGGTATATTGAACTTGCTCCTGATCACAAGCTGTGAAAAGAGGAGGAAAATGCCTCTTGCAATGGGAAGTTTTGTGTGACTGAGATTAAGTTGCCCATCCTCTCCTTTCACTGTGCTCATCCTCTAAATGTTACGATCACTCAGGAGGGGGCTAAGCAGTTAAAACAGCTGCTTTATGTTTATTCTGTGAGGCAAAAATATGGTTTCTATTTTAAAGATTTTAAAATACACATGAAGATCTATAGACCTACAAGGATTTATAGATGTTTGTATAGATAAAGCTGATTAAAATTTCACAAAGAGGGGTAAAATAACCCCCAAACCAAATTTTAGGGCACTATAGCTAAGCAAAGCCCAGGATTTTGGAGCTGCAAAGTGGGACTCTGCCACATTGGCACCTCATTCTTTGGGGAAAGGCAAAGCTTCAGCCATCCTAACGTGTCTGGGATGCTGCTCCTACTCTTCCTGGTACCCCGGCTGGCCAATGCGGCTGCACCTCTCACAAGGGCTGAGCCCTTTTATTTTCTTTATTTTTTTTTCTTTTTTTTTTTTAAACTCCAATCTGTTTGCACTACTCCCCCCTCCCCGTTGCCATCCCTTAGGCCTTCTGGGGAAAGAAAGAAACAGCCTCTCTGTTTTTAATCAACCTAATTAGTGTATCTTTAATACAATTAGAGGGAAATTTTACCGCTTCCACCCCCCCCTCCCCGTGTATCAATTAAAGCCCCACAGTTGCAGGGTAAATTTCTAATCCATTTAGGACCATCTCCTCCCCCCACCCCTCCCAGCCTCGCAGCCCCCTCCTGGCAGAGTGTTGCTTCCTCCTCCGTTTTCTTTAGGAGTCTGTTCAAACAGCACATTGTAAGGAGTAAATAAATTACTCTCTGCCCCCTTGCCCTCTCCTCCACGGCAGCCGGCCCCGTTCCAGGCAGCTGCCCTGATTGTATGGGCAGGCATGGGGGGGAAGGGGGTCGCACAAAGCCGGAGCTGCACGCTCCGGGTCAGGGGGGGTAGTGCGGTTCGTCCCTTTTTTTTTTTT
>VXBZ01007470.1:171630-186971 GCA_013399135.1 Heliornis fulica | reverse complement strand
TTTTCTTCTATTCTTCATCTCCTCTTCTGCATCTTGCTCTGTGTGTTTTGTGGGGGTTTTGGAAGGTTTTTTTTTTCAGGTCTGGGGGTGTTTGGGCTGATATAGGTTTATTTTTTTTGTAGGGACTTATTTCTGGAGACCCCTGGGGTGGTGGTGAGTTAATGGACTTGTGGCTGCTGCCCGGGGAGTGGGGGGCAGCACAATGTCCATCTGCCTCCACACCATGATTCTCATGCTGAAAAACCCTTGGGCTCACCTAAACCCAGAGGAAACAGCCCTTCCCTATGCCAGCATCCTACAGGATACCCAGGCTCAGCACCAGTTGGCCCAATCCTGCCCCACCCACCTCAATAGCAGCTTCGGAAGCAGAAGGTACCAGCTGTTGGAGTAGCACCTAAATAGCAAGAGTTGGTTCTTGGGGATTGGATGTTTTTCTTGTAGTGCAGACAGATGGCTGCTGGATCTCCAAAACCTCACTGAAGACTACAAAATGAAGGCCCAGCCCAGAGATCTGCCTAATTAGTGTGTGTTTGTTTGGAAACTCCTTAGAGCAGTTGAGGGGTCTGTGCTGGAGCATGGCATCCTGGGGGGATCGAAGATGGGAGGAGGTCAGGAAGGACCCAAACTTCTCCCTGGGTTTTGGGTTTTTTTTGCATGTGGGTGTAAGAGCTTGTAGAGCAAAGTGGTGGGTGCTGTGGGGTTGGGTGCTGACCCTGCTCTGTGCCTGGCTGGCATGGTGGTGTCAGAGGGCGATACCCAGGAGCCCCGCTGCAGCCAGTGACTGAGCAGTGCTCCAGAAAGTCTTGCCAGTGGCTTGTTACCATCACTGCAAACACAATTAGTAGCTTTGCTGCTGCCTTTATTTTTTTTTTCTGAGGAAGATGGGTGAGTCTTCCCCTCTCTGCATTTCTCCCCGGCTGGCCAACGACTACAAGGTCCTGCCTTTATGGATCACCGAGTCCCTGCGCTTTCTTAATGAACCTGAGTTTAATGCTTGACTTCTCCGTGTCATGTTTAATTACAGCAGCTGTAACTTCCTTGTTGGTTGGCTTGAAATAATATCTAAGTGCTTCTGAGCTTTAGAGCCTTGTTATTCTTCTATAATTAGAGTTTTAAGGCTGGTGTGAGCCATCTCTATAAAACAGGCAGCCATTTGCCATGCTTATTGTGAGGATTCAGGTCTCCCAAAGATGGGGAAGGATACTGTTATTTGGAACCTGGTAGGCTTAGGTGGAAGGAAAGGTGGGCCTAGACTGCAGGAGGTAGCAGCTGCATTCTGCAGGTTGATGGAAGTGGAGTATCTCGATGAGATTTTGAAACTCAAATATCACCAAGGGATACATACACCCTGAGGAACCTTTTTGTATCTGACACTGGAACATGGGCTTTCTTTTGCTTAAGGCTGTGTTTGCACCCTTTCATCTCTGAATATGCTGCCCTTCCTCTGAGAAGGGCTGGGAGGATTTGGGGCCTTTGCTGCCCTTCATGTCCTTCCTGCTTTAGTCTGTCTGGTGACCCTCCTGGGAATGGGAGGCAAGAGTGAGATGAGGACAGGGATGAGCATCAGCCACTGAGAATGATCTTAGAAACCTGAGGTGACACTGTGCCTCCTTGGGAGATGATGGGTGAGACAGCAGCCAACTTGTGAAACAAGTGGCTTTTTAAGACCTGCCAGCTCGGGAGAGAAGGGGCCTTTGAGAGGGTAGACATCACCCCATTTATACCACATCTGCACTCCCAGCAGAGGGGCTGTGAATGTTCCCTCCTCTCAATCTCCCCCTCTGTATTTGCTGCCTTTTAAACACAGGTCTTTATTCCAGCAAAAGTGAAGGGATTGATGTCTCTTTCTTAACTCACGTTTGGGTACCTGTGTTGTCTGGGCAGCTGTGGTGGGAGTGCCGGACCCACAGCCCAGCTGGAGGGCTTTGTGTTGGCCATGGTGGGGGGTTGAGCCTCAGTGACCTCCAGCTCTGCCTGAGGGGTTTGGAGAGGGGTGCAGGGACTTCCACCTCAGGGATGGCTCCTGTCTGTGTGGGTATGGTGGGATCCCAGGCGATGGCATTGCAGGGCCAGTGCTGCCTTTGGAGGCAAAGAGAGAAGAGCAGTAACACTTCTAGGATTTACCAAACTCCTGCACTTCCTAAATTCCCTGCAGCTGGGGGGTCCCATTGTCCCAGGATAGGCAGAAAGAGCCACAGCCTGGGCTGGATGTTGAGTCACTGCTGAGTAGGGTCTCAGTTTTGGGCATTTGTGAGACTGAAGCCCCAGAGCCACCCAGATCCTGTGTGTTCTGTGGTCTATAAACAAAAACCTGGGATAAGACTGGGCTGGAGATGTCAGGGTAGTACCAGGCTCACAAATGGACACCCCATGGGCAAAATACAGCAACTTCTCAGCATGGTTTAGGGCAATTCCCCTGGCCCTTTGGAAGGCAGTTCCTGATAAGAAAAGTGCAGTCTGATTCACCCCTGAACTAGGATTAGTTGAAACAGGCAGGGATGAAACATCCTGATGCACCCACTTCCACTGCAAACTCTTCTCTGAACCACCTGCCATGGGCCACATGTGGAGGCAAGGTCCCAAATCCAACAGAGCCCAGGCTGAACTCAGGGCATGGGACCTGCCAGCCATGGCAAAGCTAGTTTCTCCCCAAGATCCTCACGGTACTACTTGTGTAGAGCATTAAGAGGGCTTTTTCCACAGAGAAGGGGATGGTGAGGAGTGACAGTCTCTGAATTGCAATTTGAAACGTTTACAGCCCAGTCAATCCTAATTCATTATTAGCTGTAATTGTTTCAAAGAAAGTGTCCACTGTTATGTAAAATGCAGTCCCAGATGCTCCTAATGGTTCAGGCTCTCTGATTGCTGTAATTTGCAAAGCTTTTGCCTTTCCCACTCCCCCCCTCCACCCTCTCCCCGTAGTTATGATGTGCCTTTTATGAGCCAGCGAGGAAGAAAGAGAAAAGCACGCCATTAGAGGAAAATAATAATGTTGTACCTGAAAGGCCATTAGTGAGGCTCCCATGAAAGTATGCATCTGGTCCAGCCCAGCCTGGCCGGGATGCTCCCAGCACCCAGACACTGCCTGGGGACACGTGGAGCCCAGGGATGGCCCTGCTTGCAGGAAGAAGGGCTACAACCCGGGTGTGCAGCCCACAGTGATGCTGTACTGACCCAGGCACCAGGATATGTAAATAACTGGCACTCTTCACAATTAATTTTCGCAATTAGATGTGATAAGAAATCAGCTGGGCTGGAGCAGCTTTTGGCTGGCAAATTTAGTGGGTGGTGATTTTAGCGGTGAAGGGGGGGGTGGGTTGTGTCTCTCTTGACATGAAGGAAACATCCATTTCCCACTTCTATCCTGTGATGTTGCTGTGTATAAAGGCAGAACTGCAGGGATGTCTCACACCAGGATACCCAAGCTGTGCGCTACGGGGCATTTCAAAGCTCTTATTGCTTGCTGTCTTTCGCCCCCACCTCTGTTTTCAGCTCAGGTGTCTGTTTTAGCCTGTCTCAGTTGATCCTGTCACCAGGAGCTTCTTAAGTCCATAATATCAACCTAATTTAAGGAAGGCTCTACTTGATGAGACAGTTTTCAGCTCCTGCTGTGAGCAGAGGAAGGAAATGAAGGTTGGTTTGGTGTTTCCATCACACCCTGCTCAAGGCTGAGCTCCTGTGGGACAAGGCACAGTCCTAGAGCTGTTTCTTTGTGCAGCCTAGTTGCAACTACACTAGGTTGATGGTGGGGATCAGACAAAGAGGCAGTTTTAGTGCTTTTTTTGGGTTCTTTTGGGAGAGAAGAAAAAAAATTACTTAAGCTCATTGTGAAAGGGTCAAGAAGACATGAAAGCTGAGATTAAGTACAATGTCCCCCGTGCCTGGCAGATGCTGTGTCAGTAAATTATCTGGGAGTGAAATAATTCATTCCATGTGGGTTTCCCTCTTTCCAAGTCCAGTCTGGGGTGAGCAGCAAGATGGAGAAGCAAAGGCCAAGAGGAGCTGAGGTGGTGGGGAGGGTGGGAGCACTGCCCTTTCACCTCTGTTATCCCTCTTTTCCTCCAAAACTATCTGCTGTGCAAACCCAGCCCCGCTGCTTCCCACCAGACAGCCCTGCCCTGGCCCCATCCCCAGGACCTGTTCCCCCCAGACAGGCTTTGTCTGAGGAAGATTGAGAGGGCTGATGGAGTGAGGCGCTGCCTTACCCTTCACCTCCGAGGAGGGTGGTCCTCTGGGGTCATTGCCGGGGGCACGCAGGGCAGTGTGCGATGGTATTGTTGGCTCGGGAGCCTGGGGGCTGGTTTTAAATGGGTGAGAGGTGTAGGGCACCCGTCCCCATGCCTTGCAATTCACAGCACCCATCCCAACAGCCTTCAGGTCACAGCGCCCAGCCCCTTGCATTTCCCTCCACCCCTGTCCCAGTGCTGGAGATCTCCTGATGTTGGGAATAAAAGGGATAAGCCTTAATCATGGAAAGGGTTTAATATGAGTTAATTCAGGGACCCTGGGCCTGTGGGTCCAGCTCTGGCAATTAGCAACATGCATGGGCTTGGAGGTGTCAACTGAGCTGTTGTTTGCTCGTTAATGTGAGGTCTCTAATTACCCTGACCTGATGCTAAGGGTGTGCTGAGCTTGGCTAATCTAACCTGTACATCCTTCCGAAGGAGGTTAGAGCTCAGTATTGAGTGCCCTTTCCATGCTGAGACAGTGTTGCTTGAGGATTTACAGCAACATCACACCCTCCATCCCTGTGGAGGGATGAGGAGGAAGGAGGGAGCGAGTGGGCTGTCCGGTGTCTTGCATACTGCCGGAGCAGACGGCAGGGTTGAGATTGCTTTATTGCCTCCCGTGTCTGCGGCTGTGTGGGGCGCCCTGGCTCCTGTGGGATGTGTTAATGCAGGTCGCGGTGTGGCCGGACACGCCGTCCCCGGCAGGAGCAGGGACGGATGCGGTGACAGCAGACAGACGGCTCACCAGTGTCAGGCAGGGCTGTGCTGGGGAGATGGGGGCAATGGGACTGGAGAGCTTTGCTTTGCAACCCCTGAAAATGATGAATTTTGGTAGTGAGCTGAAATGCTTTGAGCTCCCCAAATCAGAGCTAGAAAGCGATTACCACAATTGTGAACACAATGGTCACATAGGAACCAAAGCAGCCTGTCTTGTTTGATTATTTTTTTTTAAACTTTTTTCCCTTTCCATCTCAATTAACTCTCTTTATTATTTCATCACGGAAATTGTTTGTGCCTTTACCGAACGGGAGGAACATTTGCAAATGCCTTTTTGTCTGAAGGCAAAGCTGCTTGGTGTTACTGAACTTCAAGGGATCGTTCCCTATTTCCGTTCCTCTCCCTTTCTCTGCTGAGGCAGAACGTAGCATAACTTAAAAGTCAGTGATTCAGACTGCAATTATAACCTAAAAGCACAAATAAAAGATAAGCTGGCATCCTACTGTTCCCCATTTGCATCTGTGTCACATGGGATGAAGGGAAAAATAAAATCTGCTTTTATAAAGTGTTGAGCCAGAGAATCTCGTCCAGCAGAAAGAAAATAAACAGATCCCCTGAGGCACCGGCTGTTTGAGTTGCAAATGACAACTCAGTTGGAAGACGGTGCTATGGGAGGCGTGAGGTTTGCACACAGGTTGGCCACCCTGGCAGCGCATGGAGTGGTACCATCAGCCTGGCACTGGTTAAAAGCCACCTTGGGCTCTTTTTTTTGCACATCCCATCATCAGCGTGTACCTAAATTTTTTTTTTTTTTTTTCTATTGATCCCCAAATACCTGCAGCAATTTCCAGTGGTGAGGAGGGCTTGGTGTGGCTGTCCAGGTATAGAAGGGACAGCGGGGCTCCTGTGGTTTATCCATGCCCCATCACACAACCATCCCATGTGGCTCCTCAGAGCCAGCACCTCTAACCTAATCATCTGTTTTGGGGGGCATTTAGCTCATTTTAGTATCAGCAGAGTTTTCTAGTGCTCTGGTTTTGATAGATTGAAAAATCACCTCCTGAGGTGTTTCAGGTTTCTGTTTGAAGAGATGGTTGGGAGCTCACTGGGGCCCTGTAAACACTTCTGAAAATAAACAGGCTTTTGAGACAATGGGCTGCCTTTTTTTTTTTTTTTTTTTACCTCAGAATGTGATGGATTTCTAACAGGAAAAAAAAATCCAAGGAGAAGGCAAGAGGTGGAGGACTTTGCCTGAGATACTGAAGGAAACCAAAGCTATCATATTTGGAGGTGGTGGGGGTGTGTAGTGTGAGTGTGCGGCTGTGCTTTTTGTCTCTTGGGCTGGAGGGAACCAAAGCCCTGCTACCAAGTCTGAGCTGCAAGAATTTCTCTTCCAGCCTGGCAGCAGATTGTTTCCCAGCCAGACACTGAGCTGGACTTGAGGAGACACATCAATACAGAAAATCCTCTAGCTTGGTCTCCCAAACTTGGCTCTGTCCTTCACTGCCTCCTGTTTTCCTAAAGACCTGTCCTGATACTTTATGTGTTTTTTCCTTCCCTTATCCAAGACCCTTCAGCACTGCATATACCCATGGCAGATGATGGCTGTGGGACAGGCAGCACTTGGGATGTTCCCCCAAATCATGCAAAGCTTTATTTAGCATTTCTGTGTGCCCAAGCCCTGTGGTGTGGCTGGCCGGAGGGGTCTCTGCCAGCCTGCCTGCCCCGGGAAGCGGAGCAGCTGTGCCGGGGATGCTCTGAACAAAGTGCCTCTCCTGGTGCAGGCAGCCTGTGATTTGCATACAGATGCATAGGAAATCCTGGTGGGTTCTGGTGGGGAGGGGGAAGGGGGTCACTGGTGTGGGCAAAGAGGTGAGGCTGGCCCATGTGCGGTTCCCAAAATCACCACCTCATCGTGGCAGGTTGGGGGGAGGCCCAGCAGTGAGCAGATTCCATCCTAGTGAGCCAGAGGGGATGCAGGATGTTCCCCATGATACAGCACCAGCCCACCCTGTATTTCTGTTCATCTTTTCTCCCTTTTGTGCTACTTTTATTCCTCCTCTTCCATTCTTCATCAGCCAGTTCTCGTGCTTTTCCCATCCTTTTGCCTTTTATCCAAGGTTGGGATAAGACTTCAAAATCATGTTTGGAAACTTCTTTTGTTTTCCAACATCTCTAGGTGTTCCACACTATCTTAAACAGAACACAGCCTCACCCGACTGTGCAAATAGTATTAAATGCTGCCCCCACTCATACCTTGAGCTCCTGTCTCCTGCCAAAACTGCATCAGAAGCAGTAGATTTTGTAGGCTGAGGAGGGTTGAACAAACCTTCCATTAGAAAGCAGGGAAAAACTAGAGCTTGTGATCCCCTTGCCCCCACTCAGCAGAGAAAATCCAACCAGAGACTGTTTCGGTCCATAAGCAGTCTGTTTGCTTTATTTTAAAGAAAAGTTATCCATCAAATCTGTTTGAATAGCAAATAAATACAGGGAAGCTGTGAGCGGCCGTGGAGGGTCCTTGGGCAGAAGGGGAGGATGAATTTGTCAAACCCACTGTTTGTACAGCTGTATCTCTGAGCGTTTTCCAGCACCAAGAAAGCTGAGGTTGCATATGAATGAAAAACTGAATCCACAGCTCACTCTTTGCGTGCCCTTCCCTGGATGCCTGTGGCTCCGTGTTGCCTTTGCTGTTGGGCTCCAAACCCCAACCTGCATCAGGCTGCTGAGGGAGGAAGACACAGCAGCACGTGTTGACTTTGCAAGTTTTGCAAAGGGCTTGAAGAGGTAAAACACCAGAGCTGCAAACATTGTGCCTCAATGAGCTCAGCAACCCCACTCCCCTCCCAACGTGCAATTAATGAGAACAAAAGCCCAACACCGTGCAGGCGCTGGAAACGAGACCGCTTCCACACCTTCCTCCTAGCTCCTGCTATCAAATGCTGTCCATGGCATCCCAAATGCATGACCTCGGCAAACGGCAAATTGAGTCTGTTTATCACGTGGCTCCTTAAGAGGTGCTTGCCTGGTGAATGGCCTTGGCATACATTAAGTGAATAAACCACCCCATTGTTCAGCTCCTTCAGCCGCTCTGCTCAGTTGACCCATTCAATAACTGTTTGTTTGCACAGATTTCCCTGTACAAGTGCAACAAGCTGAACCCTGGATCTGAGCAGATGTGTTTGGAGTAGGCTCTCTCTCTCTTCGCTTCCTTCCCATCAAGGTGTATTGTTGCATCTTTTGAGAGCTCAAGCTCTCACCAGCGTGACTCATTCGAGCAAAATTTCTGTGCTGTCTTCGGGGACCCTCAAGGGTTTCCAGGCATGATTTACCTCTTCTGTGTCCATATTTTGAGCCTCAAAACTAACCCAAAACTTGTTACTCAGAGCTCTCTGTTTTATTACAGCGTATCTGTGCATGACAAAGCAGGGAATGCAGGGGGCACAGGAAAGATGTGCCAACCAAAGCCAGAATTGGATCAGCCTCTTACCCTGCATTAAACAACTTTGAATAGGTATGTCTCAGCCCCACTTCTGGCATTCATAGCTGTGATACATGTGGCAGCATCTCTTCTCTGTGGTGCTTGACCCAGAAGAAGATGCTTCGCAGTCCCCAGAGACTGTAGTGGATCACTGGCATCCTTTGCCTTTATCTTGCAGCATGGTGTCCCAGCCTTTCCCAGCATCCTGGAGCTCTGTTCGAGGAATTAGAGATAGAAAGCCCCCAACCTGTAGTTCTGAGGTTCAGGGAGGCCAAACTGTCCCCGTGGCTGCAATTTCTATTTGGAGAAAAGAGAAGTTATATTAAACCCTCATGCAAGAGCAGCCCTGTGAAAATCAGGAAAAACAGCCCCCTGTATTGCAGGAACCTATTTTTTCAGGCTGAAGATCTGGTGGATTTTCACAAAAACCAGCACATCTACACTTGAAAACCATAGATAGCTTGACTTGTAAATTGTCTGGTATACAGCTCCCGCTGCTTGTAGCTCGTGTCTTCTACCTAGAAGTAGCAAAGTGCTGCGTAAATGTCATGAATTCAGGTGGATCAGGCACAATCTTCCTTTGATGCAAAGATCAAGTGACTCAAAGATTCATTGAGTCTCCATCAGTAAAAGTGAAGGGACATCCCCAAATATTTAAGAATGTGTGTAACTTTAGGTATGGAGTAAGGTCACATCCCTCAAAACAAAGGAACAGTGGCAAGCTCTGGAGCATGCTAGGCTGCTGCCTGAAATCAAAGTCAGCTTGAGGTTAGCTAAAAATACTGCAGGCACTTTCTGCAGGACTGTGGATGCCAAGACCCAATAAGCTATTAAAAGTTCTGGAGATTTTAAAACCTTTTTTTTTCCATTGATGTATCACATGAATCACAAATACCCTCAAACGAGCCATTTGTGCATCTCCCTCCAGACGGAGCTGACAGGGGGATAAACCAAACGCATGCAAATATTATTTCAGGGCAGGCTGAGATTGGATGGGGTGAAAGAGAAAAGTTAAACACAGAAGCATATTTATTTCTGCATAATTTTGTCAGCTTTGCTCTGGCAGCGAGAGACTAAACTTCAGAAGAGCCTGACCTCCGGATTATCCGAGGGAAGACATGTGCTCGCTGTTTCGGAGTCACCATCTGTGAGGGAGATTTCAGGGAGCGAAGACGCGTGGCAGGGAGACGGCTGCATCAGCCCAGCCCGGAGAGGGACCATCGGGACCCTCAATTCCTGAGCATCCTCCCAGCCCTGCCCGTGCATTTATCACCCCAGTGAGTTTCTGTTTGGGGGGCTCTTCAGCTTTTCTATTTCTTCCCCACCAACCTTCCAGCCCAGCTCCAGGGGACTCTTCCCCCCCTCCTCTCGCAATCAGCCCTTGCCGGGTCCATTTGCTTTTGTCTCCCATTAATTGCTCGCTACTTTTCGCTGCCTGCTCCTCCCCCTTTTAAAGATAAATTTTAAAGCCCGAGCGGGGTGGAGAATGGCTGAGCCCGCTGTTATTTTTGACATTCGCCCCAGTGACAGCTGGACCTTGCAAGGCTGGGGCCGTCCGCACACAAAAGCCTATTAGCTTTGCCCACTCACTTAATGAGGCCTGAAGTCTGGAAGGAAAATTTCCTCCCCGAAGTGTGGCAGAGCCCTTTGTCATTGTAAACAGGCGCTGCTCGCCCAGCCCTGCCTTGCCTTTCTCCTTCCTGCCACCGTGGCTTTTCTATTTACTCAGGAAACAAAAGCGAAGCCGTGTCAGCGTGTAGGGGAGAAAAATACACCCAGCCACTCGGGTTCACCAGCACACGCATGACCACCTCTGCCACCCACCTACCTCAGTCAGGGCTCCCCAGTGGCATCGACACTAAGAGGACACCCGGGTGCAACGGCTGTGGGATGGGCAGGGTGTGATGCACCTGGGATCTGCGGTTGCATAGGGACCCATCTCTATAGGCACCAGCTGTACGGGTCAGAGCAGCAGTGGGAGGGAGAGTGGGATACTTTCTCCAAAATCCTTTCCCTAACCATAGTGATCAGGGGTGCCAGAAATTCCTGCGTTAGCTTCAAAGTCAGTTTTGAGGGATATTTTCCCCCGTGAATTTCTCTAGTTGTCTTCTGAATTTGCATCATTTGTTTCCCTGGCAAGCAGATTCCTTCCCAGCTCTACAAATGATTCACAAAAGAATATTTCCTTCCAACTCTTTAACTTGCAGCCTGCCCAGGTTTGTTGTGCTGTTAGCCCCAACAGTCCCCATTTCATACCCATTTACAATGAGTGTCACCACCCAACAAGAATAAAACCATAAGTGCCTATAAAGCATTTCAGAACTGGAAACATTCTCAGTGTAACTGGTAGCACAGTGATACTACGAGCAATATGCAAGACAAGTGGGAAAAAATCCCCAAACAACCCCAAACAACTGCATTCCTTGAGTAGGGCCACCTCATAGATGGTCTTTTTCCTTCCTTGGGTTGAAGGTGACCAGTCACTTGACACAGACTTTGTCACCCAGGGCAAGCAAAGTTACTAGGGTGAGAGCTTTGGAAAACAGGGTTTGCTTGGATCAAGGAGGTGAAATCTCCAGGTCTCATGATTTGCAACCTAACCTTCAATGTCAGACAGGTGTAAATAAAAGCTGGAGTAGCTGCCCGGGTTTCATCCAGGCTGGGAAAGAGCTGAGAGGTGTGAGCTGTCCCTTCTTTGTAGTGTTGCTACTGAAGCCTAAAGAGCATTTAAATATCCTGCTTGGAGTGTGTGCAAGGACAGGCTGAGGCTGCCACAGACATCACAGCCTGTGCAGCGGTGATGTGCTTTTGTGGTTCAAGTGGGCAGAGGATGGCTTGAGAGCTGGACCTCGGGGGATGTCTTCATGCCATTGCTTTCCTGGGCTGCTCCTGGCTAAAACTGCCAGGAGGCTTCAGGAAAGGAGCTCCCAGCCTGCAATATCTGTATCTGCTGGCACCCCTTCCCCCGCTTCTTTTTTGTTCCTTCTCCAGGGATTTGCTTGCTGGTTTTTAAATATTTGCATATTTCAGTGCTTGCTTTCTGTTGGTAACCAAGGCTGTTTGGTAAAAGCTGAGACATTCTTTAAATGTAAGTCAGGCAAAAAATTACCTTTTTTGTGTGCTTTGCAATTATCACAGCAAAGTGATTCCTTTTTTCCTTCCATAGTCAGTAATTTATTTTTTAACAGCAAAACTAAAACGTTACTTCAAGAATGCTGGGTTAATAGAGCTCTTGTTTCCCCTGTGAAGTTAAGCTTGCTTCGTGACTGAAGTGTTTGTCTTCAATTTGTAAAACTGCTCGTGGGTCTGTCCCACTTTGGGAAGACACAAGAGGCGTTCACAAGCGAGAAAATCTCTGGTTCCAAATTGGTTGTTTAGTAACAAAGGGAGGGAAAAGACCAAGCTTTATCCTGTGTTTTAAACTTGCCTTTGCCAATGTTTCTAAAGTGGCGTTTCCCCGTTTGCTTCATAAATCCTAAGGCGTAAAACTGACTGTGTCAGGAAATACACAGTGTCTTTGATCACCAATCTCATCATCTCCCTCTTACTCCCTGTGATGATGCCAGCCCACAAGCACAAGGACTTCTGTACCCAGCTTGTGGCAGCCTTCTCCTGAGCAAAAAAAATATGATGATGGAGAGAGGAATGGAATAAATAATGTTGATGTGAGGTCACCTTCCCTTCCCACAATCCATGATTGCTCTTTTGGACCATTTGAATTTCAGCCCATTCTGGGGATCAGGGAAAGGGATCTTCAGCTCCCATGTGGCTTCGTGTGAGCTGCTCAGATTTCAGCAGCTTTGGTGGTGGAGGTCTTTACTGGTCTTTACTGACCACCCCAACTCCTGCTAGTTTGGGCCAAGAGCACCTGTTTGCAGCAGCTTAGCCTGTCCGATGGGTAGTCAGGTCTTGAGAGACAATGGTGATTTGTGACAAACCAAATCTCCCAGTTTAATGAATTTCCAGCTTAGGGAAATGTGTGTAAATGATGATTGCAAGGTAGGAAGGTGAAGACCTGGGCTATAAGAGAGATGATAATGCTGTAGTGGTTGTGATGTGTTATGTAAGATAAGGTACTTAATGATATGGGTTAGTAAGTGATATCGGTGGTAGGATAATGGTTGGACTAGATGATCTTGCAGGTCTTTTCCAACCTTTATGATTCTATGTAGCTTTAACCACGATTTGAGCAAGCTTTGCAGGCACTGTCCAGCACAAATGAAAGCAAATTTTCTTCACAAATCCTTAAAAATTTCCCCTCATGGCTATAAAGAACCTTCCCATTGTACATCACCTTGTGTAGGGCTGCTCTGGAGAGCACAGAGCCTGCTGTGGTGTCCTGTTCTTCCTGTGGTTCTGCCTACTTTGTGCAGTCTCTGTGCAAGGGGATTAGGACATGGCAAAGGTGCTGTGGAGGTCAGGAGGAGTTTGTGCTACAGACCAAGGTAAGGGCCAGGAGCCTTTCTACATTGCTGTGGCCTCTTCGTCTCAACGTCCTTCTAATATCTGCTAATCAGCTTTTCATTTGTAGGCTCTGTTTTAATTCACCGGTGTTCATACCTCTGACACTAAGTTGGCAAGCTTGTGCCTGTGTAAAAGCTGTAAGTTAGGACTGGGCAAAGGGCTCCAGGAGTGCCTGGGAGCTTGTCGTGTGTCAAGGGGATTTGCATTTTGAAGACAGAGCTAATCCCTTTTCTATGGTCTTCAATCAAGGCAGCTGCCCCAGAAGCAATTTGCCTGTCCTCTCCTCCACCCTCCCTATTGATGGGGATTTCAGAACAAATGGGGCAGCGGGTTGGGGTGGGAGCACCAACTATGGACACAGGAGACCTGTCTCCAGCCCTCTGCTCTCACACAGCCTCTCAAGGTGACCCTGGATAAGTCTCACAGGCTACATCCACACAGACGCCGGAGCAGGCTTATGCACACTAACACCCAACCCATCCATGGAGTTGGCCTCCAGCCCAGCTCGGGCTCCAATGGCCAGCCTGGGTCAGGAGACCTGCTGGGGGACACAGCTGGAAACGAGTAGGAGCATAAACACCTTACAAGAACATACAACCAGACTTCTGGAGTTGCTTCTACTCAGCATTGCTGGCTTTGTATTTTGAGAGCTCTGTGAAAATCTGGGCATGTGTTTTGGCTCCTCTGGTCTACAGAGCCTTCTTAATAGCTGATATTGAATGAGGGCTGGATTTCACATCATCTCAGCTTGAAGACACACATACTGCAGAAGTTCCTCTGAGGCCAGTAGCTGACGGGGGAGATGCCCAGAGTCCCTGGATGAGGCTGCGATATTCAAAGCCAACTGCGGGATGTAGATGCTCAGCAGTGCTGAAGTGAATAGGTGTGGTAAGCCCAAATATTCATTTGGCTTTTCCAAGTGAACAAAATTCTTGTGAACATCCCTTTTGCCACTATTTCATTAAGAATATTAACCTCAAGATCAAGAAGGTGGGGCAGTTGACTGCCAAGAAATTTGTCTGGCTTTGACTTTTGTGCTTCATTTACGGAGGCCAGGGTGATCTTTCCACAGTGCAGGTGATTATTTGCACAATCCCCTGCAGTGACTGTCTTTTATGTAGTTGTGATGAGGGGTTTGGAAGGCGAGAAGGAATTTTTAGACCATTTCCAGCCCCTTCTGCATGACGCTGCAATTGCTGCCAAGATGCCCCAAGACTGAAAGAAGCCAAGTTCCCTCCTCACCTCTTGTGGAAGAAAGAGGACCTGCAACCCTAATTTCTGGCCCATGAATGCTTTCCCTTCCAACAAAACACATTTTCCAGTGGGGGGGGAAGGTGGGGGGGGGAATACTGTGAGCAGCTTTGGGCCCCTCACTACAGAAAGGATATTGAGATGTTAGAGTGTGTCCAGAGGAGGGTGATGAAGCTGGTGAAGGGTCTGGAGCACAAGTCCTATGAGGAGTAGCTGAGGGAGCTCTGGGGCTTTTGAGTCTGGAGAAAAGGAGGCTGAGAGGAAACCTTATCACTCCCTACAAGTCCCTGCCAGGAGGGTGCAGAGACGTAGGGTTGGTCTCTTCTCTCGGATAACAAGTGATAGGATGAGAGGAGATGGCTACAAACTGTCCCATGAGAGATTTGGATTGGTCATCAGGAAGAATTTCTGTCCTGAAAGAGTTGTCGGGCATTGGAACAGGCTGCCCAGGACAGTGGTGGAGTCCCCGTCCCCAGAGGTATTGAAAAGGCCAATAGATGAGGTGCTGAAAGACATGATCTAGAGGTGAACCAGGCAGGGTCAGGCTGTGGTTGGACTCAATGATCTTAAAGGTCTCTTCCTACCCAAGGGGTTCTATGATTCTAATATTTTCCTTTGAAAATCTCCCACCCACCAACTTTACAGCTACAGGCCACACCAAGCCCACCACTAAGTCCTGGTGCTATATGCAGTTGTTTGGTTTCTGACCTCTCTTCTTGGGGCAGGAAGACTTGCACCAAAGCAAGAGGTCCTCACCTCCATGTCAGTCCTGGGACAAAAAGTTCAGCGCTCACAATCTTTGATGTGATTATTTCATGTCAGAAGGTTGGCTGGACAGGTAGATGCTGCCAGAGCAGGGAAACCACCCAGCACTGCTTGGGCAGGTGGGCTTTTGTTGGCCATGTGGGAATGCAGACTTCCCCCCAAGAGGCAAAGAAAACAGAGTTGGGTTGCATTTGAAATAAGGCTCCTGCAAAAATTTGCATAATAACATGTAAAAAAAAAAAGTGATGTGAAACTAAATATAGTGCAGTGCTATTTTACCAACCTCTGGTTAATCACAGTTAACTGCATTATAATGTAACATGTGTTGTCTCACTGCATATCAAATTTCCATTCTTCCAAACCATCAGCGTGTTTCCGGAAGGCGGCTCTACAGAGAAGTGTGGCAGAAAACAGAATCATAGAATCATAGAATCATA
>VXBZ01007470.1:158179-171472 GCA_013399135.1 Heliornis fulica | reverse complement strand
TCCTCTGGACCCTCTACAACTGGTCCATGTCCTTCTTATGTTGGGGGTTCCAGCACTGGACACAGTACTCCAGGTGAGGTCTCCCGAGGGCAGAGTAGAGGGGAAGAATCCCCTCCCTCGACCTGCTGGCCACGCTCCTCTGGATGCAGCCCAGGATGCGGTTGGCTGCTGGGCCGCAAGAGCACATTGTTGGCTCATGTTGAGTCTCTCATCCACCAGCACTCCCAAGTCCTTCTCCTCAGGGCTGCTCTGGAGCCACTCTGTCCAGTCTGTAGTTGTGCCTGGGATTGCCCCAACCCAGATGCAGGACCTTGCACTTGGCCTGGTTGAACCTCATGAGGTTGGCACAGGCCCACCTCTCCGGCCTGTCAAGGTCCCTCTGGATGGCATCCCCCCCCTCCAGCGTGTCGACAGCACCACACAGTTTGGTGTCATCAGCGAACTTGCTGAGGGTGCACTCCATTCCCCTGTCCATGTCACCAACAAAGATGTTGAATAGGGCTGGGCCCAACACGGGCCATGCTACTCCTCAAGTCATCAGGAAATTTGCTTTTATACCAACAAAGACAAGTTTTAGTTCTTCTTTATTTAAGTCTTACTGTGTCTTTTGAAGCAAGCCTGGATGGAAGGGTAAGCAGGAGGAAACACCCATTTCCACTGCTCCGGAAAAAGCCAGATTTCTCTGTCATGTCAGGCACAAATATGGAAATATTTGCTTGAATCAACCCCACAATCTTCTTTAGAAAGAAAGTTTTCAGGTAAAGCCTTTTAGCCTGCTCTATTTAATCTGCAATGTCTTTGGTATTTCAGAGGAGTGTTGTTGCTGTGTGCTCACACAGCAACAACACTCCTCTGAGAGAGGACTGAAGGAAAGTCAGAAAAGAAAGGTGTGCTACTCTTATCTTTGATTTGGTTTGTTTCTTTCTCTCTCTTTTTATTTTATTTTTATTTTTTTGAGAGAAGTTGGTTCTCTACATCTCAAATCTTTCCATTTTCTCATCCCACAATTCCTGCCATGAACCATGATCCTACCAAGTTCTGGCTGTGACGCCGAGCTGGTATCATACATCCATTTTATCTGGATTTAAAAAGCAGATGTTATATCGTGAATCAGTGTCCCAGTGAATCCCAGACTGGTGTTACTGCTCCTACTCAGCGTGGTGTGGAGGCTCCGATGGGCGCCCTTGCAAACGCGTGTGGGAATGCGGCGGGTCCCCACGTGCCAAGGGCCAATCTCCCCGTTTTGAGCCCAGAGCTGATCTCCCGCTCTCACCCGGGGTTTTGTGCCATGAGGACCGTGGGCACGTTCCTGGAAACACCCTGCTCTCCCCATTCAAAGCCCCTGTGGGTTGAACTCCTCCACGGCTGCTGTTAATAGGTTAATGAGACCCTCGTCTGGCGGAGTTAGAGTGCCTGGCTTTCTAAGATAAAACTATCCAGTGACATTAGGAGGTTGGGCCTCTGTATGACTGAACACCATTCATCCTGAGTACACAAGAGCTCGCAAATTTAATAAGCAGAATCCATTTCAGCCCTGTGGCCTGCCATGGCAACAGGAGAGAGGGGCTCCAGCCTCCGCTGCTCAGGCATCATTATCTCCAGGGCCATCTGCTCCAGAGAAGCACAATCCCAAACTCATTTAAATAGAGCCAGCCTGAAATATGTGACGATTTTTTTCCCAGTCTCCCTCTCCCTGTCGGCTTCCCCCCACCCCCCCCCACCCCTTTCCTGTGCGTGGCTACACCTCCGCACACAAGCGGGAGGAGATGTAATATTCAGAGGGTGAGGAGAGGGTACAGGAGATAAGATTATAGTGATAATGAACTGAGGGAAGGCGAACAGGGGGAGGGAGGAACTTTCCTCCTTTGGCTGCTGTTCCCTGAGAGAGCAAGAGGTTGCAATAAATTATAAATGTATTTTTCAAATCAGCTTCTTGGAAGAAATATTTCACAAACAATGATTCATCACCCTCCCCAGAACTCAGCCTCTCTGGAACAATTAAGTGGTGAAGAAAACTAACCCAGCTAATTCATTTCTTTCCCTGCTTTCCGACTGATGGTGCTCTGTCCTCGTCATAAACGGATACAATAAATTACTGTGTCCCTCAACATGTTCACCCCTCACATCTGGGGACATTTTGGAAAGCAAAAGGAAGTGGGACGAGGAAGAGGGTTCAGTTTTTGCCCTGTGGGCTTAGACAATTTACACCAATGTGTGTGCTGCTCGTGTTTAGGGGCTCCCAAACCCCTAAAAGGGGTTTTGGATGGGGACCCATACCAGCTTGCTGGGTGGCTTCTAGGGCATCCCCAAAGGGGACAGGGGAAGACATGGGCTTTGGCAGAGGGACATAGATAAGACTTCACATGGTGTGAAGTTGCACCATGCCTCTGTTTCTGGACAAAGTGATTTTGAATCCATCTGTTTTGTTTTGGATGTAACTCCCTGTGTGGCTGCAGGAGCTGTAAGGAGCTTTGTGAGCCAAAGCAGGATCCTTGCAGGTGGTCTTACAAGTCATCTCCATAACAGTGTGTAAAGTTTGAGGAGCACTTCAGGCTGTAGCTGGGAGGAGATGACCAAAAGCAAGCACAGGGGAGCCTTAGGGAGCCATCCCAATTGGAATTCAGGCTGGGAAGAGGGTTTCTCTGCCCAGCTCCTCCACCACAACTCTGCGCATTCAGAGAGATGTCACAGCCGGGCAGGAAAGACGTTCCTGCAGGAATTTCTGAAAGATGCCATTTCTCATTTGTTTTCTGTCAGAGTCTTTTGACCCCAACTCACTGGGTCACAGGAGTAAATCCATCACAGGCTGAAAGATGAGTTTCCTCCACCAAGGTGGAGTCAGCACCCATCCACTGAGCATCCCTGTCCCTCTTGAGAGTCTGTAAACGTGTCTGGAAACATTTGCCCTGTTCCTATGTTTCCAGGTCTGCAGCACCTCATACGTGTGTATGTGCACAGAGGTGTCGAGGCTGCAGGTGGGATGGGATGCCACAGCCTCTTAGCTTTCAGGACAGACATGCAGCAGGCTGTATGATTGCCAGATTGCAGTGCCAGGGTCTCTTTCACCTGAAGCTCCCACCTTCCCAGTTTTCCACCTCCACTCCATGGCACGTGGAGTTCCTGTGGATTATACAGAATGCAGCTGCAGTACATCGGTGAGATCAAATGGAAGTGTAGAAATGCATCTGGGAGTGGTGAAATGAAATCATATATATTCATTACATTTATTTAGTGATGTTAAACCTCCCAGTGCCCATAACACCCTGTGTACACCGTCATCATTCACCTACAGCGGAGGCAGCCACCTCTGGGAGAGAGCGTGGCAGATGGCCAGAAAGCCAGCGCAGCATCGCCGAGGCGGGGATGTGATGAATGCCTGCAAAGACAGACATCTCTGCCCTAGTCCCAGGGAGAGTTGAAGGAGGCAGAATGGAATTATGCAACTTGTAAACTGGAGATTCTCCACCACTGACTGAGTCCTGGGGTGTTTCAGCATCAGCTTCTGTGGATTTTAATAAGATTAGTGCTTGCTCAAGTGAGGAAATTGTGGTTACTGTTGATGGTCATCCCTGGGCCATGCAGCCACATGTGCATAAGATAACTTGGGTAACCAAGGTGCTCAGAATCCCCTCTGGGAGGCTGCAACTGTTTGGGTCACATCCCTTACTTTCTACGAATATAATCTTTAAGTGTTCACTAACTCAAGTTGTCAAGTCATTGATTAGGAATGTAGACTCAGCAACCCCTGGGTGATAAATAGTGTATGACATATTACCTTATATTGAAAGCCTCTATTGCTTGGAAATCTTTTTAGGTTGATAAATTGGAGGATCTACCACAAAATCCATAATAATGTGGTTTTCTCTGTAGCTCAGTTCGAAATGATAAGGTACCAAGTGTTATTGGAGATGAATAAACTTCAAAGTATTTGCAGAAGTATTTTAATTAATTTAATCTATAGAATAGTTGAAAAATTCATAAGAACAGTTTCAACTGCAATTTTCTCAGCTTTTTCTTCTCCTGGACTGGCTAATGCTGGATGAAGACCTGACCCTAACCAGGCCTTTGAGTTCACATCCTAGGCAGAGATTTGGCCAGCAGACAAACAAATAAAAACCCTTATGAAGACACAAGTTCAGCTCCTGTTTCCTCATTTAGAAGAAAAAATATTTCCTGTAAAGAGATTTCAAACCTCTTTATCTCTTCATGTAATTCCTTGTCAGAAATGTCCCCAGAACTGATATTCATAGTAACACAGAGTGTCCACTCCACATGTAAAGAAACCCAGATGTCTTCCCAGACTGATGCTGCAAACTCCATCTGATCCTCTGTGAAACCTCAGCCCGCAGTATCAGGGACCTCCTTTCACCAGCCAGCCTAGACTCTTGCCTTAAGCACATGCATTCAATTATTTAGCAAGGAAAATGGGCTCCTGTAACTAATAAAATATCTGATTTAGCCTCTTAATCCCACTCTAACATCTTTAAACCAATGCCAACACAGGTGAGACCTCTGGGAGAGGAAAGCTAAATATTTCTCTCTGCCTCGTTGCTTGCTTTCAAAAGTACATTTCATTTCATCTCTGTTGTTCAGAATTAATGTTGCAAGGAGAGTGGCAGAGAGCTTTTCTAGGAAAGCATGGCAAATGCCCAGCCTACCACCGAGCATATCTGCTGTAACATGGGTTATTCATCCTGGATGCCAAAGGCTGGGCTTTTTCTTTTTCTTCTTTTAAACGCTCAGCTGTTAGCAACATGAGAAAACCAACTCATGGGTCAAAGCTCACAGAGCAAATCTTTCTGCCTTATTTTTCAAGTTTTAAGAGATAAAGCCCAGCAGGTGGGGAGGAAGAGATTGAACAGGGCAGTTTTTCATTCTTCCGGAAGGAAATTCTTGGTCGCAATCTCCCCAGCTTCTGGTGCGGTGGCCGAACATAACTGGATGGCACAGACCAAAATCTCTCCTGTATAATTGCATGCTTCATTGGACTGACACCAGGAATGTACTTAGCTCACCCAAGGCTCAGCTGGAGATGGGGTGGCTTTCGAAGAGCTTATGCTCTGTCCCAGTGCATCACTCCTCGCTGATTGATCACCTTTTCTGCAGACTCTGACAAGGGGTATGAAATTAGCATTAAAGATGCCCCTCAGAAAGGCTCCAAGTGGTTTTCTGGTCAGATTTACACTGTACTGGGAGGAGTGAGGCAACTAGAATCTCCCTTTGTGCCTCGCTGTCTAATTCTACAGCCGATGGAGCTGGCTGGGGTAAAGTGGTGACACAGAGGAAAACCTGGGCTGTAACAAGGTCTGGTCAAGTCCACAAAATCAGCAGATAGCAGTGATTTGGCCTTACTCCAATACAACTCAGCTCTCAATTTTGATCACATTATCAGGAGTTTAAAAACAAAAAAAAAAAAAAAATCAGAAAGCCTGGACAATTTCTGTAAAACAAACCAAACATTTAGTTTGCTTGTAGCGAAGAAGCATCTGATCCAGTCAAATTTGGGGCAGGCTATAGTTATAAATGTACCTAACATCTTTCCTGGCATCTCATTCACAGGCAGCCTCTTTTTTTTTTTTTCCTTGCATATTTTCTATTTTTATTTCCTTTAATGGGTTTCAGCCATGGTATTTTTAAGAGCGCTTCCCCATGTGTAGCAGCTGCCATTGCCGTGCTGTCAGCCCGGTTGCCATGGCTGATACACAGGGCTTGTGCCAGAATTTGTTGGTCAACAAGCTGCTGTCAGTGCTGTTGGGCAGCGTGTTTCCATAGTTATCTGTGGAGAGGGGCATCTTCAGGTGTTGTGATGCTGAATCTCCTGTTTAAAGCCTAAATGCACTCAGGTCTGTAGTCTTTAATGTGACTGTTTAGCACCCTAACAGCTGAACTCTCTCCAAATTAGCCGGAAAAAGAAGAGCGAGAATTTTTAACCAAAGCTGGTAGAGCAGCTCGTTTGTGCTAATCAAAAGGGAGCTATCAGCTTGAGAATGTCCCCTCTTAATTTAATTCATGGACTTCAAAAATAAGTTTCTTCAGATGCAGGTGCCTTGAGAACATCTGTCTTTAAATCATTTGAAGTGGTGAATTCCTCTCACCGGAATTAATTAGGGACAGGTATTAAAACAAATTGAGGAAGAAGATCTTGGAAGAAAAGTGGTTTTATTAGAAAAGGACTGTAGGGCTTTTTAATTAATGCCAGAACAGCTGTCCTTAAACTGTTTCTCTCTTATGAGCAGGTTATCCCAGGGAAGGCTAAGAGGGCATGGAAAACAAGGAGTGAGTTCTGTTCAGAGCTTCTGGTCCCTGTCTGCACCACTGTCATCAGAAACTGCAGAGCATTTGTCTGGTCCTCCCTTGGATTGCAGCATATTTCTGTTTTCTTACAATATAGACTCATCCCAGTTTGTTTCTAAGCGAATTGCTTTTTTGTTCATGTTGCATATTCCCTAAACAGTCATATTAGTGGTGACAGCATGTCATTTTGATGGTGTTATGACAGTGTGACGCCAAACTAGTATTAACATAACATTTCTTTCTAAATCTTGTCTGAAAACATATTGTTCTCCCTTGCCAGAGCCTCTCTGTTTCTCTCGCCCTTTACCATGGGTTCTGGGTTGCCTTTTTCTTTGTTTAACTCAGTTGTTGCAAGTGGGCTGATACACAGCATGTGTGGAAGGACTTTGTTGATTGTTCAGGTAACAAGATGGGGAGAAGAACAAATCCCAAGGCTGTTCAGAAGCCTCAGCTGGGGCAAAGCCCCAGGTCCGTGTTTCCCCAGCTGACATCCTCTTTTCTCTTATGCTTCACCTTGCTCAGATTTATTGAGTTAAGATTTATGAAGTTCAGGTTTCAAGATCCCCATTGCTACCATGGAATTACTTATATTTCTTCTACATTTCCTTCTACAACTTCAATTCAAAGGTGGGTTCTGACATCCCCTGGATGGTGAAGTCAGTCTTAAATTCAGAAAGGTTGTGAAGAGGGGAGAGCTGTAACTTGGGAAACAAGATGCTCTTGCTTGTTCGAACATCCTGCTTTTCCGATGTGAGGTCTGCAGGATGTTCACCCAGAGACTGAATTAGTTTGGCTGGGAAATCAAAATGATTTGCTAAATAACAGATTTATTTTTTTTTAGAAAGAAAATAGAATAGCACTTTGGCCCCAAGGAAGAGATTTTGATGTTAAAAGTAATAGGGGAGCAGAAATCCCCTCCAGTCCCTGCGACGGCAGGATGCACACTCCTGGGTGAATGCCTGCATCCGTGTGAGGAAGAACTGCCAAGGAGGAGCTCAGTCAACAAAATAGAGAAAAATATACATGGGCTTTCCTGCACTACCCCATCTCGAGGCAGAAAACTGCTGGCAGACACCAGAAGACCCAGAGACCCATTGGGAAAGTGCTTTTTCCTTGCTGGTTGAGAGGACTGGGAGAGGTGACACCAAGAGCTATGGCTCTGGACATGGGGCTGCCAGGGAGCCCTGAAGTTGGAGGCATTGCTCGTTCTCTGCATGCAACTGATCTGGAAAAATCTGGGGGCATCTTTGCCCAAACCCTCTCATCTCCCCAGGGGAAGAAATATGCCCTGATCCAGATTGGCTTAGCACACTGCTGGCTGCAGGGTGTTCCTGGCTCCCAGCCTGTTAGTGATGGAGAATGGGAGGGGGGCCTGTGATATGATACACAGCAAAGCCCTGTGACAACCCACTGATAGGCATGAAACACTCACCTTCCTCTCCCTACAGCCTATGGATGAGCACAGGCTGCAACCCTATGGCCCTGGACATCTGCACCCTACAGCTCCTCCTGCCTCCCTGCCACCAGCCCTTTCCTCACAGCAAACCTTCGCTCAGGTTTTATTTTTCCCTATTTGCTTTTGCATCCCTCCTTCTGCTCCCTGACCTGACAAGCGATCCTTTTAGCAGAGTATTAATTATCATCTCAGTGCTGGGACTAGTAATTATCCTTCCCTTGTGCTTTATGGGCTTCCCAGCCCGGCTCGCAACGAGGACAAGGTGAAGCGGCTCAGCTGGCGAGGGGCTCGTGGCGTGTGTCTCGGAACTGTGGTAATTGTCCTGTGCCAGAGCGGAGGGAACTAGGGGAAGAAGAAGAAAAAGGAGAAAATCATCTCTTTGGAGCCAATGGTGACTTGGAGAACTTGGCTTATAGCCTTTATTTAGGGTGTTTTCTTCCCAGTACTTATGAGGACTTATAATTGGAGAAGAAAAATTGGAGCAACCTTAGGCTATCCACCAGGAGATGGAGAAGCCCAGGAGAGCAGAGACTGTGATAATGATGTTTGCCAGTGCTGAGAAACTCCCTTGTAACAGGAAACATGAGAAAAAGTCACAGGTAACATGGAGAAGAGTACAGGGATGTGTGTGCAGCTGCACACTCCTCTGTGGGTATTTCTATGGGGCAACTGCAGCAGGCTCAGAATTTGATGGAGATCCCTCATGTTTCCTCACAGGGCTTGTGTGTGCTGGCCAGGCACAACCAGGCACAGCAGCCCTTATTTATTAACCTCACTGATGTCAACTACCATGGTAATGCCCAGTTTATGGGGTCTGTCCAAAATAATTCATACACATTGCATTTCACCCAGCATTTAAAATTAAAAATTCTGTGTTTAACTCTGCCCTTTCACTTCTGCAGAATATTTCTACAGTACCTTGCTGTACTTCTACGCCAAAATTGTGTGGTGACCAGCCAGCCAAAGATGCTTCTCCGTGATGTTCATCACCCCAGTGCTGCCCCAGCTGATGTGACCTGCCTTGGGAAGCAGCGAGGAGATACGGTGTGGAACCAGAGAGCATCAAGGTGAGAGCTCAGACACTTTTCAAGGTGTGGTGCTACCACTGCTGCCAGAAACTACTGTTTCTCTGTCATAAATGGGGGGAGAAGAAAAACAAAACAAACAAACCCCAATCTCTGGCAAAAACTGAGTTTTCTGAGCAAAAAACCAAGCAAAACAATACTCAACTAGTGAAAATTGCCTTTCATTACAGCAGGGAGGAGAAGGGGAGGTAAAAATGAATAAACTGTGATTTTCTTCCCTTTATGTTCTTTTTGCAAACATGTAAGGATTCTTTCTGTCTTCCACACCCTGCACTCCCCCCTCCCCATTTCCTGTAGCAGTGAGAAGTTTTCTTAAAATTTATTGTGTCTTTGTCTAGGAATTTAGGGATCTCAAGCAAATCACAGCCCCAGTCTGGCAAGTGCTGCTTGATAATAGACATAGTAAGAGGCAGGGTGTGCTGCTCTGAGTACCTTTTACTCAAAATAGAGAAGTGTCTGAGGGAAAATGGATGAAAAAACTTTCCCATGGCCACCTTCAAAAATTAGTGGCAGGAGTAGAAATGAAACCTCTGTCTCCCACCTCCTAGGTCTTTGTGAGAGATGCACTGTGCAGGCTGAAAACCCTGTCCCTGGAGAAGTAGGCAGAGCTCATTTACCCATTGTTAATGGGAGTGGGTAAAAATGGGTCTTTATCTGTAAATACAGCTATACATTGTGCTGAGAAACTTAATCTTCAAACATATAAGCATTGCATCTCTGCCTTTGCAAGGGAACTTTGAGCATCTTCTCTGATACAGTGGAGCCAGGTGGGCTTTTGGCCTCTGGGCTAAGGATGCTTTGCTCGTAGCTCTGCCACTGACTGTCTTTATAACCTTGGTCAAATCACTTGCCACTCTGAAGAGGGTGGAATAAGATTCATTGCAGCAGCTACAGAGGATGGGCAACCCCAACTTTCCGTGTGCTCAGAAAAGGGGAGCAGTAGAACACCAAACCAAGCTGCTGAGAGTACCAGCATGGATTCAGCCTCCTCCCACTGCTGGTTTGGGGCAGCCCTGGATAAGAGGCATTCTGCACTGACTGTCACTTTGCAGCTGCTTCTTCTCTGGCTCTGCAAAGACAGTCCAAACACAGTCCTGAATCACCATGTGCCTCAATTTCCCCATCTGTTAAACGAGGCTGATGGTCGCTCTCGGTTTTGGGCTGTCAGCATTGCAGTGCCCTTACAGAAAAGGGCTTCTTCTCAATGAGGGGGATCAACACCCTGGAGCTGAGCTCCTGGTCAGATATTGCCCATCCCCAGTGGCTCTACTGGTTTCAGGCACGTGTGCATCCCTCCTGCACAGCAGCTAACAAACTGGCTCGGGAAACTGCATCCATCCTCCGTCTCGTCTGAAGGCAGATTGCTCACGGGTGGAGGAAATCTCCTGGAGAGTGAACCTTGTCAGCAAAAATGCAAATATTTGGAGACAAAGTGTTCATTACAGCAGAACTTGATTTCAGGGTCAACCCTTTTTTGCAGCAAATTGTTAGCCAGCTAAAATGTTTATTGTCACCACACTCTGGCAGTTTTGACAGTACCTATCAAGTTGAGCTTGACAATATCTGCATATTGCTTCTCCAGCTTCCCCTTGCGCGGCGCTGAGAGAGGTGCCGGAGGAAGAGATTTAAGACAGAAGCAAATGGTCAACAGATAATTGCAGCTATCCCCTTCTTTGTGGAAAAGCCAGGGCTGTGGTGTCCCAGGGGAGCTGCTTAAGAGGAGGAAAGTATAATGCAGGCTGTTGGTCGTGTGGTTGTGGGACATGCAGTGAAACATCCTGGTGGATATTTGGGTTGGGTTTTTTTTTCAGATGCAAAACTGCACACATGGAATAAGCTCTCCCCAGTCTGGCAGTGTTTCAGCAGAAATCACAGCCTACAAAAGGACAGCATTTCCTTTGGTCTTTTTTTTTTTTATGCGAGCCACGTGGCTTCCCAGGACCCATGGCAGGGAATCATCCAGATATCAGCAGAGTCTCTGTGAATTTTCTCCATTCTCATTTGTGCTATCTTCAGCTCCAGGGGTGAGTCTGCTCCCTTTAATGTCTGCAAGGGACTAAGGTGGCACCCAGGAAGAGGATCACACCGCTGGCAAGCCCAGAGCCCAAAGGGATAAGCTCCCACATCTTTGCATTATGTTTTAAGAGCAGAGGATGGAGCAAGCCAAGGCAAACTCTGTCTCACTTGTGGAGGTGAGGGAAAGGGAGGCAGCAGCAGAATCTGGGGTAAAACAAAAACCAGGTGAGATGCTGATGAATACACCAAGAAGGATTTTAGGAGGCAGCTGCAGCCACATATACTGCTAATATTGTTTTGGGGCTCCCTCTGCTAGACAAAAGACAGCAGCTTACAGCTCAAGGTTGGACTCATTTTTTATTCTGCTTTTCAGTCCTCCATGTCTTTACCTTTTCCCTCAGATAATGTGCAGGGAAGGTGGGCCAGGCTGGAGCCACTGTGAATGGGCTTAATTTCCTTGCTTGCTGGAGCTGAGTGAAGGCTGTTTCATCTCAACAGGCTGCTCCCAACACCCCTTAATTTGAGATCTCCTGCATGCAGGAAGCAATGGAGTAGAGTGACCTTGCTGAATCCTGGCCGCTGCAGCTGCGGGAGAACAGGGGAGGAAAAGAAAAGAGGGGAGGAGGAAGAGGCACTTTGCTGTCTCCCATTAAAGCCCCAAGAGGCTGAAGATGAGAGAAGGAAAGTTTCAAATTGCCAGAACGTAATTCTGAAAGTCATTTTCCAAGCACAGAGCTCTCTGCAATGTCACCTCTCATCTTCCAAGGTGAGGATTGAAGGGACAATAAAGCAGGGAATATTCTGCAAAGACAGAGCTGCTAATTCAAAGAGGGAAGAGGTGCCAGTCCCCAAACAGGCTGTCTCACACCCCCTTCTGCTGGGAGATCTGTGCAGTCAGATGTAGCTGTACAGGGGGCCCAGGTCCGAATCCTTTCCCGAGCTGTAACCAGCCCAGATGAGCAATCTGGCTGAGCTGAGCATGGCTTATCTGGGTCCTTCTAAAAGTAAAGACCTCAAGAAAAGCCTGTCTATTTAACACTTGCAGATTAAGGAGTTGAGATGTATTCAACAAAGAGTTCAGCCTGAGATCTTCTACTAAAGAGTGAATTACCCGCTTGTTCAACATTCTTCGCTAACCTTTTTTCCAACTGCATTCCCTCTTATGTTTATAAAATAAAAAATTACCCCAATATAAAGGCATGTCCTGCTGAGATAAATTGTATTCAGCTCTCCTTCAGCAAATATCAGCTTTGTCCAGGCTCCTTATTAATGGTGCCACCTGTCTCTCCAAGTGCAGGCTTTCCCCCCTTTCCCAAATTACCCAAGCTGAGGCTTGGGTGGGCTTGCCCTCTCTGCAAATGCACTTGTTTGCCCACCTGGGTCAGGGTGCTGAGTTTTCACATTGATAATCAGGCTCTTTGCCAGCCAATCCCTCTTCCACTTTCAGAAATGGCAATTTCCCATCTCTGCAGGTCAGAGCTGACCCACAGAAAGAGCTGCCCTTGTTTTTAACTAGGATAACGAGCCAATCATGGTGGGTCACACCTAGAGAAGGCCCTTTGCCCTCCAAGCCAACAGGGAAACACAGTTCAGTACTATCACACATATCAATCACAATCCTGGTTAGATTATTATTATTATTATTATTATTATTATTATTATTATTATTATTATTATTATTATTATTATTTCCTGGTAACTGTTTCCCTGCTTTTCCATCTGGGAGACTAGTGAGAGTGTTCCTGACTGGCCTTTAGCCAGTTTTCTCCAGCTGGGATCAGTTCAGTCCAATGTTGCCATCTGTCCTTTGAGGCAGAGGGACATCCTCTTCCATTTCGGATCTCTCCCAGAAGCAATTCCCCCTTTCCCTTCCCCCAAGCACCTTGGACTTGACCAAGGTGCCAAACAAACTCCGTGTGGCCATCGTTAGACTCGTGCTTTTCTAAACAGACCTGGTCATGCAAGAGCTCCAGTGACCTGACCACTGGCTGCCCAGAGCCCTGCCAGACCATGGGCTGCCCACAGGGCTGGTCGGGGGGGACATCCCTAACCAGCCCCCGGAATGACCTGAGGGCACTCTACAGGGAGATAAAGTGTCTTTTGGGGTCTCCCAGGCACAGTGGAGCTTGATAGGGTTCCCTAAGGATGCTTTGCCTGGAGTGGGGAGAAGTCTGCCCCCCCCCATTGCCTCCCCTGCCCCCCGTTGTGGATGTTGTCACTTCATCTCTCACTCCGAGACCCCCATCGCTGGGGAGGACGAGTCCCCTTCCCCAGGTCCCCCCGCCACCCAGCCGGGAAGGAGGGGAGGGGGTACGCATCCCCGGGGCGGGGGGACACACGACACCAGAGTCATTGTGCGGGGCCCCCGCGGATTGGCCGCTGAGTGCGCTGCAGTGATTTTGCGCCGAGGTCCCATTGGCCGTCGCCGCGCATAAGTTTTTG
>VXBZ01007470.1:136664-147045 GCA_013399135.1 Heliornis fulica | reverse complement strand
ACAGGCGAAGCTCCGGCTCTGCCCCCCCCCCCCCACCCCGGTCCCGCAGAACCCCCGGGGCAGCCGGCAGCGGAGCGGCCCCGGTTCCTGGCAGTCAGATGATGAGGGCAGGGCTGACTTTGCAAGACGTAGCTCGGCGTCAGAGCAGCTGCCATTTTAGTAGACAGCGCTAACCTCTTCCTCCCCACACCCCCCCTCTACCCCCCCGCCTTCCACGCGGAAGCCTCGGCTTTGGGGTGCTGCCTCCAAACTTGGCCTCTTGATGGGGCATGCGGCTCATCTTGGGCTTTGGGAGGGGGGAGCGGTGCACCCTAAGCCAGCAGTGCACCCTAAACAGGCTGAATGTACACGGGTTTTTGGTGCTCAGGGATGTAAACTCTCGTCTTTGTCCCAAATCCCACCGTGGGTCTGCCTCAAAGCTTGAAAAGGGCATGTGGGGTAATACTGCCGAGCCCCCCAAATCAGTCGGAACACTGCTGGGGGGATAGAGCTCTCCTTTAGCAATCTGGGGTTGCTTATAGTGCAAAGGGGGCTGGCATCTGCCCCTGTAGAGTGTTTTGGGGACGGACTGTTTCCCCCCTGAGAGCTGAGTGATGGGGGAAGTAGCAGGGTTACAGTAAAGGCTGGAGTGTGTGGGAGAAATAGCCTGGGCTGGGCTTCCCAGAAGACGTGAAATCAGCCGGGGGAAGGGGAGGGAGACCGGGGAAGCATCGCGTTACCGCTGGGAAGTCAGACGTGAGAGTTAATGACAAAGTGTGTGTGTGTGGGGCGGAACACCCGGTCTCTCCTTTGCTTTGTGTGAGTGGCAGTTTGTAGATGGGAATGATTTAGTTTTACAGCAGTGAACTGTCCAGCTTGGTTACTAGAGCCCTTTCCTTAATGACAAAGGACATCTCCTATCATCACTTTATAGCTGTTCCCCTTTCCAGAGCTGAAGGTGGAGGATCTACATCAAAAACTTAGAGCTGGGACTACAATAGCATGTGTTAATCTTCTTACCCCAAGAAATCCCTTCTTATTTGTTATTTGTTGTGCAAATGCTGTTTATTCCCTGTCTGTGCAGAGAAAGATGCTGACACTCAGAAGGGAGTTAAGGTGTCCCAGGCCAGTGTTTTTTTTTTTTTGTTTGTTTGTTTTATTTTTGTGTGTGTGTGTGTGTTTTGGGGAGATAGCCCTATAGCAGCTGTATGAAAGGGACTAGCAGACTGGGATTAACCCCTGTCCATCTCTCAGTTCTCTGGTATTGCTAAAGTTTTGACATGACAGAAGTTGCTGTCAGGAAACCTTGCTCTTCCCAACTGTCTTCCCCTCTTCTACCTTTTTCCTGGGTTTTGCTGGCTTTGGCAGCAAAAGTCCACCACCCATAACTCCACCACCTATGTTCCAGTGCTGGACTCTGTGCCATACTGAGTACCCAGGTGTCTGATTCACACAAGCCAGCCTTAAGTGTAACCTCTCAGCTTAAAATGTTCTGTATACTTTCTGAAGCTGTTTAGCTTCACAAAGTAGAAACTTGACCCACCACTTAGTCCTTAGAGAGGAGATTATGGTGTGGGTAGAGAAGTGAGGTGATAGGCATGTGCTGTGAAAAGTTTGTTGTGGGAGAAATGCCCTGAACCACCCTGGTCCTAGAGTAAAACGAATTGATGTGAGATTTCTGCTTTGGGTTCTGGGAGCCACGTCATGAGAAATGCCAAAGAGCAGGGCTGGGGCATCCTTTCTGCTCCCTCTAGAGATGGGAGGGAAATCTGTCACCCTCTACATCTCCCTTACACTTTTGCCAAGGAGATAAGAGCTTTGTGTGTGTATATTTGGAAGAAACAAGTTTCCCCTATTGGCAGGTTAATCCATGGAGAGAAATTTCTTTAAGTGCTGAGTTTGCCCTTGCAGAGTTTGGGAACTGCTTTGTCGGGAGCAGCTGCCTGGTGGCTTGTCCCTTTGGGGCAGGACTGAGACACAAAAGGTGAAGAGGAGTTTCCAAGTGTCTCTTCTCCCATGCAGGCTTGCTGGGCTGCCCGTGTGAGAGCAGCAGCACAGGAGGGTGTCCCTCAGCTGCCCCAAGATGCTTTGCTGATGCATCTTGCGTGGGGGTGAGGCTGATTCTGCCTGGGGAATAGCTGGAGGTGGGAGTTGAGGTGAGGACACCTGAATGGCATGAACATGTGTAGAGCACTTATATTTAAAGAATGTAAACATTAAAGATCCCCTGAAAGGAGCAACTTCTTTAAAACCCGAGACATTTTGAGGCTTTTCGTGGCCTTTTGTAGAAGGCACAAGCTGGAACATTAGGGAAAAATCACTAAATATGTAAAAAACCTACTGTTTTTCTGTTACTGAGCTTATGTATCCCCACAATATATCTGTGAGGCCTTGCTGAGGTTTGGCAGGTGGGGAGGGATGGGAAGGAAGAGAATGTTTCTGGACCAGAAATATCCAGACTAACAGCCTGGGATCTCAGGGTGGAATCTTGGTCCCTTTAAGCAGGAGTTTGCCCTCTGGGAAACTGTATTTTGAACTTCACTGGTTGCTTTGTGAAGTAATGTCTCTGTCCAGTGTCTGAAAATGGTCCAGCAGTGCTCTGGAAGGACATGGTACTGGGAGCTGTGGTGTCTTCGGGCAGACCCAAGAGGGCAAAGGCTGTGTGGCTCCAGGTTGCTCAGAGAGGAGCAAGGATGGAGAATGAGGAGATGGGCTGTGAGTGTGGCAGAGGCTCCATCCTGCCTCCCTGCTCCTCCTCTGAACTGATCAGCACATCCTGGCATAGCAATGGCCATGCATGTGCTCATACATGACTTGGGTGCTGGTGTGTTTTCCAGCAGTGAGAAAATGAAGCTATCCATGAAAGCTTGTCCAGGGAAGGGTGGTCTGGTGCGAAAGGAGGTCAGGAAAGGAAACAGGGGATTTCCAGGCAGAGTTTAGTTGAGGCAGGGGTGTCTGAGATCACTTTGTCCTGCCAGCTGGGCTGTTCACAGCAAGTGTCAGTCTTACAGCAGAATAATGAAGGGACACTCTGTAATACTCTGCTTTTCACTTTAGTTTGCTTTAAAAAAAATAATCACCTGAATTAAAATACTTTTGATCTTTGTCTTTCATTGAACTTTTTGCTTCACAGAGAATAGATTAATAAACACTTTCAAATGGAAAAAAACATAGTTTGGGAAGGTCCCCCTTTTATCTTGAACACAGAGCTTTAATGCTAACCTGGGCATGGGCTGGCTGTCCCTCAGATCCTTTTGTCTTGCTTTTTTATCTTAACAACAATAAATTTGCCTTTATTGTGATCATGCTGGCCTTTACTGGTCACTTTTTATTCTTTCCTTCTTTATTTTGAAGTCAGTACATTAAAAAAAAAATTGCAATGTTATTTTAATCAGACCAAATGAAAGAGCAAATCAGAGCGAGAATTTTAATCTGCCCCAAGCAAAACTGCCTTGTACATCTGTCATGTTGGGATTAGTGGAACTCTTTAAAGAAGCTGAAGACTTTTTAAACAAAGTATTAAACATTTGTGACCTGATTTCCATTCTTACGATATTCTCATTAATAAGAGTGCAGGCTGAAAGACATCTGTTAGGTCCTATTTGTTTTAAGAATATTAAAGAATAAGAATATATAGTGTGTGGGGGTGGTGGTGGTGGAGGAAATGTAAATGTAATATTTAGAGCCAAATCTCTAAGCTGAAGTTTTCCATAGTAATTGTGTGTTTAACTTGGGGTGGTGTGGGGGGAAACACAAGTCTTGGTAAATCTTGTCATGTTGGATGTGTTGGTCTTTCTCAGTCAGTTTAGGCTGTTAGTGCTTGAATGAGGTTTTCCTGCAGGTTGTGAGCTTTGTCTGATGCTCCATCCTTGCTTCAGAGGTGAAGAGGCAACCTTTCCTTCCTGAGATATTTAGTCTGTAATGAAAAGCAAGTAGAGGTGCAGCTTAAATTGGACATAAACGCAGTTTGTATGTGTACATCGCCCGTGTGCATCCAGTGCTGTCCTGCTCCAGCTGGAAAGTGGAGCAGGGAGAGAAGGAACCCTTCTTGGTTTTAATGCCTGTGTTTTGGTTGATTAAGTAAATGACCCATCCTGGACCCTTGTGGTGTGAGGGGGAAGCCAGGCATGCGTTAGGTAAACCGCTCGTTGAAAGTCGTCTTCGCTATTAACGTGAGTATATGGTTTAAGAGAAGGTTGCTGTCGACTGCAATCTTTGCATCTTGTTTATGCTTGCTGGGTAAAATATTAACTAAAGCATCTGAACATAAAGTTCTGGTGTGAAAGAATATCAGCAGGGGAGAGCCATATGGTGCCAGCCTGCTAACAAAATACCAAACGCTGGAGATTCCTTTTTGCAGAAGACTGAAAACTCTCGTTCCCATACATAATACATGAGTTCACGCCTTTGATTACTCTAAACATTAGCCCAAGCAGTACAGGCGTCTCTTTGGAGGGAACACAACTTAGGGCACGCAGTTCTCTTCCCCCCCCTTCCTTTACATAAAAGAAATCGATGCCGAGCTGTTAAGATACAAATATCCAATATGCTGTAAGACAATATGTTTCCTGAAACTGCTGCCTAAGCTGCCTTTCCTCTAATTAAATATAAACTGCAGCAGGGACTTGGGTTTCTTCGTTCCTCTGCTTGAAACCATTTGGCAAGTACGTGGCTATCCTTTGGACAGCATCTGCAAGCCAGGTCTGTGCCCATTTTGGGGAAGCCTCTCGCTCCTCATGGGTGGGATCAGACCTTTGTGGTCGATGCCAAGGACTGTAATCGTCTCTCTGAGCAGCAGCTCTCGGGTGTGTTTACCTGAACGCTCCTGGTGAGCTGAGGAGTCAAGTGTATTCAACAGCAATGGATTAAAACCCCACATTAGGAGGATCCCCTGGTGAATATTATTATAAGGTACAAGAGATGGCTCTGGGGGAGCTTTCATGCACATGGTATTTAAAAACCAAGGTATTGTGGGCAAAATCTGTAGGTGACACTCTGAGCACTTTTAAATTTCTTTTTTTAAACAATGCCAGAGAACTAACAGTTTGTTGAATGGCTCTGCCTTGTGCTTGTTGCCAGGCTCCCTAGGCATGTGCCTTGTTAAGTTTTGTGATGAGTACCCAATTACCTGTGCGTAGAAAGACCCACGTAGCGCAGAGAAGCCTCTCCAGCAGCTGCCTTTGGTTAACCTGCTCTTCAGAGCTAGAGTCCATCGTTGTTCCCTGCCCCTGGTGCTCTCCAGATGGGGAAAGCCAGCTCTGGGGTGGTGGATGGGGATGTCTGTCTGGCAGCCAAGGATTTGGGGCCAAAGATTTGCATCTGAGTCGCCTGTTTTGGCAGTTGAAAATCCAACCTCCCTTGGAAGAACATCAGGTTTAGTATCTAAATGCTAAATTGAGTTTTCCTTTCAGTGCTGGCTTTCCCCAGTCCAGCTTTACAGGCAAAGAAGGGTGATGGGATGGAAATGAAATCAAAGCACAAACCCTGTTGATTAAATGCCCAGTGAAAGTGTTGGGGCATGGGTTGAAGTTGTTGGTCTGATCTGTGAAACTGAATCCCAAGGGGAGGCTGGCCTGTGTGGTGCTGGGATCAGTGAAGGTGACAGTTGGCTTTGACAGAAGCTGCTTGATTTCAGGCAAGTGTTTTTGGAAACCATTTTGTAATGGATTTTGAGGCCTAAGCAAGAGCCTTACTGGAAGCATGTCCTTACTTTTGTACCTAAAACCTAAGCATCTACATAGGAATGAGAGAGAATTCCCTTCCCTAATAAGGGGAAAAATAATTTATAAAAAAAAATAATAATCAAAAGCCTTGTGTGAGAGATGATCTGGGTAGAGTTGGCTTGGACAAAGTTAGCTCAACTTGAGCAGCTCTGCAGAGAGGAAAGAGTTTGTGCCTCTCAAAGCTGATGTGGCCATGAGCAAGTCTGGAGTCCCAGCTTCTCCCACTGATGCATATGTTTCTCCTTCATAATTTTGAAGCTTTGCATCTCATGAGCTTCTGGCAAGTGGAGTTAAAGGTTTGTTTGTTGCCCTCAATATTTTGATGTAATTAGTCAGCGAGCAGCTAGCTGCTTCTGCCCAGAGAAATGTGCTCTCCAAGAACACAAGTGACAGGAGAGGATTAATAGCCTTCTGGAGAGAGCTGCTCTGTTTTTTTGGTTGCATAGTTTTGGGTTGGGTTTTTTTAACTTGTTATTGAAGAAGGAAAAAAAAAGTGCCTGCGAGCCATGTTGTTGCTTTAAAAAAAAAAAGACAGTCGAAACAGTTAACTTTGCCTGGAGTGTCTCAGGAGAGCACAGAGTTGTCAGCTCCTCTCCTGCATCCCCTGGAAACTTTCTGCTCCCTCCTGTCACAGAGCTGCTTTCCTGGCTGCCGGGGAGGCAGGTCGCTGCCGTGTGGGCACAGCAGCTCTGGCAGGTTGCCCGCTTCCCTGCTCCGCTCATCCACCAAGCAAGGAGGGTTGCTGAGGAAAGCAAGGACACCCCATCAGAAAAGGGAGGATTGAGGTGTGGGGAAAGGGATTTGGAAGAGAGGGAAACTTCCCAGTTGTGGGATATGAGCTAATCCTTGGCTGTGGGGTTCTGGGGAGCAAGTGCGCTGCTGGGGTCTTGGGGCTCCCTGCCGCCGGCTGGAGCTTGGCATCGGGACAAAAGCGATGCCGTGCAGCGGGCTCAGCCTGTGCAAGTGCCTGGAAGGGGGGCTGAAAGTGGCTCTGAGAGCATTGCCCATGGGCACCCAGCTGCTGCCCCATCCCTCCTCCTTGCTGCCCCCACTTTGTATTCACAAGCCGCCGCTGGCTGCCGGAGGAGAGACAGAAAGGTATCGCTCGCCTCTATTTAATTTCAATTACACGGGGTCCGCAGGAGCGCTAAGAGCAGTGCCAGCAGGGCTATCAACATATTTGATGACTCTCCTTCTTTTCAGGCAAGTGGCACGCAGTGGCTGCCCCATTCAGCAGCAGTGATCCTGGAGGGGCCATGACATTATGGCTGGCGGAGCCACATGCTGTGGTGGGGGCTATTTTGTAATAAAGCTGTTTGGAGGATCAGGGATCAGCTGAACTGCCTCCTCGTGTGGCACTCTGTGCATGCCCTGCTCCAGGATGTTTGGGCTTGGAGATGGGCTTTGGTCTTAGTGTGCTGAGCCCATGCCATGAGAGGGGATGCTGGTGTGGGGCTGAGTGCCAGCGGGTGCTGTGCAGTGCTGCCTCTTACCCCAGGGGAGTTGTTGCTGTGTGATGATCTCACCTCCTTTTATGCCTTATTGCTTCTGTCTATCTGTCTCTGTATGACACACGCTTACGTGTCAGCTTTTCACTTCTTATATGGCAGCAGAGAGGAAAGGCTTAATATCATAAAGACAAGCTGGCAGCTGGGAAGTAGCCCACTTAGTCATCTAACTTTGCGTCAGAGGCGCTGCCAGCCTCTTCCCCAGCTCTTCCAGGCAGCTTCTTCCTCCTCTGCCTGATGCGGTGTCACACGTGGTAGAAGTCCCTGTCTGGAAAACCACCCACTTGAACAAATGCTGTTGGTAGACCCCAGTCCTGTGCTGGTGGCAAAAGGGTTTGTGTCCCTTGAGCACCTCGTGGGCCCAGCTTGGGGCTGCAGCAGTGTGTCTTTCTGCAGCTTTTTTCTCAGAGCTCACGAGGCCAAGTGTAAGATCCCAGAGCATTTTCAAATGCATTTGGGATGTGACAGCCAACATCTACAAAGGTTTGGAATCCAGAAGGAACTAAACAGTCATTGGCAGATGAACCTGTAGATGACTAAAATGACGCAGGAAAACCGGTTTGTATCTTACCTGTGTGCTGTGGTTTAACCCCAGCTGGCAACCGAGCACCCCACAGCCGCTTGCCTACCCCCCACTGCATGGGATGGGGAGGAGAACTGGAAGGGTAAAAGAGAGAAAACTTGTGGTTTGAGATAAAGGTGACTTAAGTAAAGCAAAACCTGAATATTCAAGGAAAGCAAACCAAGGAATTCACTCCACACTTCCCATGGCTGGCAGTTCAGCCATCCCCAGGACAGCAGGGCTCTGTCACGTGTAATGGGGCTTGGGAAGACAATCAGAATCATTCCAAACATGTCCCCTTCTATCCTTCCTCTTCTTCCTTCCCCCAGCTTTATATGCTGAGATGATATCTTATGGTATGGAAAATCCCTCTGGTCAGCTGGGGTCAGCTGTCCTGGCTGTGCACCCCCAGCCTACTCGTGGGTGGAGTGAGCAGCAGGAAAACCCTTGGCTCTGTGTGAGCACTGCTCAGCAGGAACACAAACATCCCAGAATTACCAACAGTGTTTCCAGCACAAACAAACAAATAAATAAATAAACAAACCAGCACCATATTAGCTACTATGAAGAAATTTAACTCTGTTACAGCCAAAACCAGCACAACCAGTTTCTTTTACTCTTTCCCTACTATATTTGCTGCTCGGAAATGGATGCTGAGTTGAATGACGTGTTGCCCTGCCACCTGTACCTGTCTTTTCTCATTTGCTATTTGCATTTGGGTTCCCTCAAGCATGAGGTGTTGTATCCCTCTCTGCAAGCACAACATTCAAGGTTGCCCTTCTTCTTCCCTCTGGATTACTAACCTGATGATGGAGTGGCTTGGACACAGGGTGTCAAGCTGGGTGTCTGCATCCAGCTCAGTCTGTTTGACATCCTTCGTGCTGGTAGTACCCCTTTGTGTGGCCATGGAGCCACTGTGAGACAGGAGAGGGGTGGGCTCTGGTTGCAGTAATGTCTAATGCTTCCCTTTACTCATCAACCTGCTGGGGTGGGCTCCTGGTATGTGTGGGACAGCCCTGTCCCCTTCCCCATGGTTGGGACCACAGCCACGGTGGCGATGGAAGCAGCACTACACTATTCTTGGAGGTTTTACCCTTTTCTCAATGGCTGGGAGAAGAAGAGGTGAACTAGGGGGTGTCTAGGAACTGAAAGCCCTTAATCTTTGTTCCTCTGCATCCGTCCTCTTACTGTGGCTGCTTCCATGCTTCCTCAACTGCCCTTCTCGCTCTCCATCATCAGCCCCAGGAGCCCTAATGCTGCCCGGGAGCCCCTTTGCACAGCATGGATCCAGTGCACACACAGAGCCCTAAAGCTCTTCCCAGACCACCTCAGCTGGACAGGACATCTGTGCCCAACACCAGCACACCATCAGACCTACTCCTTGTGCCCGCTGTGCTCACACCATGCCAACCTCCCCAACCTTTTTCCCCTTCTTGAGGGTTTCTCCACGTCACAGCACTACGGGAGAGGCTTCACAAGACCAAAGGTGCTCTTGTAACCTCACCCTGAGCTGTCAGGCTGTTTCATTTGGCAGCAACACGTCTTGGAGCTGCTTCTTTTCCCCTGGCCCATGATACACTTCCCCAAAACCATCTCTAAAAATCCATCTGCGCTGAATTCTCCCGCTGATGTTTCGACACAACGGCTTCCACTGAGGCTTTCGATTTGGTATGAAAAGTAATTATTACCGGGGTGCAGTTTAGCAGTTGTGTTCTACAGTACTGGTAAGGTTAAAAGAAATAATAATAATAATACAGGAAAGACTCAGCCAGAGTAACTGCCTGCAACATGCTATTTGCATTTTTAAGGAAATACTTCTTTGAGACAGCTTGGGTGAAAGGTCGGCATTTGCATATAAATGGAAAAGAAAGTGTGTGATGCTGGAAGTTACATCTATATTATTTTCTCAGCAGTGAGCTGCTGTTTCAGAGATTAAGGGATGCGGTTTGCAGTTGGCTTTTATTGAATAGAGAAGGTACCAGGAAAGCCAGATTAGAACAAAATAATGAGGGAAACGTGCGAGAAGAAAGAAGCAACATCCTGTTTCTGAGAGATGCTCTCCTGCGTGCCTGACACGCTACACGCCTGTTTGCACACGCGCCAGGCACAAGCACTGCTGAGCAGGGCTCCCTCTGCGTGCACAGAAGGATGGATGCTGGAGGTGAAGGCGGTAGGCAGGAGCGGTCCGTGCTGTGGATGAGCTTGGCAGAGGAGGAGGAGGCACTGGCACTCATGATAGAATCATAGAATGATTAGAGTTGGAAGGGACTCCCAGAGGTCGTCTAGTCCAACCCCACTGCAAGAAGCAGGGACACCCCCAACTAGATCAGGTTGCTCAGGGCCTCATCCAACCTGGCCTTGAACTTCGAAAATTTAGGTTAGATATTAGGAAGAACTTCTGTACTGAAAGAGTCCTCAAGCATTGGAACAGTCTACCCAGGGAGGGGGTTGTGTCCCCATCTCTTGAGGTGTTTAACAGATGGGAGATGCGGTGCTTGAGGACATGGTCTAAGGGTAGACTTGGTGGCGGTGGGTTAATGGTTGGACCAGATGATCATAGGGGTCATTTCCAGCCTTAAAAAATTCTATGATTCTCCAGGGATGGGGCA
>VXBZ01007470.1:74827-136619 GCA_013399135.1 Heliornis fulica | reverse complement strand
ACAGCCCCAACTCTCTCAGCCTGTCCTCGTAGGAAAGGTGCTCCAGCCCCTTTATCATCTTTGTGGCCTCCTCTGGACCCTCTAAAACTGGTCCATGTCCTTCTCATGTCGGGGGTTCCAGCACTGGACACAGTACTCCAGGTGAGGTCTCCCGAGGGCAGAGTAGAGGGGGAGAATCCCCTCCCCCGCCCTGCTGGCCACGCTCCTCTGGATGCAGCCCAGGATGCCGTTGGCTGCTGGGCCACAAGAGCACATTGTCATGTTGAGCCTCTCATCCACCAGTACTCCCAGGCCAGGGCTTGATTGACTTCTTTAATTTTGTTGCTGTTGATGGGTTGGGTTTTTTTGTTCAGGCTCAGGTATGTTTGTAGAGGAATTAATCAATAGGCTTGTATGAAGTTCCTGATATTGTAGTAGGAAAAAACCACATCATTGGCAAGACAATGACTGGCAGAGTGAAGGCAGGAGGAAGAGGTGCACGTGTCTTAGGTCTGGCTCTCATCTTGAGGGGGTCAGAATTGGCTGAGAGCTTTTCCAGGCCCAGCTGCTGCCCTGAGCCTTGGAAAACCCAAGGAGACTCTCCAGTGAAGAACCTCATTGCTTTGTTTTCCCTCTTGTTGGTAGCCTTGCTCACCATGCTCAGTGTGACTTTGCGTTTTGACAGCTGGGGGAAGATAGGATGTTGAACAATGTTCACTCTTTAATATTTTTTGATCAGTATACTTAGGAACAATGTGCAGATGGCAGTGATACTGTCAGCACACAGCATTTATTCCTGTTTTCAAGACTAGGCAAGTGATACAAGGATGGAAGGTGAAAAACACCTTCTTTTATACCTTCTGCAGCGCTGTGTATAGCACTTCTGATGCTTTGTATAAAAAGAAAAAAAAACCACTCTAATGTCTTATTAACTGGCCATGAACCAGTATTGGAGCATGAATGTTGCTTTTAGTGAGGAGAGGCGGTAGTGTCATTTGCTTCTTCACGTTGGAGGTGTACTGAGGGCCTCAGCTCCTGTAGAGAAATGGGGTGAAATGTTGGTCTTTCCCTAGAGCACATCATGGCCCAGTGTGCAGAGCTGCTGGGCAGGGATGGGGAGAGGGACCTGGGTGAAGGATGGTAGCACAGCTGCTGCAGGGGTTGGTCCCACAGTAAGGTGATGCCTATACCTTGCTCCTGGGGGAACTGTAACAGGCTGATGAACTCTCCTGCTGAGAGCTTTGGTCCCTCCCTGAGGGGTGGGTTTTGCCATGGCTTCCCTTCCTATTGCTCCATGTCTTCATGTTTGGGAAATGCTAATCCTGCAACTAAGCTGGTTGCTCCTTGTCCTGTCCCAGGGCCATGGGAAAGGGACAATTGAATTTTCCTATCAAAGACTCAGAAAAAGAGAATTCAAATCTGTCAGGTATTACAAGGCAAAGCATGAGTTAGCATGGCTGACGTGGCCACAGGGTCTGACATGGCCTCCTGGGCGGAGGTGGCAGCTGATGGCATCAGAAGCAGGGTGAGCTAAGAGCTGATGTGCCATGGAGCTGGAAAGGAGGATGTGAGTCACTTGTGCTTCATGCAGTGCTGGAGGAGGGTGCTGAGATGGGGGATGCTCCTTGGGCTGCTGGCTGGTCTCTGGACACTACAGCAGGAGTTGCTGGAAGGAGGGTGGCAGGTTCCTACAGATGGAGAAATAGTGGCATGGTGCTAGTGATGATGTGTCCTCTTCCCCATTGCATAGCCAGATGGAAGACCTGGTGCTCCCTTCTTCTCTTCTGTTCCCCCAGGACCTTTGGAGTCGAGCAGGGCTGTACTGGATATTGGCAGCAAACACCCCTTGAGCTGTGCTGGTGCTGAACTGGACACTTAGTGGGTTAGCAATGCACACCATGCTGCAGGCATTGGTTTGGCAGTGAAACCTATAGAAAGGCTTGATCCTCCTGAGGTAAACCCCTCCTGCTCCTTTGGGTAAAAGGGAAAATAAAAGATTGGAGTAGACATTACAGATTTTACTCTGCCATGTGTGGTTTGGTAGCACAGTGGGTTACACCAGTGTTGGGTGTTTGTCAGGGCTGTGGGGTCACACATTCATCTCACTGGTATGATGGGCTGTTGGGTCACCAAGCAGCCACACAGCACAGCAAGGCACCATCCTGGCTCTGTGCTTTGGCAAGAGGGGCCATGGCTGGGAGTGATGTGGAGTCAAGGAGCTGCGGGAGGAGGATGTGCTGGGTCAATGAGATGATGCAGCCACGAGACAGGAGCTGCAGGAGACCAAGAGCTCAGGTGAACTGCCCTGGAGATCAACCCAGAGTGTATGGTTTGGGATGTATGTATCACTCATCAGACAGTGATGTTTGTCACCTTGCTTCAAATAAAACTTATTATTAGAAAGTACAGGGTATCTGACTCTTTCACAAAGAGGAAAGGACCCCCCAAGTGCTGGGGGATGGTCATTATATCCCAGCATTTGCTGCCCAGTCACCAGTTCCCTGCTTTATTGACAATGCAAGCATAGTCCTGAGGCCAGGTCCCTGCAGCTCAGCCCCAGCTTCACAGGAGGAAACTGCTCACAGCTCCCACATTTCTCCTTTTATGGAGCTTAGGGCTTGTCTGAGTAAGCTACCTGTGTGAGGGCATCAAAGCTTAACATTTTCTTGGTGATTGCCCAACTTCTTTCCAAACATGCCATAGGAAAGTATCTTTAGATCAGAGCTGGCCCTGCTCTGTCTCCTATCCATACATCCTGTCCTAACTCATTATTAAATCATATTTGCTGATAAGTATTAGATGTAATATCTATTACACAGCTGTTAAACCTTAATTAATATGTTTTAATGATCAGCCATTTACTGTGCAATATACAATTAACAGCCAGTATTAGCTCTTAAATTAAATGCATGTTTGGGAAGCTAAATTTGAAGCTCTGAACATAGTGGTGCCGCAGTAAACAGCGATAATTGTGTTGAAGAGATGATATTTCTGTACTCAGTGTATTTTTTTTTCCCTATGGAGGTTTTAATTCATCTCCCTTGAAGAAAGTGCCCTGATGCTTATCTGCCATGCTCCTGCCTGTGGGAAGGCTGAACTGGCAGGCACTCTTTGTAGGAAACCTGCTTGGAGACCCCCTCCCCAGCAGGGAAGGGTTGGGTAGGAGCATGGGGCAGTTGGCCTTGCTTCAGGCTGGGTTGGGCTGTGCTGAGCCCTGGGGGCTGTGCAAGGGAGTGCAGTGGTGCAGCAATGGTCCCTGACTGAAATAAATCAGTGCTAAGACTTGTATTGCCTGCTGGAAGAGAAGCTGTCCCTGTGCCGTGGGCCGTGTTCAGCTCTGTCTATTCCAGGCTGTGGCTGGTGGCCGTGGAGAGCGGTGTGTGTGGGTGATGTGCTGAAGAATGTATGGGTGTTAGCCAGCAAGCTGTGGAGAGGTCCATGGGTAGCATTTGCAGCCTACAAATCATGTAAAATTTGTATTTCAGATTTCTTTTTAATTTGTATGAAAGATGGTTCCCAAAGGGCACCCTGTGGTCCCTGGCACTGCTGCTGTACTGGCTTTGAGAAGTGAGCTCACCTTGTCTGGTGGGACACAGAGGGGCCCAGTGTGATTTCAGCATGCTGCTGTCTTGTTGACACAGGGCTCACCTTTCCTGTGAAAAACATGTCTAAACAAAGATGAAGAAAAATCTTACCCTCTTCCTTTTTCCTTTCTCACACTTGAGGAAGCAAATGAAGATTGATATGTTTTTCTTCTAGTCTTTCAGTTTAAATGTGTAAGGTGTGACATATCTTATGAGAAAACAAAGCCTTCATTCCCTCCATCTTTTCCCCAATCCCTCACCCCATCACTTTGGTATAACAGGTGTAACCTCTGCATATGTTTGGAGACAGGACGGTGCTGCTCTTGCAGCCAGCAGGCAGTCTGCAAACGTGGGAGCTGGCTGCCACCCAGGCAGTCCCCTCCTGCAGTATCTTTGTCTTGTTTTCTATTTACATTCTGTGCTTCAAGACTTCCTATGAGGTTTGTTTGGTTTCATTTTGAGGGAACTTTCTGCCTCTCTTTGGAGGGTTTAATTTGTTTCTGGCAAATTGATGCTTTCTTCTCTCTTTGGGAATGGGAAGTAAACCATGCTCAAGTCTCATTAATGCACTTAATCATGTGTGGTCTCTCACTCAAGTTTCCACATCATCTCATTGGTAGTTAGTGAGGGTCACCCAAGGGTTTCAGGGAACGTGCTCTTTCAGGCCAGTATTTTGTGCAACTTGCAATGCTTTGGATCACAGCTGACCTTCCTCAGCTGTTGCCTCTGGAGGAGAGAAGGGGACAAGTAGATTCAATATTTGGAAAAGAACCTAACTCTGAAGAGGACACACTGATGTTCTGGTGGTGGATCATCATAGTGTTGATGGGGGGGAAAAGCAGACTGTGGACCAATGCATGGTCCAGTCCTGACTGGTTGGCGTGTACTGGAGGTGGAGGGAGTGGGAGAAAGCTGGTAACTTCTTAGATCAGCACCAGATGTTCACATCCCTATCAGACCAGCTGAGGTTATTTTTCAAGGGGGAGAGGAGACCAGTGCTCCCAGCTGTGAGCTTTGCCTGCCCCAGCTTGGTGTCAGGAGAAGACCCCAGAATGGGCTGTTCCCTCTGGGATCTGCTTCCCACGGGCAAAACCTTGTATTTAAGGCAATATCCTCCATCTCCTCCTGGGTGGCCCAAGCAGGGGTTAAAAGAAGTGTCCTTTACACAGCCAGTGAGTTGCATTTCTGCTGAACCCAGGGTCTGGAGGTGAGGTGGAAAGGGCACAGCCAGCAGTGCAAGCTGATCCTCTCTGGAGCCCGGATGCGTTTAAGCATCACGGAGTAAAGGAAATGTGACTCGTGTGTTGACGGAGCTGCCTCGGCCGTCTGACCCGTGCTGGGCAGAGGGACGGCAGAGGGCAGGAGGGCACAGAGCTGGTTGTGGCCAAGGTGCCTTCAGCCTGGGCTGGGCTCCATGCCCCAACACTCAGCCCCTTACCCTTCTCTTGCTCACAGGGGCAAAGCCATGGGGAGGGTGGGATGGAGACCATGGTGGGGACAGGCTGGCATCCTGGGGCAGGTTTAATCGCAGCAGCTTCTGGAGCTCCCACTTACCTTAAGGAGAATTGGTGAAATGCTTGAGATAAGCAGGCCAGTTGTACTGTCCTATCAGTGTGTCTGGAAACATCTTTATTTCTTTGTATTTGATGTTGGTTTCTGGGTTTTTCCCCCCTCTGTCCCTTTCTAGCTTCTTTCCCACATTTTCCTTGGTTTTGATCATCTGCCTGGCCATCTGTGCCTCCCCACTCCCTGTCCTCAGAGCTTCTCCAAAGCTGAATAATGTTTCAGTGACTCTTGGGTTTTTGTTTCCAAGTCCTGTGCCTTTCCTGTGGGTCCAGGCTAGAACACAGTGCTTCAGACAGGGTTTGGAGTGGTGTCTCCAACACGGAAGAAACCTAGAAACGTCCCCCCAGCTGCTGCCCTGGCTTCAGAACTGCTCTGGTTTAGAACAAATACACGAAGGTGACTTTGATGATCATCTGTCTTAGGCACTAACTTGGATTGTACGTCACCATAGGATCAAATTCTCATAGTCTTTGAATGCTCTCACAAGAGCACCGTGGGGTATACTGGCTGCTCCTTAATGCCTTGTAGAAAGGGAACACACACAGGCAGGGGAGAAGTAAATTCCTTGGATATTTACTGCACGTTCTCCTAATTGCTTCTTTATGGAGAGCAGATCCAAAGTTACTGGTCTGGTGTCCTACACACTCAGCAATTATCCAGTGGAAACACACACCTTCCACAGGTTTCCTTTAGCATGTGAGAGCCTTCTCCTGCTTTCCCTGTCTGAGATCCCCCTAATGATAGTAACATCAAGTGAAGGCAGCATGGGAGCCTCTTCTGGCAGAGGGATGAAGCTCTGCCCTGGGCTCTTCCCCAGGCTATCAGCAGCCTGAGATGGATGAGCTTGCTGGTGGGTGTAGAGCTCCTTACGAGCCTCTCTCCGGGGAATGCTCTCCTTTTGCATCAGTGGTGGGAGATGAATGGAGCAAGACTTGGAGAACAGGCAGTAAATTATTCAGTACTCAATGCCAGAGGGACCCACAATTAAAGATGTGAGGGGAAGGCTCGAGGCAGCAGTGCCCAAAGCAACAGCAGTTTGCCAAGGTGAGCTGTGACACTGAGGGCCCTGAGGGCAGAGTTTGGGGGCAAACACTCTTGATCTCATTGCAAGTGGTGGGAAGGGGAGCCACACCATGCATCTCCTCTGCCACAGCTCCTCTGTACTGGTCTGGCTGCTGCAGAGTCATCAGTGTGTGGCACAGCCAATGCTGGCCCCTTGAAGATGTTTGGAGTGTTATTAGATGAAGGGAAAGTGCCAATAACCTGTTTCTAAGGCATATATTTCCCATATTTTTTCCCCTTAGAGGCTCCTCTCAGCTCTCCATCGCTCCCAAATCAGGTCTGTGTCTGTCATCTTAATTTAAGACCCTTGTTTTGCACCTTCAGTGTGTGTCACTGCAAGGACCCTCTCCCAAAACACTGGTGTTGTGGAAACCTGTGTGGGGACCCTGCTTGGCTGTCAGGGATGTCCAGCTCACGGGTCCCATCCACCTCTTCAGGTGTGTGAATTTTTGAGAGAGATAAAAAATTAATTTCATCTTTGGAAAGCGAAGAGGCTGTAAGGATGGAGCGAGTCCGAGGGGCAGAGAAGCCCAGCCCACCAGTAATGTCCATCACTGTTATTGGCAGTAGCACTGTCAATAGTGTCTCTTCTGGGGGGAGCTGAGCAGTGTTGCAGTGCTTGGGGCAGGCTCACTGGCTGTTCTTCCTGCTTGGATGATGCTTGGGATCCCATGAGGTCCCTGAGCCTTCACTTACCCCATCTGCAAATTCTTCAAGTCCATGGAATGACACCAGGAGGTCCAGCCTGGGCCATAGAGACCCTCAAGGGGATTTTATGGCCGCTGAAGAAAGTGGATGGGGAATAAATATGATGTTTTCATCTCTGGCTGCTGAGGGGGTGCTGGGGTGACTCTGTCCTGACCTCATGTTACTCTCTTCCCCTCCCCAGAAAATGAGTTTCGGGGTGAGCTGCTGAATCAGAGGTGGACCTGCGGAGAGAAGATCAGCAGCTGCGAGGGGGCCACCAGCCTGCACGGCACACGCATCAAGGTGAGCAGGAAGCCTCGGTCCTCCACAAGCATGGCCTTGGTCAGTACAGTGACCCCACACCCCACATAGTGGCTGCAGGCCAAGGGCCATGTGCTGCTCCAGCCCTTATGGACCAGGTGGTCCTGGGGGGGATGGAGCCTTTCCGGTACCCGAAGTGATGGGAAGGATTTGGAAGGGTCTGTCTCCTTGTTACAGCTGAACCTCCTGCATGGTGGATCCGGGCAGAGAGGGCTTCCAGCTGTCAAGATTTGGCTGCCTGTCCAGATATTTAAATCTTTCCCTTCCTCTCCAGTCTCATCCTTCAAGGATGGCTCAGATCTAGGTCAGCACCAGGCCTGTTAAAATGGGCCCTTTCTCCAAGGCGCCGGCTGGTCGGAAGAAGCCCCTCGTACACCAGGTGAAGCCATGGTGTCTTTGGAGAAGACAAGCAAGGCATTCATCCCCTCCCCCCGGGACCCTGGGCAGCTCCTGGGGGCTCAACAGAGCCGCTCATTTATGGCTGCAGCTGTGGCTGATGAAAGAGGTCCAGCCAAGGCTGTCAAACCTCCTGGCACATTCACTGCCAGCAGATTAGGAAGCTTTAATTAATCATAGAACTGGGCTGCTCATTACGCAAATGGAACTTCCTGTCCCATTTTGGCCTCTCCATAAAGAGGCATCCTCTCAGATGGGTGGATGGACCCACCTGGGAGGTGGAGGAAGCCCTCTTTGAGTGACCGGTGTTAGTGACTCCTCCTGTATCCCCAGATAAAACGAGCCCTGGGAAAACCCCAAACCAGCAAAAATCCACCCTGAAAAACATCCTTCTTCACTAACAAGCTGTCAGCTGCGAGCAGGTGTCACCAGGAAAGCTCACACCTTCTTAGAAAGCAGAGTAAGCAGTTGTTGCTATATTTAAAATGAGCCCAATTAAGGCTTTTCTATTGAACCTGCCAAATAAGCACTTAGATTAGATTTAATAAGATTGTTGTATGTTAATAAAGCAATGATTATAAAAGGTAATATTCCTGGTACCCAGCGCTCATCTAGCGCTCTGTGTCTGCCAAGCGCATCGCTAATACCAACTGCTTCTTGCAGCCTCCAGCTCTGCTTCTCTGGGGGCAAGAGGAGGAGGAGGGAGCAGGATTTTGGAATTTGCAGCTTTTGGAGCAGGTGTCTGGAGGTGCTGGTCCTGTAAAGTCAGGTCTATGAAGAGTCACGCTGTGGGATGTCAAGGGTACTTGGGGGTCTGATCCTGTGCAGCTCTGGCTGCAAGGCTGAGCATGAGTGAGCAATTGATCAGTTCTGGTCTTTCCTTGAAAAGACTAAAGTAAACTTGAATAGGAAGGGGGTGGAGGAGACTGGTTTTAAGGTTATCACTGGTGCTCTATGAGCAGATTCCCTTGTGTGTTACTTTAAATCCATTTAGGCAAATTTAAAAAAAATAATGCTTCTTTGCATATCGGAGCGATAACATTTTTATTTTCTGCTATATTTCCCCAGAAGTTAGGATAGTTTAGGTGCCTGGGTCCCCCACAGTGGGAAGAGAGGTCTCAATCCTCTTCTAACCTTTGGATCCACACTCTGTGGGTGCTTGCACTTGCACACACACGTGTTCTCATAAATACATATAGCGCTTAAATGCAGTTTTTCATGCCCGTTGCATCCTGTAGATAACAAGCCGCACCGTGGTGAAGGACAATGGGATGTGGGGCATGTTTACTTATTTATTTTTGCCTCTGAAGAAGTCTAAGCACAGGATAAAATTTCCCATGACAGGTCTGAAATGAGATCTCTGAAGAGTGCTGGGGAGCGGTGCTCTCTGCATGGAGCCAGCTGACACCGTCCGCACGGACGCTGCTGCCTGTGCTCGTTCTGGACCACAGTGGGCGATGGAGAAATGAATCTGTCTCCCCCAGATCTTCCCTGTTCTCTGGTGATGTGGCAAGCGAGCTGGAGGGACCTCTGAATATCAGGCTGTGTGCTGTTAGGACAGGTAGGGGTGATGTTGAGGTGCCACCAGAGTCCTTCCCCTGTCACGAGCACCGGCTACCACAGTTCTTTTTGGAGATGAGCACGTAGCTCCCTTCAGCGATCACCGTGCGTTGTGCCACTCGAGGATAATGGTATGAAGCAGGCAGCTTACTACTGAGCTTGTAAACAATAGGGTTGAAGCGCAGTAATTTCTTTTCCTCCCTCTCCTACCCCCCCTCTTCTGGCCTAAGAGCTGTTTGCACGGAGCCACTTAGGTCTCTGCGTGTGAAATGGCATTTGGATGGCGTGTTTTAGCACTTCTAAACAGTCAAGAGGGAAGTATATGTCTATTTAAACTACTGCATATGAAATCACCCCAGCCTGGTGCCTGAATGTCAGCGCTGCGGAGGCACACGGTACAGCCGCGGCTGTGTCGAGCGCGATGCTCGGGAGCATCTTTTCTGGTCCGCTTCACTTTCATGGAGGATGCCTCTGCTACCGCTGCAGAGCGTTAGTGCTCGGTAAGCGTTTCATTTGCAGTGTTGAGGGGGTGTTTTTATGGGTGGGGGTGGGACCCTTTCTGCAAATGAAAACTGACAGCACGGCTTCGGGAGGATGTTTGTGACACAGCTGTAATTTTTAATTCGAGGTGGGTACAAGCTGTGGTTTTGTGTCTGAAGACATCAAGGCAAAAAATCCTCTCCCTGACTCCAAGCCCGAGAACACTGCACGGGGTGTTCTTTCCTTGAAGCAGCTAGAGAGCAAGAGGCAGACGGTAGTTTATTCAGCTGAGGACAGGACTCACAATAGGTGGAATGTCAGGAGGATTTAAATCAAGCAGAGAGGAAGACCCTAAAGGAAGAAGGGGAAAAAACAGCCAAACCATCCTCAGAGTGTGGTTACAAATTAGCAGCTGGGAGCTACTATTGAGCCTTTTATAAAAAAGTAGAGGGAGACTCTTGATCAAGTGGTATTTCTTCCTCCATCATCCTTTCAAAAAATTTTTATCTTTAAATTACAGCTAGAGGAGGACCAGTGGCATGAAGCCCTCTTCATTTCTTGCAGTGACTGATGTCATAGCACTGTGCAGAGAGAAGGGGTGAGAGATTTGGAGAGACACAGATCCAGGTCTGTCCACCAGTGTTCAGCCTGCAGGAGCCAAGACAGGACCCCTGGTGGGGGGAAACTCTCAAAAAATGAAAGTAGAGGGAGAAAAAAAATCAGGAGAGGCCATTCAAAACCACCCTCACTGCTTGGTGGGTGCTGACGGGCAGTTTTGCCACCTGGCTGTGGTTTGCTCCATAGTCTGCATCCATCTTGACCTTGGGGCTTTCTCCCTTCATTAGCTTGCACTAACAAGGTGATCCTTGTGTAGGAAGGAAACAGCAAAGAGTGCAAATAAACCAGCAAATTAATCTGCCCTAGTGAGAGCTTGAAGGAGTCTGCTGGGTCTAGGCTGGTGATGGTGGGAGGTTTCCCATTTAATGTCCTGCTCCTTTCCCTCATCATGGCTTTGAACCCAGCCCTGAAACAGGGTTGTGGGAGTTGGACCATCATCTGACTGCATGGCCAGTGTGTGGGGGGTGTATGCTGGGGTTCTACCTCATTAGGGCTCTTGGTACTGTGTTCTCCCTTGACAAGCAGAAGAAAGGGCTCTTTGGATCTGAAAGAGAGGGAAAGACCAAGTAGAAAACCACTTTTCAACACTTCTGTAGGAAAAATGTCATTTTTTGCCTCACATGTTCTTCCTCCTGCTTTATCTGCCGCTTGGTAAACTTAGATTTCAAGGTTTATTAAACTAAAAATAGAGGCTCTGTCCGTCTGTCCCTCCAAAGCTCTGACACAGCTTCTTGCAAATAGCATTTTGCTACATCCACAAATAAGCACTGATGGAAGCTTTGCTGCTTTCAGAGTAAAATAAATATTCCCACTGAATCCTCACCTCCCTTTGTCCAGCTAAAGGCTTTTTCAGCGTGTTTATTTTCTCTGAGCTCTGTGGTGCTCTTGAATACGTATAAAGTATTATCGCTGACCATGGGGAATTTCAGTATGGCCCTTAATGGTATATTTGCATAGAGCTGTTGAAGCCCAGGCACACACCTGGGCATCCAGTGGTTTTATGCTAGCACCATGGCCTCCCATCTGAAAAGCAATGTGTATTAAGATAAGAAAGAAGAACAAAATATCAACCTTGCAGGTACTCCATAAAACTGAGCTTCGGATCCGTGCCGCTGTTCCCACGCGGTATCGCTTGGCAGCAGAGCAAGAGGGCTGCTGTAGAAGTAGGCTGTTAAAATTCACATTGTACTCTGGTTAACCTGTCTTTCAGGGTTATTTCTCCAAACTTCATTGATTTGCACTTGCAGCACTGGGACATCGTCAGTAGAGCTGGTTGTGTCAGGATGCTCCTTAGCGCAGGGCAAACAGGATCAAGGAATAGCCCCCTCACTGTGGCACCTTTAGAGAGGAGGCATGAAAAAGGGACACCTGGAGATGAAGCATTACCCTGATTATCAGTGGTTGAGCACTGAAGCAAGTACCCAGGACAAGGTCCTTTCACATCCTGGGGAGGGGGGAGGAGTGTTAGGAAAGGTGCTAGATGCTTATTTTGGTTTAATGTGAGATAATCCAGCAGTACAGTGAGGAGAAGTGGTATAAACCTCTACTTTTTCCAGCTGGACTAACATGCTCTGGGGCTGGTATTCCAGTAGCAATAATTTATTTGCAGGTTTCCTTTCAGATTGCTTTGTTTTCCATTCAGAGTTAAAATAATAAGGGTGAAATCCAGATCACTTCTCTGCCTGGCTATTATGCGAGCAAGGGAGAACAAATGAAAATACCCCGTCAGTTTCCAAGACTGCAAACATGCACTATGTGACCTGAAATTTCGCATTAAAACGATCTGTCTAGAGGGCTTCTCGCTGAGGAGGCGAACAATAAAGGACAGTGGTTTCATGTAACCTTCATGCATCTCAGCCTGATAACTACGGAGGCTCAAGAAGTGCAGTAATGGCCAAGTCAGTTAATTTAGGTTGCCTGGGAGGAGCAGGGCTCAGAAATGAATCTTTTTCCTGGTGTTTCTGCACTTTGGTGAGAAAAGAATTTTTTTTTTTTTTTTTTTTGAGGATGCTGCTGTTGATTGGAGATGAGAAAAGGGGTGTGATGGTAGAAAACAGCCTGTGTGTATACAGCCTTCCCATACTGTAAACAAAACATTTAAATACATAGCTGTGTGAAGTTCTCTAGCCAGGTAATGGGGTCTTCCCTGTGGGGAATAAATGCAATAATTTAATTTTATTTTTGAATCCTGCTTTGGGCAGTAGGCCAGGTAAGGCAGCCTGCCTGGCTTTTTCATCCTTTGGTCCTCAGCAAAGTTGGTTCTGTCGCTGCCTTTGGTATCTCCTGACTGATTGTGCTCCCATCTTCCTGAGCATTTGATCCTGGCTTGGAAGAGCAGTTGGAAGCAATGGAAGGAATTGCTTTGGTGTTCTCTGGTGTACTGAGGAGCCTGGATGTTAGCTTTGGACATATCTTCAAACAATTAGGTAAATGTGACATGAAATTGGATCTCCTCTATTTATTGGCAAGCACCTTGTCCTTGAAGGGCAGGTTTAAGAAAACTGAAGTTTTGCTCAGCTTTTTCCCCTGATGTCCCTACAAAGTCTCAACCCTTCCTCTGTTTTGGCCAGCTCTGGCACATTGCAAGCGTTGCCCATTACCCCTCCTGCAGCATTCCCTCCTCTGTTGCTTTGAATAATTTATCAGCAGAAAACCCATATTGCCAAGGCACCAGCCCAACATATGCCAATTCCCTGGGAAAACTGTAAAAAAAAAACCCCAAAACACCCCCAAAAACCCCAAACCAACAAAAAAAAAAAACCCAGAGAAAACCCCAACCCCCCTCCTCTCTGAAATTCCTTTTGGTTGGACACAGGCTCCCAGTGCTCAAACGTGTTGGCTGTATTGCTGGTGCGCGGCGGTGGCATTAGCGATCTCGCTCAGCGCACGCCGACGTTGAAAGGCTCATAAATGTAATGAAGTCCCTTTGACACCTGCTCCTCTCCACACTTTAAACGTGAGCCATGGGTCTGCAGGGAACCAGGGCTTTAAAAATAGAAATTATAGTAATTGTCTGCTGTGTTATTGGCAAGATTGTAATAAACGCCGAGCACAACACCGTGGTGCCGCGAGCTGAGTGCTGACAGGATGCATAAATTGCTCCAGGTTTTGATTTTCCACCCCCACCCTACCCCCCCTGGCCCTGGCTCTGGCTCTCCCTGTCTAACAAATCACATAAATCATTGTGTTTTAATGCTGTGCTGCTGGAGGGTGACAACGGGAGGGAGGCACTGGGGGAAATTTACCTCCCTCCCTTTAAGGTGTTTTCAGTGCTCCATGGGCTGGGGGAGAAAAGGTGATAAGAAAGGTCCAGTGCATCCTTCAAGGGTGAGGACCTCTCTGCTGGGGCCATCAAAAGTGTCTCCAGCTGCACGTGGAGGTGTGGTGGCACATATCTGGTGCATAGAGTCCCCACAAGTGCTCAGTGTCAAATCCCACTTGGAAATGGTCCTTTCCCCACCCCTGTCATTCCCTTTCCTTTCTCTTATCCCCCAAAAAGTATCCTAATACAGGTCCTAATACTGTAATAAAACCCAAATTGTTTTGTCCCCAACCTACGAGGCTATGACCCACCTCCTCCGTGTACCAGCCCCAGAGAGAGCAGCTGGGATGAGACACAAATCCAGCTTGTTTGACATTTCAGCAACTTTTGATGAAACCCCATTTCTGTGACTGTGGGAGCATCCTTTTACCCTGCCATGGAGGGTCCTTGCTTTTGTCACTCCCACTTCCAGGCACAGCTGGATTTCAAAGCTCACCCCAACACAGGGGTACGAGTGCAGAGCCACCCCAGAGGTGGCTGCACTTCAGCCTTCTGCTACCTTGTGGCATGTTGTGATGTTTAATTAATATCAAGCACTTTGAAGTCCCTGATGTTACTTATTCATGCCCGTATTCCCTGCGGACCCTCCTGTTTGATGTCCATGTCGCAGGGGTTATTTAGATGCAACCCTCTTTGTGTCAAATCTAAGCAGAGAGGAGACGTTGCTCTTTAGGGCACTACATGAAAAGTTGCCCTTCCCTGGCCCAAGATGAGCTTGGGCTGCATATTCAGGGACCTCTGAACCCTGAAGTGTGCTGGCTCCTCACCTAGGTGCTCCCAGAACTTGTGTGGAGTAAGTGCAGATAAACCGGTTCTGCCCTTAGCAAGTGATATCTCAGATGTTCCATCATGTCTGGGTGTTTGTCTCTCCACGGTAGCCCACCAGCAGAGAGTCCTTGTGGCCTCCCAGGTTGTGGAAATTAATTTAAAGTTAGTTTAAGATTCACTGTGTGTTGAACAACAACAGCGATGCAAGAAATAATCTGCCTCGGAAACGTGGGAAAGCTTTCCCTGCTGCCCAGGTTTTACAAGGACCAATGGCCACGTGTGAGATTTTCCTTTAACAATAATTTTCTTGTTATCTTTCAACAATTATCTTTTCTTTCCATTCCAGATGAGTTTAGAAAATGACGATAAGAGAGCACGCACGCGATCGAAGTCTATCAGAGGTGAGCAGCCGGTTATCCCGCGGTGCGGAGATGTATAGACCCGAGCACCCTGCACTTTGCTTGTTCCAAATAGGCTTTGATTTTTCAGGCTTAACTCTTTAAGTCATGTTTGCTGCCACCCTCTCCTGCATCCCCCAACCCCACCAAAATTTGTCTACAAACCTGGAAAACTCACAACCACAAACCTTTAGAGGCCCTCATATTATTTAACTCGCATTTCCTACACCCTGGGGAATTAAAAAAAAGAGGGGGGGGAGAACCTAACCCAACAGGAAAAGAAAAAAAGCCCTTTTGCATGCTTTGCTTTAGGGGATCGCAATTGCTGGAGCTTCAGATCAGCTCCTGGGGCTTTCATCACGCTCACTCTGCCAGAGGCTTTGAAGTTGCACATCTGAGAGTGCCTGGCAGAAGTAGTGCATGCTGGAGAAACAAATGGGGCCGTCCCCGGGCAGGGACGAGAGGACAAATGTAAAGCTTGATTGCTGTTTATTTGCTGACTGTAAAAAATATAGATGTGCAGGTCTTTCCGTGCGTGCTTTCTCTCTGGGAGATGGGCGAGGTGCTCTGCCACTGAGTGTGGGATGTCACCTCGGGTGGTCACATGGCCACGGGTGATGGTTACAGACCGACCTCTCTGGTTTGGTTCCTTTTTGTTGCTGTGGATTTCACAAATTTCAAAGGTGGTTGGATGTGAGGGATGAACGGGGCTGGCTGAAAAAGTGTGACGGTTGCAAGGACAGCAGCTTTGCCCACAGCTGTGCTGGACCACGTTCCTTTGTCCTGACCCACCTTTCTCTTTCCCCTTTTCAGCATCTGTGACTTTTTTTAAAAACAAAACCCAACCCAGATGCTGTCAGTTGTGCTGAATTGAGCTTGGATATTTGGCTTTTGTTGCTTTGTTGCACGTACATAGAAGTGCTCACTCGGGTTGCTAGTGAGAGCACCCTGATATTTCCTCACACCCTGCCTTCCCTGCACTTGAATCTGGGTTTCTTGATGTGAGAAGGTAATTTACTGCATACACCCTGGGACTTGCCACTGCCTCCAGTTTGTTGAAGCTTGTGAGTCATCCCACCGGGAGCTGGATCCCAGGAAACCCAATTAGCTCAGACAAATTGAGCAAACGTGTTATGGTTTTTAGCCCGGGCAAATTTAGACTTGTGTTGTGGGTTTTCTTTCCTCCTGATTATTTGGATTCCTGGCTGGATGTAAGGTTTCAGCAGGGTTGTGATGTATGTTTTTATTGTAAGCAGTGACACATCCTCTTATTCACAAGTGGGGAATAATCCCTAAAATCCCTACAAACTGTTATTTACTTTAAAAGCCAAGTAGTGCATCCCCTACAATGTGCCTGGGCACAGGCAGGGGCTCCCACATCAGTCTGGTGTGACAAAGAGGGGGAAGAAAAATACTCCTCTTGATGTTACAGAGGTAAACATGGCCATTGCAGCAAAACAGTAGTGAACTGTGCAAAGAGTAATCGTGGGGCACATTTTAAAGGCAGCCATAGAGAAGAAGACATGAGAAAACTCAGTCTTTACTGAAAAGTGTTTGAGTCATGTGGATGTATATCAGTACAGCTCCATTGACTTTTATTTGGGGAGAGAGGTAGTCCCTGATGCTGCAGACATGCACTCATGTGCCTGAAGATAAGCACAGGCCACAGGGATTTACGAGGCAGGATTATGATTTACTACAGGCTGGCATGCAGTAAATGATGGCAGGATAGATTTGACCTTTGCCTAATGGGATGCTCCAGGAGGCAATAGAAACCCCAGTGCAGGCAGAGGACAATGCCCTGGAGAAGGGGGATGTCTCAGGGGAGGCTGGGTACCCCTGTTGTGTTTTTGACCTTGTGTTTGTTTCCATTGCTGCATCCTACCCCTTCGCCCAGTGCCCACGGAGCTCATCGGCCAGGAGGTGAGGTAAGGACCCTGCTCCTCCTCGGCGGTGGGAGGGAGGGGATGTCCTGTGTTGAGACTGGCTTGAGCAAAGCCCTGCAGCTCCTTACAGGCTTGGAAATGTGGGTGAAGGGAGCAAACCCATGGGACTAATGGGGTGGAGATCTTGATGGGAGGGCTTATACTGTTGGGTACCTCATTGTGGCCAAGACCTTGGGGCACCACTTGACACATCAGAGGAACCACAGGAGTTAAAGGGATAAAAACACAAGCTCTGTATGGGCCACACTAGACTGAAGACTCTCCAGCTCTAAACCCCAGCAAACCTGATGACTCTCTCTGTCCCTCTCCAGATCTAAACCCCAGCAAACCTGATGCCCATGTTTTGCATTGCAGGGACATGAGGGACAACATCCTACTAACCAGAGTTTCTCTTCTGCATATTTTACATCCTCTTGTTGCCCCTAAACAATTCTGTGTCACATCACTTCTTGTGCCAGATGCTCCTCCTTTGGCTCTATGTCCCCTGCCGAGACACTGAGGTCCTCTTGCTGCTCATTTAGCAGCACTGGCATGCCAACAGCAGCCGCCAAAAGAGCTGGAGAAAACCTCTGCAGCCTTACAGAGCTCCTCATTATAAATAACAGCCTCCCCCATCTCTGAGCTCCCTTTAAACCTTGCACAAGGGCTTATGCAAGAGGTAGGAGTCTTTAACCTGGACAGGCGCTAATAGCAGGGGCTGCCTTTCCTACCAAGCCGTGTGTGTGTCAAAGAGTAATTGGGCCTTAACCAAGCCAATCTTGGAGCATTTCTGCTCCTCTGCTCTCCTAGTACTCTGGAGAGACAGGAGGAGCGAGCAGCGGGCATGCCACTTCTCCAACTTTTATTGCTGAACACTTGAGTGGAGGTGGTAATTGGAGCAGGTGACATATATAAGGGGCAGGACAGAGTGCTCCACAAAGCCATCTCTGCAGCTGTCACCTAATTGCCTGATTAACTGGACGATTAATCGACTAATTGGAAGCAGGGCATCGTCTGCATAACAATAAGAGACCCTTTTGTCAAGCATATGAAAGCTGCGGAGAGGGGGAGAGCAGGTCGGTGTGGTGGCTCTTGCGGGGAAGGAGAGCAGCTTTAATAGACCTCGAAGCCCCTTTCCCCTTTTGGGACTCCTGCCAAAATACACGAGAGTGGAGATGGGAAAGCCTGGCCCAGAGTGTGCCGAGCATCACCTCTGTGCTGTGGTTTTTAAAGGAATTAACACACTGCAGCCAGAGACATCCCAAATCACCACCTGCTTCAGCAAACCTCGATGCTGAACCACTCGGCTCTTCCGTACTTACTCTTTACTTCAGGCTTCATTTCACCACATCAAAAAACGGGGTGGGGGAGAATCAGCTTTAATTGAGGCAGAAAAGCTTATAAAAGCCTGTAACATCTTCATCAGAGCTGCTCTTGTTTCCCACTGAATAAGGCCTTTTTCAGGCAAGTCACTGGTAACATAAACACGGCTCTGTCTTTCAGCATGCAGTCACTTAAAGCGTGTCTGGGGCTGCTCAGTACAGAGCAGCCTCAGTCATGACTGAGGGCAATTAAAATTAAATAGACTTTCAGATCATCAGCAGAGGGAGCAGTGAAGGGGGGAGCTCCCTCTTCCAATTACACACGTTAGTGGGAAGAGATCTTTTTATATATGGCCTCGAGGGACGCCTTGCTGGCAGGCAAGACCCCAGGCACCGTGAGGCTCGGGATGTGTGTGCTCTCTGACAAAGCTGGGGGCCATCCCCCAAGCGATGGCATTGGAGGATGCTCAGCATCTCGGGTTGAAATTGGGACAAGAAAGGAGGGACTTCACTGTGAAGGGGCCAGGAGGCATAGCTTACACCCACGGCCACACATCCACCCCGTGTCCCCTTGGAGGACATGCTGCCATCATTTGCACTTTTGGCATTAGCTTTGATAAGCTAGAGCAAGCCAGTCTCCCTGAAGGAAGGACTCCCACTCCCCTGACAGTTCAGTAGCCCTTTCCTGTCCTGGTTTGGGGTTGAATTATAATCTTTACACACAGCAGTATGACTTGTGCAGGGTGTTCTGGGGGAGTTGAGCCATTAATACCAGGTGCACCCAGAGCTGCTGCATCCATTAACATGCTCACACCCTCCCTGTCCTTAACTTTCTGCAAGGGCTGAGCTCTCTGCTGAGAGCAGAAATTCTGAGTCCCTAAAGACTGACTTGGCACTTGGTACTATTTCATGTTGTCCCATGTCTTTTACTCCAAGAATAACAGGCTGGCCAGATCCCCTCTGGGCTGGCGATGCCTTCTCCCTTTGCGCTGTCATCCAGGGATTTCATTAGCGCTTCCAACTTCCTGGGCCGAGGGTGATACAGTGCTAAATGAGGTTATTAATTCTACATGACTCCAGAATTCCTCAGACGTCAGGCAAGTCACTTGGGCATCCTCTAATCAATGCCATAATCTGGTTTTGCCAGAAAATGTTTGCTTTAATGCTTCTTATCGGGAGCCCTCGTAGCTCCTGGAGCTGGGACTAATTACCCCTGCGGGGGCGGCGTGCAGCCCCGTGCCGAGGGTTGCAGCAAGCACACTGCATTCCTGCAGCCCACAGCAAAGGCAGCAGTGGCTGCAAGCGCTGCCCAGAGCTCCCTGGAAGTCTTTAACTCATCCTCTTCTGCAGAGCAGCAGGAACAGGTGTAGGGATTTGGGAGATCTGGTCACCCAAATCCCACCCCTTCGCCCAAAATTGAGTATCCAAGGTACTTTTGAGGATTTTTATTTTTTTTTTAATCCAGGTGATCTCAGTCCAATGCCCTCTGGCTAAATCCCTCTCGAGCTGCTTTCAGCCTGTTCTTTCCAAAAAGCCACACATTTCATCCTGCAAGGAACCCCAGTTCCCTGATAAGCCATGAGAAGTCCCTGTTTTCATCCCGTGCCAGAGAAAATGGAAAACTGAAGAGTGGCAGTGGGGAGACAGAGTGCAGTAGTTGTCTGCTTTTTAAAAGCTTGCTCTTACACATGCAAATCTTTAATTAAACATACTCATAAAACTATAATGAACCGTTCATCTAATTAAATGGGGTGAGTCATTTCATTAATTTTTAGCAAACTGCAAGGCTGCTCTCCTGCCCTCCTCACTTGGAATTCAAAGGGACAAGCTGAATCATTTGAGGGAAATCATCTTCCCTTTTGTGGTTGTTTTGTTCCTCGTGCACAGAGCCTGTTTAACTGACCATATTTTATAGACATCTAATTAAAAAATATTTCTCTAAGTCCTGTTCCTGTTCTTGATGGTTGCTTGTTTCCCTCTCAAGCTGTCCAACCCCAGGCTGTAATGGCTCAGGACACATCCGTGGAAAGTATGCAAGACACAGAAGGTGAGGCTGCTTTGGAGGTGGTGGGGGTGGAAAAATGCCAGCAAAAAACCCGAAGGCAGATGTTCACTGAGAAGAGACTGGTTCAGAGCAGCAACCCCACTCATGTGCCCCAAAGAGATGATTTTCTGTCCCTCCATCAGTCCGTGAGGGCTCCTGGGGAATTTGTTTCACCAGGATAATAGTAAGTAGCTTTCCCACAGGGCCCAAACCAAGGCAGAAGTACCTGGTTCAGGCAGCTGGGGTTGATGGGAGAAGTTGGCAGGCAGAGATACTGGTCTGCTTGGTGTGTCTGTGGATGGGGAAGGGAAATGAGAGTGCAGAAGGTACTTTTGAGGCCAGACCAGCCTTAACTGCATGGCTTTGATCACTGTCCAGTGCTGAAATTGGAGTGTTAGGTGGACATGTCCCAGGGACTGGTTATGTATCCTCTGCCTGCTTTCATGGTGCCACTGGTGGCCATCACCAACAGTGGTGTTGGGAGCTGCTGGTCCTGATGCTCCATGGACAACAACTGCCCATAGGCCAGGCTGCCAGAGTGAGCCTAACATCCTTGCAGTGATGTCTGAGTAAAGTTGACAAAGTTGCACAATGTCAAGGTCCGACAGCAGCTTTTCTGGCCACAAAGGGTTAAAACAGCTGAACACCTGGATGACTTTAGTTCCAATTTCAGTATTTTTTGTATTTGCCCCACTTGCCTCTGCCTAATCAGTTCAGATGCCATAGCTGAGCCTTTCTCACTCAGCACCGCCTCCTCTCTCCTGTTTGATCCCATCTGCAGTTTACAAAGCTGCCCTCTAGCAAAGAAGAGGAAACTTCAGGATGCAGAGGCCGAACATCTGGTGTCGAAGAGAAAATCCCATCCGCTCAAACTGGCCTTGGATGAAGGCTACAACGTCGACAGCGATGGCAGCGAGGAGGCCGAGGCGAAGGAGGAGTCCGGCTCTGATGAGTCGGAAGGGACACTCGAGGAGGATGAGGCGGAGGCGGTGGAGCAGGAGGAGACCCACAGCCCGGAGCCAGCAGAAGGTGCTTTATCATTATTGATTGCAGAGCTGTGTTCTGCAGATGAATAAAGGGCAGGGAGTGTTAATAACCAGGAGTTATAGGTCCTCTGAGTTATGTACAGGAAGGGTCCTTCAATTAATACTTTTGGTGGAAGCACAACGGCAAAGCTCTGGTTAAGATGAGAGGGAACACGCACAGATTGTCTCTGGTGTCTTAAAAATGAGAGCTTTTCCATCAGGGATGCTCCCTGGGGAAGGTCACAGGAGCTCACTGCGGGGCTCAGATGGCGGCGGGGAAGGCGGCTGGGGTCCTGCGTCAGTGTCTCGAGGGGTTCGTCTGCCTTCCCCAGAGCGGGAGCAAGTAGCTGTGCCCCTGCCCGTGTCTGGGCACTCTCTGAGAGGAGGAGCCATGCCAGACAAGCTGGGTGTCCAGCGGGGTCCTGGCACTGTGTCAGTCCCTGATTTGGGGAGCACTGGGAGCGAGGGGGACAGATGGCTGCTGATGGTGGGGTGTCAGGAAGCTGCGCGCATCTGAGCCCCGTGGAAGCTTCCATGTGGAAATCCCTTCTCTACCTGTCATTCCCAAATGCAATAAATTAGGCTGCTCCAGGGGTAAAACAGCCAGGGTCAGCTTTCAATTAAACTGAAGTAAGACAAAGAGATGTTTACAAGCTTATATAATTACTTCTACTCCTTCTCTCTCCACCCCCTTTTCCCCCTTCCTCCTTTTTCTTCTCTTTTTTTTTTTCTCTTCCTCATTTTCTTTCTGCTTCTCTGTTTTCTTTGTTTTTCTTCCTTCCCCCACCCTCAGAGAGGAGCCCAGCAAAATCATCCCATTATGGACAAACCACACCAACAAGTACATCTGGGCCCAGCAAGGCCAACTATAGCAGCTATCAAGAAATAATCGCCAACTCTCTCCTAAACCTAGGCCAAATAGCGGAGGAAACCCTCGCCATCGAAGGGCAGCTACCTGAGGCTGAGCTGCAGGTCACCAAACCACCCTCCAACGTCGTGCACCTGGTCCATGAGGATGCAGGAGAGGAGTTAGTGGAGGAGGAATGCGACAAGGAGATCATCATCCAGACGGAGGATGCGGAGGAGGTCATTGAGGTCACCAGTGAACGCAGCAGCGAGTTGTGTCCGGAGCACCGGGATGACGCGAGTTGTGAGGAGTCCTGTAAATTGCAAAAGGCTGAAGCAGAAGAGGAGGAGGAGGAGGAGGATGAGGAGGACGAAGATGAGGAAGAGGAGGAGGAGGAAGAAGAGGAGGAGGAAGAAGAAGAAGAGGAGGAGGATGAAGAGGAGGAGGAGATGGCTCCTGAAGTGATCTGCGAGGAAGCTCCTCACACTTCTCAGGACACCCAGAAAAGCCACTGTGAAGGGCAGTTCAGCCCGAAGCCCGAGTACTCGGTCATTGTGGAGGTCCGGTCCGACGATGACAAGGACGATGATGCCCGGTCCCAGAAATCGGCGGTGACTGACGAGTCAGAGATGTACGACATGATGACGAGGGGGAACCTGGGGCTGCTGGAACAAGCCATTGCCCTGAAAGCTGAGCAGGTGAAAATCGTGCGGGAGCCCAGCCGGCTGCCAGGAGAGCACGTAAAGCACTTCCAGGTGGATGAGAAACAGAACAAACCGCTGGACAGCATCCGAAAGAGCTACTATGGCAAAGGTATGGGGATGGACCTTCATAAGACTCCTTCCTTCCCATCCCCAGCTGAATTAGTAGGCTCAGCACCCCATGACTAGGCTCCTGGGGGTTGTCACAGCCCACAGAGGGAATTTAGCCACAAATTCTCAATGCCCAGAGGGATGGGGACATCCTAGAGGTCAACAGTGAATGAATAAAGTGATGGTGTCCTCTACATCTCAGCAGGGGAATTGCCTGGCTACATTACCTGTTGGCCTTGAAAGTCTCAGCCTGGTCAGTAGGGCTGGTTTAAAATTCAAGTGGGTTTTACACTTAGTTGTAGGGTTTTACACTTACCTTTAGTTGTAGGAGTCTGGCCACAGCAGCACGAGGGACCTGGGAGGGGCTGCAGAGTTCCCCTTGGAGCTGAGCTGGGCTGTCTGCTTGATTACAATTCCACCTCCAGGAAAAAAAAAACCCTCCAAACCCAAAGGTTTCTACCTGTTTGACTGGAAAAGTGGTGGGATCCTGAGCAATTTTTCTCCCCTTCCCACCTCTTTCCCTCCAAATCTACTAACCTGCTTCCCACTGCCCCTTCCCCACGATCCCTAGATCCCTCAAGACCTGAGAAACGAGAAATCAAATGTCCGACTCCTGGCTGCGATGGGACCGGCCACGTCACAGGACTCTACCCTCACCACCGCAGCCTCTCTGGCTGTCCGCACAAAGACAGGATCCCTCCCGAGAGTGAGTACATGGTGGGATAATAAGGCTTCCCTAAATTAGTCTGAACCCTTATTCTCTAGGGGAATATTCACACCTGATGGGTAGAGCCATCTCAAGGCCAACAGGCACTCCAAATAGTCCCAAATGATGTGAATTTTATGACCAAGGCCCTAGCACAAGCCTGATGTTAATCCTTGCCATATATAACAGTGTTTCTGGCATGAGATGGTGCTTTTCCCACTTGTACTGGGATACTTTTATCCACCAAAGTGTTACTGTTCTTCTTGGGAAACACTAAGGAGATTCCTAGGAAGTCACACCCTACTTAAAGATTTGTAGCACCATCCTGTGGAGAACCAAGTCCCTTCTCTGAAAATGAAAGAGGTGCTTTAAAAATGATGCTCACCTCCAGAGGTGTGTTAAGTCATTTCCATCTTTATATTGAATTTATATTGAGTGTATTTCTCTGTCTGGGATATCACGGTGGGAAGAAGGGAAACTCTTCTTTCCTGTCCTCCAAATGCATCAAAGGTGTTGCTGTACAGCAAAGGTGAGGAGTCGTTCAGGATGTGCAGGGTAGCTGTCTCCTACACTCTCACCTCCCAAAAATTCACAAGGTGCTATATTGAGATTCATCTGTTCCCCAGGAAATATTCATCATCATCATTACAGATTTATACATATATATATATATACACAGAGATATTTTATTTCTACCTCTCCACTAGCATCCTAAATAGCTTTCCCTGTGCATATACATAAAAATCAATGTTGTATGTTTATGATAATAGCATAATAGACAAGAAAAAAAAAAGAGCCCTTCCTTATCAGTAATTTCAAAGGTTGCAGACCTGCCATAAACACAGAACCACAGGAAACAAGGAGAAAGCACAGCTATCTTCACACGAGCTTGAATGCAAGGGAAAATATTAATAAATAACACAAGCAGTGAGCTTTAGAAAAGCTTGCAAATCAAATTATTTTCTTTACTGTTAAGGTCAGCGCTGCAGGAAGCAATAATCCTGAAGATTAAAATTTGAAAAAAAAAATAAAAATCAAACAAAGACTAGTCCTAAAGATAAAAGCAGAGATACAACTTCAATCACTTAAAACTACCTGAAAATGGGAGACCTGGATCCAAAACAGTGGTGGATGGGAGGGGTTGGATGGGAGAAACTAGATTGCAATCAGCAAACGAGCAGAAAGCCCAAACTGTGTGCAGAGATGCTAATCTAGTGCTGACCTGAGCACTGCTGCCTTGTAAATCCTTTTTTCTCTACTCAGATGAATTCTAATTACAGCATTTCACGTTTCCTGATTTCTAGGAAACCAGCGTACAAGACTTGATGATTTTGTCTTTTTTTTTTTCCTTTCTTTTTCTGATTTTTATCAAGTTGTTTTTGCTTCCCTTCCCCTCTCCCCTTCCCCTTCTCACTCTGAAGTCTTGGCGATGCACGAGAACGTGTTGAAATGCCCCACGCCAGGCTGCACAGGACAGGGTCACGTCAACAGCAACCGCAACACGCACAGGAGGTACCAGCTTTGTCTTCTCCTCCATAACAGCTGGGGCAAGGATGGCAGCAGGGCAACCATCCCCGAAAGCCTTTACTCTTTACTCTTGTGATGAAAGATGGTGCAACCAAGATGGGTGATGTAGGGGTGGCTCCAGGACAGAGTAATATGAGAAAGCAAGATGGGGCAGTTATTTCTGCCTGGGCAGCAGAGCAGAGCAGTGCTTCCAGGCTCACCAGTGGGACTGTGGAGGGGTAGATATAGGTGGGGTTCATGGAAGAGGTTTTTTGGCACGAGGGAAGCAGAGGATGCCTGGTGAGGCTAACTGGAGGGTGATGTTTGTGTTTGGTGGTGTGGCACTTAGCAGGATTTCTGGGAATTTCCACAATATTTAGGCTGAAATGATTGTTGAGCTGGGAATTTAGGTTGTTTTGATGTGGGACCTCAGCCCAGATGTGATCAGGAGGGGACAGGGTTGAATTTTGGGACCTGTAATTATATCCCATACTCTGGCTTAAGTGAAACTCGAGCACTTTCACAAATGCGAAGGCTGCAAGCAAAAGGGTTGGTACATTTAAAAGTGAGAAACCCTCCAAAAAGCCAGACTAGCTCGTGCTACAGCGATGCACTCATGAATTTATGATTTACCATTCATTGCACTTGAGCTTAATTGGCAGAGAGTGACAGCTCTGCAAATGTTGATGCATTTGCAGGCGTGAGGTGAGGTTGTGCTGTTACTCGTTCAGCCGTGGAAGATGCTGGTGGATGCTTTGCCATAGCTGTAGCTGCTAGAGGAAGTTGAGCAGTTCGGTTTGGTGCAGGCAGTAAGCACCAAGTAAGCAGGGAGATCGAGGTGATCCACTGGTGTTTGTGGGTTATGGAGTGAGCTTTGGGTACAGCAATTCAGGCTGAGACCCGGTGGAGTCAGAGCCCTGAGTTTCACAGGGCTGGGCTGGGGTTCCCTCAGTGCTGGCTGCTTCGATGATGAAGATGCCTGTGATGACTTGGGGTCGGCTGGGAGCATGTGGGCTCTGCCCGTGAGGGGTTTCTACCTTCCCTGAGCAATCACTGTAAGAGCTGAGCTGTCCCAGAGAAGCAGAGCCAGGCTCGTGTGCACGTTGTGTGTGAGCAAAAGCCATTATGGTCCCCAGCCTTCCCCAGGCACCGGAGCACTGACAGCCAGGCACAGCAAAAGTGCGAATGTTTCCCCACAAGTGCCCTCAGAAGGCTCCCTTCAAATGGCCCCCGAAAAAGATCTAAATAAATACAAATAAAAAATGCCACGAAACTGCTAAAATCACTCTAAGAAGCCAGCCTGTCCCCTTCTGCCCCTGCTGTGCTCAGCCTTGGGAAGTTGCTGCCTTGATCCACCTCCCAGCCCCGAGGATGCTTCAGGGCTCATCCTGGAGAGATTTGGCACTTGATATGTGGCTGCTTTGCTGCTTGCCAAGTCTAAAAGTAAACTAGGATGATGATAATAAAAAAACCCACCCTTAAATGCAAAGACCTTTCCCATGGACTCTGCAGATCTGGGTCCCTGAAATGAGTGAAGATATTTTTGCTTATCCCTTACGCTTTGTATCCTTTTCTCTTTTTTCACCCCCTCTCCTTTAAAAAAACCCCACAGTTTATCTGGGTGCCCCATTGCTGCTGCTGAAAAATTAGCCAAATCACATGAAAAGCAACAAACCCAGTCTGGTGATCCTTCGAAGACCAGCTCCAATTCTGACCGGATACTCAGGTAAACGGGGCCGTAAAGCCCAGCACCACGTAACCGCGCTGCCCCAGCCCTCCCAGCGATGTCACGCTCGCCGGCGCAGCCGTCACGGCTCCCTCCGGCTGATACTGCTGAGTCCTGTTATTAAGATCATAGGTCTTGCCAAGGTGGGGAGATATTTAATTGATGATCCCAGGGAGGGCATTGAGGACAATGAATTGCTTCTGTAGCATCAATTAATGCTGAGGCTACAGGCCAAAGGGTTTTACCAGTGCAGCAGAAGGCATTTGTGCCGATTGCTCTGCAATGCAAACTGCCAGAGAATGATGGCTATTATATTAGCATTATAAGTAGGGTGGGCTCAGGGAGGGGGGGAGGAGGAGATTTAGGCTACATATAAATTACTCGATGGCAGTTTTGTGTTAAGTCCACCCGCTTTTCTTCTTTAACCCACAAGGTTCAGAGCAGAGAAACCTGCCACTCATTTCCAAAGCAGTCACATTTATTTTGTTATTTTGCCCATCTCCATCTTCCCGGGAGAAAGGGCTGTCTCACATTAAGGATGTCCCTGATAGATGCTGGCTTCCGTGGCTGATGTGATTCATGAGGCTACAGATGGATTGTAATATGGTTAGTTATTTTCCAACGAGAGCAGGATAAAAACCACAGTACAAGCCCCGAGCAGCACTCCCACAAAGGCATAGAGGTCTGATTAATTTATTTATTTGCTCCCCAGGACTGCTGAGCACCCCAGTGCACCCTCACTCAGTGCTTTAGAAAGGCCATTTAGGGTGATTACTTATTTATTTGCAGCGGAGCCCGCGCTGGGTGCAGAGCGCTGCGAGTGTATCACGAGGACGGTCCATGCTCCAAGGAGCTCCGGCTCCGAGGACTCGCTGGTGGAAAGAGGTCACAGGAAGGAGAATAACAATAGGCCATTTATGTACAATTTATATGCAAGACAAATTGATTCATGATAGGCAACACAGCAGAAGCAGGTCTTTAAGAGGGACTCTGAAGGCAGGGGAAAGGTCCTGGTGATTTTGCAATGAAACCCAGGGGGGCAGTGGAGCTAAACTGGTGTCCTCATGCTTTTGTGTGCTGTCCTGTGCCATGGGTCCAGTGAACAAGTGATACCCAAGTTTCCACCGCTGTTGAAAAATGCTGCCACACCATGGCAGCCTGCAACAATGTTGTTTGGTGTGAAATTGACACCCAGTGTTTTGCCTAAAAAAGGGGGAAAGAAAGAAAGAAAAAATAAAAATAAAAAAAAGAGAGAGAGAGAAAAACGTTGGGGAGAAAGGAATCTAAAACATCCAAACCAGACACAGGCTTGTTAAGGGAGAGCAAAAGGGCTGTCTCTGCCTTCCCCAGGAACCCTGTGGGGACATCCCTATCACGTCCAGTCCCCTCCTAACAACCGTCTTGTTAAGGAAAAGAGAAATCACTGTTGATCATTGTTTCATCCTCAGGCCTATGTGCTTTGTGAAGCAACTGGAGATCCCTCAGTACGGAAGCTACCGGCCCAACATGGTCCCAGCAACCCCACGGGCCAACCTGGCCAAGGAGCTGGAGAAGTACTCCAAGGTCACCTTCGATTATGCAAGTTTTGATGCTCAGGTTTTTGGCAAACGCATGCTTGCCCCAAAGATTCAGACTAGCGAAACCTCACCTAAAGCCTTTAAATGTAAGTTGGGAGCAGGGATGGGATGGGCTTTGCATTTTTTTTGCCTTTCTCAGTGTGTCACGAGGCTCTTGGGATTGTGACTTTGGGGTGATGGATCACTAGATCCTTCCTGTGGCTGTGAAGCAGGGATGGGGGAGGCAGAGATGGGTCCTGTGGCATGTACATGGTGGGCAGAGGAGTCCACAGGTGCCAGTAAAGGTTTGCTTGGGGAAGAGATGCTTTGGGTTCAGCTTTGGGAAGAACTGCATCAAGTGGTGGGAACAGTAATCTGAGCGATGTCTCTAGGTGGAATAAGTTACGCAGTTGTCCCCAGTCAGTCCCCATTGCTTTGCAGTTCATATCTATTGATCTGTCTTTCCTCATCTAGCTAAATGGATTACAGTTTTCTTCTCTTCCATCTTATATATGACCCACTCCATCCATTTGTCTTCTCTGCCGTGCTCTGCTCTCCATGTCTGCTGCCTATCGATCACCCACATCCTATTTCCCAGCTCTTTCCTTTCGTAGCCACCCACCTCTGCTCTGCACCGAGGAACTTGCACTGGTTACTACACCATGCAACGAAAGCGTGGGTGAAAATGAAATGGCTAAATAAACCCTCAGGGGCCAGGCTGTCAGCAGCAGGAGGGAAGCTGCATGGGGAGACAGCCTGCTGCAGACTGATGTTAAACCTTCCCCTTCCCTTTGACACCTGAAGATATTTTTTTTGGGGTGGAAAAGATAAAAAAAGAAAGATTTAGGTGCCGAGTTTGTAGAAGTCAGCAGCCTCAAGAGGGTTTTCTGTCTGGATAATCCCACTTCCACAATCCTGTTTAATCCTGATGCAGCTGCTCTCTAAAAAGTGCTCGTACTTGAAAGCATCCCGGTTGTTGCACTACAATGGAAGCGCCCTTTATTACAGTACTAAATCTGTAAAGGATCAGACAATGAAATTGGATGGAGGCCAGAGAGCACAACTGCCACTGTCATCCTGGGTTAGGGCTGATGGAAAAGTAATTTGTTTCCCAGCACAAGTGATTCTCTTGCTGAATAGATTGTGTTATTTGCAATATTAGCAAAGAATTTTCAGGGTAATTGTACTGACAAAAATAATTCCAGCAGACCCACTAGGATAATCCTTTCTATTTTTTCTCATCACTTATTTTACTAATTTGCTGATTGCGAGTCTATTAGTGGTAGAAATACTTATGAAATGGAAAAGCATCGCTGAGCTTACTGTGTGAAATTGAAATTGGCATCTCACGATCCTGGATATTGTCAGGTTGGGCTGGCAAATACCCGCACCCCGCCGCAGAGACATGGATTAAAACGGACTCGAAAACAAGCAGCCATACACAAGAATAACCATTTGGGCAAACCTCCAATGAGTTAATCAAAGCGACAAGATGAATATGATTGCCAATCATAGCAGGGAAATCTGTTCCTTTCACTGAGAACTTATTTTAAAGAGATCTTCATCCAGAGGGATTTATATTCCCCTGCATGTGTGTGCATAACTCCCATTAATGTCAATATGCATTATATACGCACATAACGAGGAAGAAAGCAGTCCTTGGGAAGATTAGCATTTTATAGTGTCTTATATTACGAGTTTGTAATGGGAATAATGAAATCGCTTTGCTCTGTAGCTGCATCAACCAAGGTTGTCTTGCTGCTTTGCCATTGTCAGGGCGCATGAGTCTTCCCTGGGAGAGACTCCCACTGAAGAGGGGGGATGTTTCCTCCAAAAAAGGGCACAATTAAATGAATTAAGAGTTTGAAGATTTTGCTAACTGATCCAGAATACAATCCTGTGCCTGAGTAAAATCAGAGGATCCCCTGCTTGCACCCCCTGAAACTGCTCCGGATCGATGTGTGGGTCAGGGCTTTCCAAAACAGGTGCAGGTTTAAGATCAGGGGAAGTTTTATCGTGGGTCATCCCTAGAAAATACTCACTTTAATTTCATAGGCTGTAAAGAGAAATTGCATCTCCAGGAGTGCACTGCAGCGTGCTGTGACATACAGCAACACGGCCACATGCGGCTGTGCAATAAATCCTGTTGCTCAGGAATATTTAAATCATATGCCAGCTCTCAGAAAATCCATATATCACTGGCGTCATCATGGGAAGCTCGTATTTCATGGCCACAGTTGTGCTATTAATGTAATTTTTTAAATTGTAAGTTTTCAAACGTGCTACAAGAAACCTCCCTGTAAGTCATCTCCTCAGATAAGTTATGAACACGAGAAGATTGATAGAAAAAGACCAAGAAGCTTCTCTAAGCTTCTTCCTTTAACTGCTTCCACCGAGGAGTAACTTTAATGCAGAAAAGCACTTGTGTTTTGGGGACTTGATGGCAGAGTTGGTTAATGAATTTAATTTTTACACCAAGAAACTATCATACAAGTTGCAGCCAGCACTGCTCCTATTGCACATCCCCAGCAACGAAGTAGCCTTGGTAATAACTGCAGGTTGCTGGTGGAACTGCTAAAACATTAGCTGTACCATTGACTTGACTTCTCACCGCTGCCCATGCCAGTTATATATTAGCCTTGTGTTCTTCCTTCTCTTTTTATTCCAGCCAAACCTTTTCCAAAGGCCTCTTCCCCCAGTCACAGCCCCTCCAGCAGTTACGTGAAGAGCACTTCATCTTCCTCCACAGGCTTCGACTACTCCCACGACGCCGAGGCTGCGCACATGGCTGCCACTGCCATCCTCAACCTCTCCACCCGCTGCTGGGAGATGCCCGAGAATCTCAGCACGAAGCAGCAAGAGGCCCCTGGCAAGGTGAGCCAAGTGTGTCCAGGGCCACCACTCCAGCACACAGAGGAGTGGGTTAAGGCTTCAAGTTTGGGGAAAAAAAACCCACTATTTTTCCCCTTCCTTCTATTTTAATCTTTAAATAGAGAGGGAATGCAGAGACTAACCACATACCACCCTTTTGATCCCTGCTTTGGTTGAGGAGGTAATATTGGCTCTTGGTGTTGTATCTTGGTATGCATCATGGTTCAAATCACCCATCTGAGACAAGAGTTGCTCCTAAGCAGCACTTCAGGGCTGCTTTCAGTTGCTCTCTGGTCTGTATCTGATGCCATCTGAGATTCCACAGTTGTGTCTAGGCTAACCTCCAGCTATTTTTCAGAGGAACACAGGTTTTCCACAAGTCCCACATTTCATCCCCAGCCTCGGGCAGATGTCTTAGATGCCATGGGGCACCTTAAATGACACTAGATGCCTTTGTCCAAGCCACTGAGTCAAAATGCCATGTGACTGGTGGCAGAGGAGCTCATTTGCATGTTTCTGAAAATATTTATGAAAAAGCATCCCTTTCCATTCAGTTCCTTCTTACTGACTGTGGAAAAGATGGGACAGGAATAACCTGCCCCCTGCACTGTGAAAGACAAATGGGGGCAAGATCCCCATAGGGAATTGCTGGCAGCTGCTAACGTTGGGCATGTTTCCAACCTTCCAGTCCATGGACATCGAGGTGGATGAAAATGGGACTCTGGACTTGAGTATGAACAAGCACCGCAAACGGGAGAGCACCTTTCCCAGCAGCAGCAGCTGCAGCAGTAGTCCCAGCATGAAGTCCCCAGATGTGTCCCAGCGCCAAAACAGCACCAGTGCCACGAGCAGCACCATGACCTCCCCCCAGTCCAGCCAGACCTCCCGCCAGGATGAATGGGATGGACCCATTGACTACACTAAACCAAACCGTCAGCGGGAAGAGGAGCCAGAAGAGGTGAGCTCTGACTCTTGATGCTTCAATAACACCTCATGGGGGATTGAAAGCCATGTCTGCTTGCACAGTTTACCTCAGAACCCCTGGTGTGCCCTATGAGCCTAGGAGAGAAGTATTATTGACTTTGTCAGTGCTACCAGACATTAGCTGTAAACATTTGGGCAGGAGGGAGATGCTCTTGGATCTGTTTGGGTGCTCTCACTAAGAAAGAAGCCACCACTTGCACCATCCTGTGTCTCCAGTGTTTTCTTCACTGTAAATCCTTTCAACTCATTTGCACTAGTGATGCTCCTGGTGACATTCATAGAATCATAGAATCCCTTGGGTTGGAAGAGACCTTCAAGATCATTGAGTCCAAACATAGCCTAACCCTGCCTAGTCCACCTCCTTCAGCACATCATCTATTCACCTCTTAAATACCTTTAACATTCCCCAGGATGATTTACATCTGCTGTTAGCAAATGTCACCAACACTAACCCTGGCAGGTGTGGGAACCCAGCCACTATGCTGGGGTGGGTGTCCTGGCACTGGAAGCAATGCCTGTGGGGAAACAGGTGCTGCTGAGGATGAGTGTGGAGTATTGCACTGATCTTCATCCCTTCAAGACCTTGGGATGGTCAGGTGTAAATCCTTGTATAGACATGCTTTACACATTTCTCCTATAAAAAGGGGAAATCACAAGCTATTTGATCTCTGGTTTGTGTACTGCAAGGTGCTTGCAGAGGGCTCAGGAGTGTTGGCAATGCTGTAAAGCTAGGAGGAACTTGGGATCCTTTCCCACCGTGGCTCAGCAGCAATGGCTTCCACTACAACCACTGTTCCTGACCGTTCTCTTGCAGTCAGAGCCTGCTGCTCACTCTTTTGCGTCCTCGGAAGCTGATGAGCAAGAAGTGTCGGAGGAAAACTTTGAAGAAAGAAAATACCCAGGGGAAGTTACTTTAACCAACTTCAAACTTAAATTCCTCTCCAAGGACATCAAGAAAGAGCTGCTCACGTAAGTTCTGCCTTCTTGTCTCTTCCTCCAAAAAGTGTAAAATAGGTACCCAGAACAGCCAGGCCAGTAGGAGGCAAAATGTATTGGCTAATGCATTTTAAAATCAGAAGCATAGTTCCCTTTCCTACTGCGATTGGTCTTATCTGAGTGGGTCAGATCAAAACTCAAAGAGAAATCCTATTCTCATACAACTTCAGATCAAGACAAAATACATCCCCATATGGCCTTGAAACTCTGCAGTGATGAAGGGAACTGTCTGAGGAGCTTGGTGCTCTAAGGGTTCATGGAAGGGGCTGTGGAAACCTCTTTGCAGGGTCTGTTTTCCCTGGTATTTTTTCTGGAAGTGTTTGTGGCACAGTGATGGAACGTGACCAATCTCCTACCCCTTGTTTTGAGACACTGCATGATTCTGTGGAGCCAAGAGCACCCAAAGGATCTCAGTACCTTCTTCCTGGGGGTGTCATCCTCAAAGTGCCTCATTGGGAAGACAGGACTTCTTGTCTGCTGAATGTAGGGGAATGGGGCCACAAAGCATGAAGTAGGGTTGCAGCAAGATTGCTTCTTATACTGGAGAGAGAGATCTTAACCCAACTCACACCTCCCTATCCATGGTAGTGGGTGGGTGGCAATGTCTAGTTAATTAGATGGACTATTGCTCTGCATCCACACCGATCCTCCAAGCTACTGGTTAACATTTAGAGTCTGACCCAAATGTCCCAGCTTGGACCTGGCTCTGATCGAAAGGCAGGCTGGGAGGTTGTGATGCGGAGGTGTCTCCTCCCAGGCATCCTGACAGAGCTGCTGTGTGTGGGCCTGTGTGTCCGACTTTCCCATATGTTCAACAGGGAAGAGTTGATGGAGATGGTTTTGCTGACCTTACACAACACAGCTCATTACTTGGCTGTGCAAGCAGACAGGCAGGGAGGAGATCTGTGGGGGCAGAGCAGGAGCAGCATTTTCCCTAAATGAGCAAAGCACAGGCCAGCTGCCCTACACAGGCTCTAATGGCTTTTTAAAAGCCCAGCAGCGATGTGAGCAGCAATTTCTGAGGAACAGCTCTGAAGTCCTCCTGTACTAATTATATTAGGAGGGTAGAGAAATTTCCTAAATGGAAACAGGCCTGGAATAAATAGTGTCGTGGGCAGCCCTGAGCCGGCTCTCCCCATTTAGCATCCTTGTCCCTTCTGGCCCAAGGGCTGTAACGAATTAGCTGTAGTTAACTCAGAGGCAGACTTGCCTACTGCATCTGTTTGATGCTCTGTGTCTGGGTGCAACCCCTTGGCCGTTTCCAGGCACTGACAGCAGTCACTGTGAAGATGCTCCTCACCTCCATGTTCTTGTCACCCTCCTGTTGATACCTGAGTGGGCACCGCATAGCGATACATCACTGCTGCTCGCACGTCTTCGTGGCAATGCTGGGCCTAGAGCTCACTGCATTTGTGGGGGTGCTGTGGATGTGAAGAGGACTTGAGGGTGAGCTTAGGGAATAGCTGCATTCCCAAAGCTCTACCTGTCTACCCCCTGCTCTCACAGGGGAAGCAGTGGAGAGGGATGGGTGGGAAACGTGGGATGCAGCAGCTTCTACCTGTCTTCAGTTTAGGAGCCCCCAGGCACACAAGTTAAAGGAAACTTTTATTCCCTTTCTGGAGTGAACAGTGTTTTCAAGATTTTCTTTACAACTATTAAAAAAAAAATCAGAAAGGTGAAATCTGTTGAATTCAGTGAAGAAGCTGATTCCTGCAGCCAGAGCTTCTGTTTTGCAAAACCCACCCAAACTGGTACCACCAAGACAGCAGTGTTCATGCATGTTCGTTCTTGGCACTAGGCTTGGAGTCTTACTACCACTGAGCAAAGCAAACAGCTCAGTATTCTGAGAACTTTCCTCACATTTCTCACAAATATTTTCAATTTTTTTTTTTTTTTTCAGGATCCTTGTGATCCTTTGAGAACAATAAAGGCAGGAAAGGGAGCTGAAAGGGGAACAGCTGGTTTATTTGCATTCAGACATATATATACATGCCGAGGTCCAATGGAAGGAGCTGGTTTAAGGGCTCTGGCAGGGGGGTCAGGCTGGGCCCCCCTGCAGACAGACCCCTAAGGGGGTTGACTCAGCTGGCTGTGCAGATCCAGGGCTCTGGGTGAATCTATTCCTTCCCAGCACTTACACTCCCTGTTGTTGTTGTTGTGCAGTTGCCCAACCCCAGGCTGTGATGGCAGTGGACACATAACGGGAAACTATGCCTCTCACCGCAGGTGGGTCGACCTTTTTCATCACTTGAACTCTACAGACAGCTTTTTTTTCTTTTAGTATATTTTTTGACCATGTGGATAGTTTGGTTCCATTTCCTCCCCACCTTCTGTTGCCCCTATCCCTCACCCCCAACCCAGCCCTTTTTCTTTTTCCTTTTTTTTTTTTTTTTTTGCTTATCCAGATATTCCATCTCTTCTCTTTCAGCCTTTCTGGTTGTCCTCTTGCTGACAAGAGCCTCAGAAACCTCATGGCTGCCCACTCTGCTGACCTCAAGTATGTTTGCGCTCAACTTGGAACTTTTTTTTTCTTTTCTTTCTTTTTTTTCCCACCCTTTTTTTCTCTCTTCCTCCTCCCTGCCCCTTCCTTTTGCTCTGCTTTTTCTTTCCCACCCCCTCCCTTCTCCTTTCAAAGAGCCGATCAAACTCTGCCTCCGAGGAGCTCTGGTGGAGTCCAGCCTCCAGCTGCTGCATTGGGAAGAGTCAGTATCGTGGAGCAAGGCTTATTTTGCTGGTGGTGGTGGTGGTGGTGGTGGTGAAATCACAGCAGCGATCAGAAATAACCTGGACCCCTGGCAGGTTTCTTTGGGCGCTGCAGAAACACGCTATTTTCTTTCTCACTTGGCATTTTTTTCCCAAGCTCTTGTTCCCTGGTTTGTGTCATAACCCTTCTCATCTGACGTTTTTGTATGGCTCTCTAACAATCTGAAGCCTAGATAAAGGCACATGCTGTAGTATTGGATAGAATCAAAACACAGCTGGGAAACCAGGACACAGCGCCGCTACCCCGTCGGGGAGAACCTGTGTTGCTAATTTTATGCTCAATTTTAGGTGCCGTTCAGGATGCAGCAGCAGAGGTTACTACTTACTTCCATGGGAGTGTGGTTTATTTAGGGAATGAAAGAGGGAGCAAGTGAATGCTTAGTGAGGCTGAATCCACAGCCAGTGGCAAAGGGCTCAAGGATACCCAGGTTTCTTTGTTGCCATTTCTGCTCCTGATAGGAGCAACTTGGTTTTTTACATTTCTATTCAAATATCTTCCTCTAAAACCTGTTTTCAGCTTTGCTGCTGTCTTCCTAAAACTCCTAGTTTTCCCTAGGAGCTCATTCTTCACAAGTAAGTTTCCCCAATTCTGTCTTAAGTTGCCTTCCCTGAAGAAAGATGTAATAGGAATTGTATTTAAAATAGATGGAGACACTGGGGGAGTATCTGAACCCTCCTCCACCCAACCTACATCTTTGGGGAAAAGTTAATTATGAAATTTTTTTTCAACATCACTTCCATGGAGCCAGCTTCATTTTTGAAGACTGATTCTCCTCTATGCTCCCTGCTTTGGTGAATCCAGTTTCAGGATTATTTAGACTCTTGGGTATTTGTCACTATAACTGAGGAGCACCTACTGGGGATAAAACTCATGGGGGACTTCACATTGTGCAGGACCTGTATCTTGTCTGCAGCTGGTGATGCTTGAGGCCATAGTGAGAGAGTCAGGTGGGAGGGAGCCTCTTTGGTCATTGAGGTGGTCGGTAAAGCCTCAAGTCCCATTTTGGTGGCTGGAGGTCAGCATGGGTCTGGCACTGATCTTCACCCCACTACTCATGTAGGTACTGGTGCCAGGAAAACTGGTTTTGAACTGTCTGCTCCTTATCACAGAGGTGGAGAAAGTAGCTGGATTAGTTGATATTAATAGAGTATGCTAGTGGATGGAAAGGACTCACATGATTAGTGCTAAGAACACTTAATCATGCATTATAGACGATGTACATTTTGAAAGAACCTCTTGAGAGCTTTGCTGAACTGGTGTTTCTCCAACAGCCTTAAAGAATAGACCAGAGATCAGGCAATTAGTGTTAAGGTTATTAAAAGCTCTCAGGAACAGTGCCTATTTCCAGTAAAGGTCCCAAGAAAAAGTGAACAGGGTCGTCCTGAGACCGAGCATCATGGCAAGTGTTGCTGTACAGTGTCCCCTGCTCCCCTTGGGCACAGAAGGGGAGCAGGGGACAGAAGGCTTTTGTCTAAAACAAAGAATTTTAATGTTATTTCCCAAGAACTGCTTTTCTTTTTTTTTTCCATGCTCTGTCCTGGTGCAGTTGGGAGCAGAGTAGGGAGGAAGGGAAGATGATTTGAAGATATTGCAGATACTGCAGTCGCAGCTTTTCACAACTTCAGATAATGCCACATCCGTGTTTCTATTAGAAATTCTATTTCAGGGGTTAATATCCCTGATATATAAAAAAAAATAAAAAATAGCTCTAGGCTGGAACATGCAATAAAAGGTCTCTGTCGGTATGATTTGTCTCCAGATAATTAAAAATAAAAATCAAATCACTTCTCTTCCCTCTTTAAAAGTCCTGAAAGGCAAAAGGAGTCCGATGTTAGTGTTTTCATAATTTCATCCCACCCTGAAGCTAGAACAACAAAGAGAGAGTTTTGCTTTCTATTTTAACAGCATATAACAGGGAAATATCACTGTCATCTCCTAAACCTGTAATTTCTAAATGAGTTAGAGAATTTGCACCCTCATCGAGGTCCTGCTGGATGTGTACCTTTCCTTACTGTACCTGACCTAGGTGGGTTTATGTTTTCATGAGTCTGAACAGGCTGAGCCTCAGTCCTGACTTAGTCTTCCTACCCTCCCTTTCCTGAGACCAGGACATATTCCTGCTCTCTGATGAGCCACTTTTTTTGCCACTGGGTACTATTCAGTGACCCACAAATGCCTAATCCTCCCTCAGAGCTGGTGCAAAGGGGAGAATTTTGATGTTTTCTGACACACACACGCACACACAAAAGATGATTTCTAAAATGTCTGTTTTCCAAGCCTCAAAACTAAAGGCATCTGTGGAAGTCATTGCTCCAGTGGCTCCCAGGTGCCAGAGCACCCAAGCTATACCATTGCTTAGGTCAAGCATGAGCTTTCCCAAAGACATTGGTCTCAGAGGCTGCTTGAGTTCTGCCCATCAGTTCACTGGGCTGTCCTGAAGACATTGAGAATTTTCACATCGATCCCTTCCCTGCTGCAGAGTACCAACCAGTATACCAAGCCAGGCGCCAGTGCTTTAAAAAAGGGGATTGAGAAAGCAGGGACACAGCAAAATCCCCACCCTGCCACCCCCATGAGAAGGGACATTCTGCAAGCTTGTGGCCATGCCGTGAGCTTGGCTTGCTCCAGCTCAGAAGGGAGCAGCTGAGCATCTCCTGCTTGTCCCGTGGCAGCACCATGGATTTCCTCCCCATCCTAATCACTTGACTCTAACAACCCTGGCTAATTGGCAGGCTGGCACAGGCATCCTTGGCAAAGGACTCCTTGCCTCTCTTCTTTGTCCCCATGACAACTTTTATATCCACCACGTCACCTACAGCCTTTGGAGCAGTTCTTTGTGCTTGTGGTACTTCATATCCCCTCACCTTCCTCGCTTCTGAGCCCTTAATGATGTGGTGCTTAACTCATGCCATTGTCACCGCTGCTGCTCGGTAGGGCTCGCAGCCCCTGCTAGCCTTTGTGCAGGTTTGTGTGATCACAGAAGTATTCTGAGCCTTTGCTTTCAAATCACATCCCAGGGCGCTGGCTGTTTACCTTCAAACATATGATCATGGCTGCATCTTCAAAGACCCCTTTGTAACGCCAGTGACTGAGGGGCACATTTGCCACCGAAGCACCAAAAGCTGCTGTTGCACTGTTTGTGGTGACCTGGAGATCCCCAGCCCAAGGCCCCCCTGGGAACCCCCCATCTTCTGCCCATGGTGTTATCAAAGGAGGAGACCCAAGGTTAACCCAACCTTTTTCCTCCTATTCCTTCATTACTTCACATTAGAGTTTTTGACTCTGAGGACCCCCTGTGGTGAGGTGTCAGTTTGCCCTCAGTGAGATTAGACTCCCCACCAAGTCACCCAGACCCGAGAGGAGACTGATATTTGGAATTCCACTTCGTGGTGGCCAATGTGGCCCTGGAGGAGAAAGCTCAATGTCCAAGTTGCCCAGAGTTGTAGGCTATTTTCCTGTATTTTTTTTCTGTGCTCACATCCAGCCCAATGACCCTGAATGGTACCTGCTGCCTCCTTGCATCTTCCTTAGAAAGGCACTGTCCTGGAGGTCTTTTATTTGCCTCATTATTGTCTCCTGAGCTGTCCCCTTTGTGCTGGTGGGGACAGAGGCTGGGATTTTCGTCCCTTGGCTGGAGAGCAGCCACCCACCGCACTCCCAACATTCTCACCTCTTCCCACCGCTGTTCCTCTCCAGCACCGACATTGTGCAGCGATGCACCAACTTTGGTGCCATGGATATTGTGGACCAGATCTTGTTCTTCTGGAGGGAGAAGGGGCAGGAAGAAAAAACCTGCTTCTCTGGTGATGGTCCCTACGTTTCTCTTTGAACTGAGCTGTCACGAAGTGTCAATCCCCTGCTCGTATCCCCAGGCTAATCTGAGCATTCCTTTCCTCTGCAGGTGCCCTACTCCTGGTTGTGATGGCTCTGGTCACATAACAGGAAATTATGCATCACATAGAAGGTAAGATCTCCCTTAAATTATTTTCTCTGTAGCCTCTTTCTGTTGTGGTTTTCTTTTTTTTTTTTCCCTGCAGTGGGCAGAGTTGTAAAGTTCTGAATAAAACATTAATGTTACTGACAACTGAAGCCTATTTTCATCTCTTTAATCTGACTTCTCCTTTTTTTTTTGATGTTTCCAGCATCTGATTAGAAGCTCCCTTCAACAGAATAAAAGACAAAGGGTCAGATTTTAGCTGATGCAATGTTCCTGTTAATAATGCTACCTATTTATGACTTCTATTATCACTTTAGAGCATTAATAGCAGAGATCTGAGCCTTCTGTTTCAACAATTCCATTAAACATCGCAGGCTGTTAGCAGATATCTTCTTATCTAGACACCATTAATTACTGTCCATCTCCCTCAATTTTTTTATTTTTTTTTTTATCCTGTCTTTTTCTCATAATGTAAAACTGCAAAACGAGAGAGATCAAAAACACAGTGCGAAATTCAAGGGAAGGATGACTGAAAGCGGGGGAATAGCAAATGCGGTGATTCTGCCAGTGAGACAGGCCTTTCTTCTCTTTTTAACCACAGTCTGTCAGGCTGCCCTCGTGCCAAGAAAAGTGGGATCAAGATCACCCCGACAAAGGATGATAAAGAAGACCCAGAGCTGATGAAGTAAGTCTGGATAAAACTCCTGAGAGGATCCTTTTGCTCGGTGCCCTTTGCCTCGCACAGATTTGCTCGGGGGAGCATCCCACACCCCAAAAATGGTGGTGTAATTTTCTACTTTGATTAGAAAATCAGGAGGTGGGGGAAGGAATAGTGTGTTTCCTCTCATTTGTTTCTGTGAATGTGAGATGTAGGCTGGTAGGGTGTGAGTGGTTCCCCTCCTACCCGTGCTTTATACGATGCCAGTGCTGTAAATGGGGGTAAAACCTCTCAGTGAAGGGGCACGTTGCAGGGCAGCCACAGGCAGGCAAGGGGTGTTGGTGGGCTTGCTTAACTCCCTGAACGTGGTAGTTTGTGTTTCAACCAAGCCCTGAGATCGGTCAGGACCTGGTAACCCCAAATAAGATACGTTTTGTAGTGTCTTTGCCATGGCTGAATATTCAAAGAGAACTGAAAAACCCTGGCTCTGCTGCCTCAGGCTGAATGTTTCAAAACACTCCAGGGGGTTTATTCCAACTGGGAACAGAGACTTTAAAAACCCTTAGTCCACCTCAGGGGCTTTCATTTTCTGTGAAATCCATTTGTCCTGACGTTTAGCGAGCCTGAGCATCACGGGCTCAGCGTTCTGATGTGGGATTTGGGGTCTATATCTCAATCCCTTGCAGAGCTACAGGACATGAAAGCCTTTACAGCAGGGCTGGTGCCAGCATTGACTCTTGCATCCTGGTTTTTATTAACCCAGAGCATCCACAGCCCTTCTAGAGTCCATCCTCTAACTCAGCAAGTGCAGGTGGAGGGAGGTAAAAAGAAACTTACCAATCCTCTCCAAGAGTTTTTGGATGCTCAGCAGTGCTGGCACTTCTAGCCAAACCCCTTTGGCTCAGCAGACTGTCACAAATGCATCTTTTTTTTCCCCATTTTAGCCCTAAAGCAGGCCTTGCCCTTGCAGAAGGGTGGAGGTGAATATCTGGGATTTGCTGGGGTGGGAACTGGTGGGTGTGGAAGAGCCCTGCAGGGGCTGCAGGGAATTGGGATGCGCCAGCCGGGGGAAGGACCTTTAAGAAAAGGATGATATTTGAGCCATCTGCTCTGTTCTTATTCTTCAGTCTACAGGAAGGAAAGCCTCCCAGTTAAATGAGCTGTGTGATAATTAGCAAGAGTTAGTGCAGTTTATTAAAAATTAAGCAACCTACTTGAGAATCTGTGTGAAAAAAAAACCTATTTTGGCTCAAATACACTAAATTGCTGGTGGTCTTGTAATGCTATGCCATTAACCAGTGACACAGTGAAGGAAAGGACACACAGCACATGCCGTTGTGTGGCTGTGACAGCAACTCCAACAGAATAACAGTCCCTCCCAGCATCCTCATCAGGGGCAGGGTCTCTCCCAGGCCACCCTAAAGGTGCAAGGAGCACCACCAGAGGTGGGATGTTTTGACTTCTAGAAAGCTGATGCTGTCCATCCTGAAGCCTTGGAGGCTCACTGTGCCTCTGCTGCTCCATCTGCAGCAGGACCATGCACACAGACAGGGGTGTGTGGGCTGTGAGGATGTGAAGGTATCCCCCCAGCATCCCACGGCATGGGCAGCAACCCCTGCACCTCCAGTACACCCAGAAGAACCAGAAGCTCCTCTGACATGTGCAAAACAACACAGTACAAGGATCCCTTTGCTGCCACATTCCCCAGCCCTCAGAAAGCTGCTGATGTGCCTCCCACAGCAAAGTGTGCCAGGCACAGGTTTGTGTTAAGGAGCTTTGGCTCTAAATCCATCCTCTGTCTGCACCAAGTGCTGCTTGGAACCTGGCCGAGTTTTGCACATTGTCACTGTGGAGAAAGTCATCTAGTCCCTGCTGTTTTTGCTGTTCATCCTTCAAGTAATTTGCTATGGACATGATTGAACAGATCACCTCAACCTTCATCCCAGCCCAGACATAAAACGGAAGCATCCCCAACTGCCTAATTGATCAAATGCTACTGGTGCTTCTGTTAAATAATAATAATTTTTTAAAAAATATGTATTAAAAAAGAATGTCCAAGCCAGCTGTTTTGCACAATAAGGCTCTGGTTTATTTTTTAACAGTGAAAGTGTAATGAAAGTTAAATTAACAGCGTAAAATATGTAACGGTTGGGCCGTAAAGGCTGCATACTAAACGCTGGGGTTTGTCTCTTTCTCTATAGCTCTTTTTTTTTTTTTTCTTCCCTCTCCTTTTCCTCCTGAGGATTCAGTAATTTGCTCGTGATCATATAAAAGCAATGATGTTATGAATTTACTGAGGATCCTGCTGGCAGGGATATTATAAGTGAATTGTGCTGCATTTGCAGCTGATTAAAATCAAGATCAGCATTTTTCAAATTATCTTGGGAAAAGGCTGGGTGTACAGCTCCCCCCTTCTGCTGTCATCTCCCTTTTGTACGAAATATAAACAATCAGGGTAATAATTTCTGCGGTGAAATGCAGCTTGTGATTTTCAGGAGCAGCTCAGCGGATATTTTGCTGGGGAAACTCAAAGTCCTTAATTGCTTTCAAACCGAGGACACAGGGGTTATTTTTGCCATTTCTTACCTCCTTCTACCTCCCCCCTTTTTAGAGTAGCCTCCCTTGAGTAATAAACTTTTAACTGTATTTATAATTGACTAGCAGCTTTAAACAAATGCAAACCACAGCAGAAACCTTAATAGATACACCGGGCTTTGTCGAGCGGCTGAATTTAGTGAGTATTCCATTAGGCAGGGAGGAAAGAGGTGCCTTTTAGAGAGGCACTCATCCTCCTGGCAATTAGCTCAAGTTGTGTCCATGCTGCCTTGATGCCCCTCGCAGCTCCTGTGTGCTTTAACTGGCTATAAATGGCAGCAGAAGCACGGAGGTGGGAGGGCTCGTGTGCCAGTGTGATGGTAATTCCCACTTTTATCCCTTTGTGAGCAGGTTGATCTCTCGGTAGCCACAGGGTGTGAACCAGGGGGAGGTGGAGGCAAGCGAGGCCATGCTATGGTTGCAAGCTGAGCGGTGCCCCAGGGTTTATTTATCCTGTCTGATGGGGTACAGGCTCAGAAACCGGTGGTTGCTGAGCTCCTTGCAGGAGCAGGTTTGCAGATGTTCAATACACAGGGTGCAGTGTGTCTGGTTCCTGGGTTAGGGACTGGTTTGCAGGGAAGGGTTGTGTCCCCACGGGTACAGATAGTGCTCCTGGATTGCACTGGTGGCGCGAGTGTAGGGCGATAAAGCTGATTACAGGTTCCTCAACAGCAACACTGGGCAGAGCTGGATGTTAATGTGTGATGGATTAGTATGAGCATGTCAGCCTTGGGTGATGTTGGGATCCAAAGTTAGGCAGCCCAACCTGCTGTCTTTGCCCTTCTTGAGGCACCAGATACATGGCTTGGGACACCTTTAGGACTTGCTTTTGCTGCAAGGCTGAGCATGATGTGACCTCCACAGTCTTTCCTTCTTGCAGGATTCACTCTAGTTTTCTTTGGCTTTTTTGAAGTGGCAGCCAAAAGCTTTTAATTTCCCATCTACCACTTCCATCAACCAAGCATCTACCCCATAAAGTTCAGATGAACTCCCCAAATGCGAAGCTTCCTTATTCCTGCTCATCCCTAAATTCCTTATGTCCATCTTCATTCCCATGGTGTAATGTTTGGTAATTCCCTGTGCCCAGGTGTCCGGTTCCTGGCTGTGTTGGGCTTGGACACATCAGCGGAAAATACGCCTCTCACCGGAGCGCATCAGGGTGTCCTCTCGCAGCCCGTAGGCAGAAGGAAGGATCGCTCAATGGCTCCTCATTTTCCTGGAAGTCATTGAAGAATGAAGGTCCTACCTGTCCTACCCCAGGCTGTGATGGTTCTGGCCACGCCAATGGGAGCTTCCTCACTCACAGAAGGTAAATCACAGGGTGGAAATCACTGGGAGCCTTGACACAGGCCTTGCTACAGGCTAATGAATTTGCATGTAGGTGCTGCTTGAGCATCGTTCAGCTCTTCACACAAGGCTCAAGAGCTTTTGATGCTGACCTCGGATATGTTGCTCCAAGGTTGGAGTTTTCTGCATGTAAGAAAGTGCCCAGTTGTTTTAATCCTGCAATGATGAGATCTGGGTTGGGCAAAATTCTGAAAGTTTATAATAATAACATACTTCCATGAGCAAGCCAGAACAGGACTTGGGCACCCCAAATGGGGGGGTTAGTGCCCAAGCCAGCCAGATTTGTCTCATTTTCCTTACCTGTCATGCCCTCTCTTTTAGAAAACAATGTGGGTTTTTTAATCTTTGCTCAGGGAAAATTGCTCTCACTTTATAAATGGGGAATTTTGTGGCATTATTCATAAAGCAATTTCCTCTGCACCATAAAAAGCTTTTAGAAGAACTGTCTCGCAGCATGAACTCCACCAAATGGTACGTGCTGCTGTTGGGAACATAAGCACCTATAAATACCAAGAGTTTATGAAACCCATTTTTACTTTCTTTTCAGTTTGTCAGGGTGTCCAAGAGCTACTTTTGCTGGGAAGAAAGGAAAACTCTCAGGGGATGAAATTCTCAACACAAAGTTCAAGACCAGCGATGGTAAGGGTTTATACTCCCTTTGCCTTGCAGGTGTGTCAGGGTGTTGAGCCCATATATCCTTTTCTTTGCAAACTGGGGAGCTTTCAACAGCTGAAATATGGCCTCATATTTGGAAGTTTATTGTGTGCTATACAAACACCTATTCCTCAGGTTCCTTGGATACTGGGGGTGGTGCAGTGTTGGCACTGCACCCCAGGTGACACACTTGGGAGGGAGCAGGTGAAATGATAAAGAGTTTCCATAGTGAAATTCCAGGCAAAAAGTAATTAATACTGAAATTAAGATATGTTTTAAAATACTAACCAACGTTTTTTATAAATCTCTTGCAGTCATTCAGCAATTTTTACCTATTCAGGGCTTTTAATCCTGCAGATATTTCTGGATCTGGAATTTTGTTAGCGACAGCACTTGCATTTCCAGTGCTATTGCTGAGACTTCTGTGGTATTTGACAAAGTTCAGGCATTTCACATGAATACTTACAGAGTTTGGAACCTATAAATACCTGCATTCTGCTGGAATAGCAGATGGCATATCCCCAAACTCAGGACTGGAAAGAATGACCGGAGTTTTCAGGGCGATAATCAACCTTGCAGGGTGCGTGGAGGTGCTGGACTCCAACCGCTGTGCTGTCATCAGTTTTTGCATTTACATATTGACCTAGAAAATATCATTGAACTGTGATGCCAAAAATGTTTACTAGAAAAATAATTTTAAAAAAAAGAACAGGCGAGATGTGCATCCTGTTTGGAGGATGTAAACACAGAGGTGAGGACTTTGTGATGTCTACACAACAGGAGGAGCTCAACAGAAAACCCAACGTTTTGCTTTCCCTACGAGTTTCTTTTCCTGAGAGTGTTTGTTGACTGCCCATTACTTGTCTCCTGCAGTTCTGGAGAACGATGAAGAGATCAAGCAGCTGAACAAGGAGATCAGTGAGCTGAACGAGTCCAACTCGGAAATGGAAGCAGCCATGGTGAAACTGCAGTCACAGGTTTGTGTCCTCAGATGTGTGCCCAAGACTGGGGATGTAGGACTGATGGCCAAGCTCTTCACGTGGGTGGTGAATGCTGTTGCGCGAGGGCTGGTAACCCTGCTGTGCTCCTTGCTCTGCAGATCTCCACCATGGAGAAGAACCTGAAGAACATTGAGGAGGAAAACAAAATCATAGAGGAGCAAAATGAAGCTCTGTTCCTGGAGCTCTCAGGGTTGAGCCAGGCTCTAATCCAAAGTCTTGCAAATATCCGCCTTCCGCACATGGTAAGAAACTTTCGATTGTGCTCGCCTCAGCCGGCCATGTTTGAGGGACCTATGCCAAACCCAACTCACAATAAGCCTTATGTACAATTTAAAGAGTGGAGAATTTCTCTACATACACCTACATATCCTTTATAAAATCAGTACTTTTCCCTTATCTCTGAAGCTTGCATTATATCTCCCTTTTGTTGTCATTTTCTGCTGATCGCCCTTTGTATCTATTGTTCTGTCTCATTACATCTGTGAACATTATCACAAAATAGGAAACTTTATCAAGGGCACCCAGTGCCTTTTAGGCTAAGACAGCACAAGCTGAGATCAGGAGGGATTGGATTTCAACGTCAGAAAGATCTTACAGCTCCTATTATAATGCAGGTAGTTTCAATTCAGTTTTGAATAGCTGGCAGCCAAAGAATAGCATTCTTAAAGAGAGTGTATTTTGTTTAATTTAACAAGGTCTAACAGCCCACAGCATGTTACCATAGAGTTACTGCAAAATGAAAAGACTGCATTAAAATAGTAAAACCACAAAAGGCTATTAATTACCTTCTCTCTATTCCCAGAAATGTAATTACTGTTGTCAAAACCAGGTGTATGGAAGGGGGGCTTGTGTTTTTGGGGGAGTTGTCCTCTTACAACTCAAAAAGACCATCACAATGATCAGAGGAATGAGCTTTTGATTTATTTTTTCTGCCTTTTTTTTATCTTTTTTTTTTTTCTTTGGGAATCCTTTTCATTGGGGTTTGTATTTAAATTCAGGCTGGTTGGAGAGAAGCCATCCTCCAACAGAGCAGTTTTGGATAGTATTCACCCAGCTGCCTAACTGGCAGAAAACCTCTCGCTGAGTGCTTTTCTGTAAAGTGTTTGACACATAAAGGTCAAATAAACTGTTCAGCAAATATTTTTTCAAGGTTTCAGGCAACTCCAATTAAATAATGCCCACGAGACTTGTATGCTCATTTTTATTCCTGTTCTTTTTCTTCCTTCCCCCTTTCTTTTTTTTTTTTTTTCCTTTTTAACTCCAACTTAGATATCTGCAAGGTTTCCACGATAACCCTCAAAAGCAAAATCTGTACAACAGCAGCACTGTGCTAGTGTGGGAAGATGTGAGCCCAAGGTGACTGGGCTCCTGTCCTAGCTTTGCCTTTGACTCCCTCTGTGATGCTTCAGCAGTCCCTGCCTCCTCTTGTCCTCCAACCCTTCATTTCCATGGCTTAATTCAGCCTCAGGCCTGTCAAACTGCTTGCACACGCTTAACCTGATGCTGTTAATAGTTCCAGGAGGCCAATGCATAAAATTAAGGTTGCAGTTAAGAACCAGAAGGAACGGGGTTGCAGGAGGAGATTTCCATATAGCTCCATGCATAACAAGGCTCCAATGTTGGGACATTTGGCTATTGGTGCATGAGCAGATGATTAACTGCAAAGAAACATCTCAGCCTCCTCCTGCTCTATCACTAATGCTTTTATTTGTCTTTTTTTTTTGGCTGCAGGAGCCAATTAGTGAGCAGAACTTCGATGCATATGTGAACACGCTGACCGACATGTACACGAACCAGGAGTGCTACCAGAACCCGGAGAACAAGGACCTGCTGGAGAGCATCAAGCAAGCTGTCAAGGGCATACAGGTTTAGTGCTGTGGGATGGAGATGAGCAAGCAAACAGACTGTAAGATGGAACTTTCCCTCCAAGTATTCAGGTTTACAAGTTAGAAAACTTGTTTAATGAATGAAAAGGAAAAAAAAAAAAGGACCAAAACGTAACCAAGAGGCCATTTCTGAGACGTGGAATCGATTGAACTCAATGTTCTCGTTTACTTAACTTTGGACCTTCTTGAGAAAAGTAGGATTTTTCTACCTGGACCATGAGGTAGATGAGGATGGAAGGTTAAGTTCTCCAGTAGGCTGTGGGGCTTGGTAGCTGGTGAAGAGCAGGCATCTTTCATGACTAGCCATGCTCTGTCAAAGTTGATCCAACGGTTACAACGTTTCAAGAACAGGGTCTTGTCTGATCCAAGACTAGTGTATGACTGGCTGAAACCCTCATGTTGTCTATGGTCGTATGTCCAGATCACCTACTCACACATGAGTTATGTTCTATGTTACTACAAGTGCTGGAGCTGCAAGCTACCTGTAAATCTGAACCTGTGCTGGGCCTCCCAACCCCGAGGTGTTCAGATATCCACTGGGTATGGGAACTCCGAAGTATTATAAAGTAGCTTATTTTTATTTTCTGAAAGAAATCTGAAGAGCAGTTCTGGATCTCCAGTGGAAAGCGCAATGGAAAAAAGGTTCTCAGGGAAGCTTTTGGAGTTTGCAACTACAGTATTCCTTTGTCTGTCTTAAATATGAGAATAGCTATTATGAATAGGCCAATACCAGATATTTCATACAGAAGAATTCTTTAATGTGTCATGGTCCGGTGTATATGATTTTTTGGAAGTCTGTTTGATGAAAGTTCTGGTTCTTTTCATTATTGTGATCATCCTTACAGTGGCGCAGTACTGCCAGTCCAGAGATCATACATCAATGCCAGAGAACGTCTGAGATTGTGATGAACAAAAAAAGAAAGAAACAAACAAGAAACAAAAAACAACATAAAAAAAAAGAGAGAGAAGTTAATTGATGGCCAGCAAAGTGCTTACCTACTGTGAATCAGTAGTTGATTTCTTACAGGTATCCACAGGGCAATGGGTGTTTTTTGGTTTGGTGTTCTACGTTTTGCGTGAAATCGCAGCGCAAGCGCCATTCTGCAAAAAAAATAAACCACATAAAAAAAAGGGGGGGAAAAAAAAAGAAGAGAAAAATAAGAGTATTCAGGTATTGGGTATTCTTCCAAAGAAGCATTTTATAAGCAGCTCGGTACACGCAGCCCTCTGTGCACTTAACGAACAACTCCATGAATGTCTTTGCGACGCTGCTCTCCAGCGCCCGCTCCATCGTGCGTGGAGCCGGCTGTTACCTACAGGTTGGCTCTCCCCCACATTCACTCCCACCTGGAGCTCGCTGTTCCCCTGCCACAAACAATTTGGAAGCAGAGGGGGGCAAATTTTCCCCTGAGGGATCCAAGCGTGGCGGGGAGCACCCACATCCCGCATCGCTCCCGGCGCTGGGGTGGGCAGAGCTGGGGAGGATTTTGCTGACCCATACTAGAGACAAGACTGTGGTGTCGTTTTGAGCCAGATCCTGCAGATATTTAGGGTGTAATCAACGATCTCAGACAAGTCAGTGAAAAGCTTCCCAGTGACTGCAGCGGCCACAGGATCCGGCCTCAAAGATCCTGAGCGACTTGACTTGCCGGTTCCCACGTTGAGTTCAACAGGGCAGCTGGCGTGAGTGGGTTTATCCACACACTTAAGTGTTTGCAGGATCAGACTCCAGGAGTTCACTTATTTTAGAACCCATTCCAAGTGCAAAAATACAAAAGAAAGGGAAAAAAAATTAATAATAATCTGAGGTGTTAAAAACACGATGTTCTTAACATGTAAATAGAGTCCAAATTGATTGTGACTGCAATTCAGTTAGTATTTAAAAGTAGAGAAATTGCACTTCCTGGAAGAAAGAGAAGGTAAAAAAAAAAAAAGTAGTTAGTTTAATTATCCTGTAAATTATTTAATTTTGGCAAGATGTATGTAATTTATATTTACAACACCTTATGTTAACTTTTTTGCTATTTATTTAACTTTTTTATTTATTAATTTTATACTTATTTTAAACTGGACACCGCACCATAGAAAAGAAGATAAAGAAGCAAAAACAAAAAAGTTAAAAATTAAAACTTTTGACCATAAAAAAATGATATTCCAAAAAAAAGAAAAAAACCCTCTATCTACAACTCCTACTTGTAATTTTGATGCAACCAAGTTATTTTTTATATATTTTGTTATTTATTCTTTTAACAATGGGAATTTTTTTAAAGATATTTTATAACTGAGACGTTTTGATAATTTTTTGTTTGTTTTTTTGTGGGGACAGGGGCACTGGGGAAGAGAGATTTTTTCAGTTTTTCTTTTTCATTCATATTGTTTCAGGCACTGATAACAGGAAATGAAAATTCTGTATTTATTATTTATTTAATATTTAAGTCGGGGAAAACAAAAAAAAAACTGTGCTCTTGTATATTTATTTTGTCGTTTGTGTGTCGGTTATGTGATGACTGAGTACTTGTTTATGTGAAGGAATACTGTTAATATTTAAATAATAAAGAGTCACATTGAAAGTTATAGCAGGCTACATGTTATTCTGTGAAAACGAATACTGTGATCTACTTTCCTCAGGAAATGTATTTTGCAGACAGAACTTCTTTATGTACTGGCAGGGTTATTTCGTAATAAAACCCAGTTCTGTTTGTGACTTTAGTTCCCATGGTCTTTCTTCGAGCTGCTGCCAATGTCCCTGATGTGTCCCCAACAGATGCACACCCCTGATGTGTCCCCAACTGTGGCTTTGAGGGCTGACATGTGTGTGTGTCCCTGCAGAGCTGCAGACTGTCAAACCTGGCTATCCCCACCTACTAAATTGGGGGGATTGAGAGGGAATTTAGGTTCAGTATCTGTGAAGACTTTACAGAATATGGAGCTGTTGCCATCCGGCCAACGGGTACCCAAAATCCTGCTATTCCCATGATGGGGAGCGTCAAACCTCTGAGTGAAGGTGTGTATCTGTTCAGTCTGAGCTGGAGCCCCTTTCCCAAGGCAGGAGAGTTGCAGGCAGGATTCCTCTAGGCAGGGGGTCACATCCTGCACCTCCAGCACTCAGCATCCCCAGAACTTCATGGCTTCATTCTCCTGCAGGTCATGTGCAGGCACAGGAGATGTCGTGGGGAGCAGTGCAGGAGATGCCAGCCTTGGGATGGAACAGAGAGACAGATGTTTTTCCTCCTGGATTTACAAAAAACCCAACCTTGTTGAATTGATCTTTGAGGTTTTGCTAAAATGTTGGGAGTTGACTTGTTTTTGTCAACTAGGTTTCCTGCCCGGCCGTGATGTTCACAGAATACCTCCCTGGGAGAATGGAGCTCTTTCATTGGCAAGACTTTATGGGTAGAAGCTGTGGCAATGAAGATAATTTCTCACCGGTTTCTGCGTCAGAGATGTAATTTCTGAAGCTGCCAAAACTCGGTTTTCCTGTGCTGAAGCTGTAGCTTCCAAGGTGAAGTAAGGTAAATCATATTAAGGTCACCGGGAATTGAGTGAGTTGGGTCATATGGGAATTTCAGGCAGGTCCATCACCAAGAAATTAAATTCTCTGATTAACTGAGCTGAATTCTCCTGATGGTCCCTGTGCAGAGGTACAAGCACTGGCAGGTTACAGCTGGAGAGGGTGGCTGTATTGCAGACACAAAGGTGAGAGGTACAGTAAAACAGAGCCAAAAGGGTGTAAGAACTGCAGACAGAAAAAAAATTGGAGCAAAATTTTGGGTAAGAAACAATTTCTTAAAGCCTTTCCTCAAGCATGTACGTGACCATGGGTGTTCATTGGAAGCTTTTCTGTGTTCAGTGGATGTCTGCAAGCTGTAATGGGGCAGGGCAGCCAGCAGAGGCTTGGGGAAGGCTCATGGGTATGGTGGGGGGGAGGACATCCCTCCTGGAGAAGCTGCAGCAGATTCTCTTGCTTCATGCCGGGGGGTTTCCAGGGTTAATGTGGTGGACAAGAGGTCTGCCAGCTCTGCCACCAGCTCTGCCCTCTCCCCACCCTTTGCAGGCCATGGTACAGAGACTGCAGGTGCAATTAGAAGTGCGAGGGGGGGTCTGATAGGAGTGATCAAACTTCAGGCCCACACTCTCCCCAAGTTGTGAGTGATGGCTCCTTCTGCCTCTGCTGAGCTTCTGGCTTTCCTCTATCCAAGTGGTCAGATTTAGGACCTCCTCTGGTCTCAAATGCTTGAGCGAAACACCCTCAGGAGTGAGGGCTGCTGGAGATTGAGCTCAATAGGTGTCTCAGTCCCAGGAGCTATGGAGCACGAGTCCAGAGGACAAGTTCTCTTCGAGGTTTTGCTGCATAAAACTTAGAGTCCACGTGGTTTTGTCCCATCCACAAAGGGCTGCACATCTTCAAAGGAGACAACCAGGGTGACTCACGCAATGGTTCACCTAAACTGTCTGGCATGTTGTTTTTCAACATAATTGTTTTATGGGGGGTTTCGCTAGACTTTGCACCGCCGAGCAGTTCCTTGTGCCAATATTTGATTATGATGATAGAGCTAATAGACGTGCTCACTTGTCCTTTCTTAACGAATTGGCTGTGCTGCATAATAGAGCGGTTAGATTTGTGTTAAATTGCAGCTTTGGGAGCCATCACTGTGAGATGTTATCTTCTCTGAACCGGCGGCCTTTATCGCAGGGAAGGGAATTGAATTGGTTTAAGATGGTACACTGTCAGTTTATAGGTGTGCTTAGGAGAGCTCTTAAGCCTCCAATGTGTGTAGGGCGAGAGCTGAACAGCAGAGAGCGAGTCTTTTGCTCCAAAAATGAAAGGGGAAAAGATACTTGTCAGCATATGGTTGTTTCTAAACATGTTGATAAATCATTGACCAGCGAGAGTCATCTGGCCTCACTCATGCCACTGTTAATTGTTAAAAGCTGATAACAACCCATCACTCCCGCTCCAGTGGTACATTCCACTTGTTAACATTTACCTAACATTTACCCAGGCTCTTCCAGGGAGCCACAAGCCCTAGCAATGGCTTTTGGGTGTGCTCAGGAAGGAGTTCCTTCCCAGCCTCATGCATTTTTACTGATGTTTGGTCCCCCTGCCTCAGAGCTCCTCTGGGTGAAGTTTCAAGGCTCAGTCGATCTCACTCTGCTCCCATGACCAAGGGATCACAAAAACCAGGTGGGTAGTCACGATGGGGTTGCCTTGCTCTCCATCAGGTTACCAGGGAGAGAAAGCCACTTTGCTCTTCAGAGCTGCTGTTTGGCCTAAAATTCACTCCTGTTGTGCCCTGTGAAGAAGATGCTGAGGCAGGGGAGCAATCAGGTAGGCTGGAGATGACACTGCAGCCAATGGAGCAGCCAATGGCTGGGAACTGCTCCCCTCCCTGCCAGCACTGAGCACAGCCTGGCTGGATTGAAGGCTCTGGCTGGCACTTGTTAACACGTTCAGTTCTCCTACACTTTTATGAGAAGATATATCCTGAAACGACCTTCTGCTTTGTACTGAAGAGCTCATGGGATTGAGGCTGCAGGAAAACATGTGGATGATGCATCCTTCAGACAAATAGCTCTCATTATTCCAGATGCCTTCATCCCCTTCTTTCAGTGGGATGAATAAAACACCAATTGTTGTAAAAATGGTAGTATCAGATTTAAAGGCATTTTCAACCCTGTCAACAAGGAATTATAACAACTGTTAAATCCTGCTTTCATTTATGTATCTGCAACATGTTTTTGTTTGAAAATCAGAGACTATCTGTGATGATCTGAAGAAACAAAGCCATGGAGAGATAGTGCAAGGACACAAGCTTTGCCTGAGCTCCAGGACTAGCACAAAGGGCTGGACCACCCTGGGTGGACCGGTCCATGCTAAGATATGATGTCTGATCCCACAGCATTGTGGATGTGGTTAACTCCAGTATGCCCTTATTGAAGCCAGTATGTGCCAAAACGTTTCCTTGCCCCTTCCTTACTCCCAGGGAGTCTCAACTCCACCCAAGAGGAGTATGAGGCAATGGCTAAATGCTTTAACTTGGGGAAGGGATAAATCTGGCCTTAGTACTGCAGGGGACTTGGTTTTGGCCTGGAACTCACCAAGTCCATGATCAAGGATCAGCTCCTTAGGTTTTGCCATTTGCCAGTAGACTCCTCAGGCTTCAACATTTAATAATCCAGCCCAGCCATGCTGGGGCTGTTTAGCAATTAAATAACATAAATCCAGAAGCTAGATTAATAAACAGTCTAGTCTGTCTAGAGCAGTCTACAGGGTGGAGAGATAAAACTGTAAAATATTTATTACCAGCTTGGGGATGAAGTCATTAATTTAATAACTACCCATTGCTTTGCTTCTTACAGTTGTTAGCAGTCTGAAGGTTACAGAAGATTAGGTGGGAAACTTACTGCCTCCCTGCTGAGAGGAGCCTTTCCCATGAAAGCCAGAGCCCAGCTCCCATCTGTCACCCCATTACATTTAGAGGTGGTGAATATATTACCGTGCCGCTTATCGAAATAAAACAAAAACCAAATTTCTGCTGGCCACATGGCAACCCTCCACAAAATATAATGAGGACGCTGCCCTTTGTGCATGGGGACATTTTCAACAGCTGTAGAGATGAAGGCAGGAAGATCTTTGTCAGCACTCACTGGTTGCTCACGATGTGGCTCCCACGGTGATCCTGGCCCCAGCAGTATCTTGAGGGCAGGTGCCTTTGGGGACTGGTGCTTTTGCTGCCTCTTGTCCTGGGAGGTTGTGAGTGTTGTCAAACCCTCTCAGGTCTGTGATTTCTCTGTGAGCCTTCACATTTTCAGGAGAGGGAACATGGGTATTAGTTCAGTCCCTGCTGTGATCTGGTATTGGGGAGCATCAGGGGTTTAGATATACCCATCCTCTTTATACTGATCATGGATGGAGTCCCCTGTGAGCATGCTCCCCCACTGTCAACTGCAATTCAAAGCAATGCTGCAGCACAAGCTGTGGTGGGGGAGAGTGAGGGAGGGTGTCTGTGCACCCCTGACATATGTTGTCATTGGTTTCATCCAGGGACAGCAGAGCTGTCACCCAAACAAAGTACACAGGGGATAGGGTTGGAGCAGGAGGCAGTGTGTGATGTGGGCACCCCCCACCAGCTCCTGCTGATGAGGGGCAGAGACACTGCTAATCCTCCCTGACGACTGCTCTGACAGCGGAGGTAATTGAATCGCCTGAATAATTTAATCAAATTGTTAGTCTGCTTTATAAAGTAAATAAAATAACAATGGGCATGTAGTGTGAGCACGGGACACAGACCACAGCACAGACCAATATACGGGTGCAGATGCCCAGCCCTGCTGTGTGGCCTCTGGCTGCAGCCTCTCTTGGGACACCCATTCCAGCAGCACTTAGTCCATGTCCCTGTTCTTGAGGATGGCAGAAGAAATAGCTCTGAAGGCAGCAAGGTGTGCTGGAAGGCTCCTGGAGAACTCTGTGCTGATGGACCTGTAGCTCCTCTGCAAAGCCCATGCTTCACACTGAGCCACCAGCCTTGGAAGAGTCCCTTTGTCTGTGGGCATCCCTGGTCCTTCTCAAGCTCTCAAGAACAGCAGAGCCATGTGGACCTGGTAAAGGCAAAATGAGACAGAGCCCTAAGTGGGTCCCTTGAGGAAGTAAGACAGGTAGACAGGCAAGATGGTGGCCAGCAATGAAGAAGAGCATCTGAGCTCTCCATTAACACAAGAAGCACTGACAGGCACCCACAGGTCATGCAGTGAGAGACACTGATTTTCACTTTGCACCATGTAGTGTGACTATAGAGACCACCATGTACCCTTGTTTTCAGGTAATTTCCAGGTAATCTGGTTGACTCAAGTTATCCTTGATGAATTCTCAGGACAGAAAGCAAAACAATATCCCTGAAATAATATTTTGGCTTCTGCAGGCTCCAGGAAGGAGAACACTTGCAGGAGGTTTGTGGGCAGCTCAAAGCAGACACGCACAGAACTGGGTCTCCAAGGTACTGGAGGTGAGAAGCTCTGGACAGGTGTATGAACTATAACATCCTGGACAAGACTTTACATTACAGTTTAATGACATCAGGCTGTGTCTTAGCAGAGTGAGATTTTAGTGGTACTTTAAGCAGGGTAAGTAGGAGAAGGAAAGAGGGAGAAAAAGCTTGCGAATCAGCTGAGCTTCTGTAGTGCTGAAATGCACAACAGACAGGCAAGGTATTTCTGTTGGCACCAAAAAAGTAACAGAAACATTTCTGCAGAGTGTTAACCTCAATTTTTCCCTCACAACAGACTAATTTGCAACTGTCAGCACAAGCATCTTTGTTCTGACCATCCTGTACTCCAGTACACATCCAACACGGGCAGGGCTAACTGCAGAGGCCCCACCCCAGTATCATGTCATCGCATTACTCTTTAATTTCTTTATCAGCACCACCATTCAGTTCTGCTTCTTATTCCCAGCCGTTATCTCCAGGAGCCAAGAAAGTGCAGAGCATCAGCCAGGAGACAAAAAAAAAAAATAAAAAAAAATTGAAAGAACAGGTGAAATTCTGATGTTGTCAGCTAAAATAGTTTCCAGATGAGGTCTGCCCACAAAGCAGCTGAATCTTGGGTGATTTAGTTGCCAAATTTTATATTTGCTCCTTCTCCGTCATCTCTGCTCAGCTGTGAGCTCAAAGTGGAGTCCTGACACTGCAAAGTGTTAATAGAATTAGTCTCCTGCTATAAACTGTTCACTAGGGCTTGTTAGCTCAATTGTTGATGCTAAATTCTTATCAGAGCCACCTAAAAGAGCATTAATCAAGAAAGGCTAAACTCCTTGCCTGGGTCACAGAAATTTAATTAAACCCCAAGTAAAGCTAGAAAATCATTTTGAAAAAAAGAAGAGACAAATGCAAAATGCTTTTCATCATTTGACTCTGCATCTTTGTAGTTCAAACCCTCAGCCATGATTTCAAAGAGAATTTTTGCCAGAGCAACAGCTGAGCAAAACTTAGACAAGACTTCCCTCAGTGTCTCCTTTAACACAAGGTCCTGATGCTCATCTCAGGTGAATGAATGTGGTGGAAAACCAGTGATGAAGTCTCGCTAAGGATCGGGACCCACAAGTAAAGAGGAGTGGAAGGCTCCTCCAAGTAAAACAACGATCTTCTTGAGTAAGATTGTGGTATGGTTATTGATTTATGGATTTGTATATATTTTGTGCCAAAAGGCCCATGCAACAAACCATTTATTCAGTAGACAGCAAAATATTAGTATGGGTATTGGTAGGACCTCACGTGGGATACTGGGAACAATTCTGGGTCCTCTCTTTAGAGAAAGAAAAGATTAATTTATCCTTGAACAGGTGCAGGGAAGGACTGGCAGGGTGATTAGCAGAATGGAGAACCTATCTTAGGAGAGGAGATTAAAAGAGCTTGGCTTGTTTAGCCTAGAAAAACAAAGGTTAAGAGGGGATATGATTACCCTTCATGAATACATTCAGGGTGGGAGGAAGGGAAATGATTTAAGTTAGAGGATAATACGGGTAGGAGATCAAACAAGGCTCATCTTGGCCAGGAATAAATTTCCATTGGAAATCTGAGGATGTTTTCCTATTGCTGGCAGAGGGAAGCTTTGGAAGAGCCCTCTGAGCATGATGGCTGAGCCCCTGTGGTTTTTAAAGGGAGAATGACAACTGTTGTGGGTGGTGTAGCCCAACAGCTGAGTATGCAGGTGGAACACGTAGGACAACCAAAACCAGGGCAGGAGTGGGAAACACTGATATGACCTGCTGTATTCTTGTTATTTATTAATCTATAAAAGCATTTATTTAATCTCTGAATGATCCAAGAATCATTTTCTTCCCCTTAAGTACAAAATACTTGATTTTCAATTTGCAACACTCTCCTGAATCACGGCAGATGGGCCATAACGGAACAAGAGACAGGACACCGAATGGGGCTCACCAGTGCTCCTGGCAGTAGCAAGAAGGGATGAAGCACTTCATTCATGTGTGTCTCCAACAGCAGGGACCTCTGGTGACACTATCTCCCACTCTCAGCCAGGCTGCACCATCCTGCATCCCAGGCTGCTTTCCTTTGACGATGCAGTTAAGTGAGATGAGTCCAGGTCTTTATGGGTCCCTTTTTCCAAGTGGCAATGGTTATGCACGGTGCAGTACAGTGAAAATCAAGACATATGTTCTTTCTTGTGGTTCAGCAATTGATTCCAGAGCCCTTTGATGCAGTGAGGCAAGAGGACAGCACAGACACACACACACACACACACACACACACATATAAATATCCTTTGCACAGCCAGGAGGCTCTTAGGTGATTTGCCATCAGTGTGTTAACAGTAAAATTAATGCAAATGGATGAATATATATGTATTTATATATATCCATAAGTGTGCTTGCATGCATGCATGCATACATAGAACACTGTCCTGAAGGTGGTATCATGCCAAACTGACCAGAAAAAAGCAATGGAGCATATTTTGCAAAATAATAAAAAAAAAGGAAACAGTGAAAATGTAACCCTATGATTTAATGCTTTTTCAGGTCTTAATTTATATGTGTCATCCTGTCACCCACAAATTACCTTGTTGACTTAAACAGCCATCTGAATTACAAGGTGGCAGGTCAGGCTGCCTGAGCACACGAGCTCAGTCTGCTGGGCCCCGACATGGGCGTGACAATGAATTTTTGCTATTTGCTCTTTCAAATAAATTTAAATATTCCATTTTAACTGGAATCTTCACTTAATTTAACTTAACTTCAAATTTAACTTAATCTTCACTAAGATGGACTTGGGAAGTTAGTTCATGTTTTAAAAATTTTTTAGAAGAAAATGGTTTAGAAAAAAGAAGGAGGAATCCGTAAGCCTCAAGAAATAGACAAGGAAAAGCAAGGAAAATCTCGGCTTCAGCTCACCCTCATGAAAATTGCTTGCTCTCAGCAATTAACTATCCCATCTAACAAAGGATGGAGACCTGATTCTTACTGGTAAGATTGTAGAGCTGGGGGTTGCTTAGACTTTGGGCATGGTTTGCACTTGCGAGTGCCCTGCCATGCCCAGCCTAAGGAAGACGCTGAGATGCGACCTCCAAACCCTGCCACGATGCCTGTACTGCTGGAGACACCTTGTGGTACATGACTGGGAAATATCATAAAGCTGGGATTTAACCAGGGCCACCAGCCCCTGCTTTCCCAGTCCAGCTTGGCTTTCTTCGCTCCTCAAGCTGAGGGATCTGCCCACACGCATTTGGAGACAACCCAGATGCAGGGATGAGTTACTGGTCTATCACTGGCTGTAATCCATGGATAACAAAGCCCCAGGTGAGCTGTAAGGATGAAGGGAAGGGCTTTTTAAACAGTGGGGATAAAAGGAGCACGAAGAATTGCAGACTTGGTCAGTCATGGAATACCCAACTGTTCTGTTTTCCTGAATCTAGGTGTTTTTGCAATATTATCAACCAACTTTAGGTTTACTCCAGAGTCAGAAGCTGGTGTTATCACCTACACAGAGGTGTTTTCCACAATAACTACATTTTAAAAGAACCCAGAGGGGAAAAAACTCCCAGAGGAGCAGAACAAGTGGGGACCAGTGGGAAACTGGGGGTGAGCTCATGCCTTCCTGGGCACGGCTTGGCACAACTCTTCTGCTAACCACACCTCCCCGTTAGCACATGTTTCAGGCCATGTACTGCAGATAGGTGTGGGAGTTAGAGGTGCAGGAAATAACCCTTCCTTTAGGGGTGACTGACTGTCTCCCTTCAGCTAGTCCCTTCCCATGGCTCTGCCACCTCATGTGTTTGGGGTATAACACTGAGGTGGGGCCTTGCAGTGGGCTTCTCCTGGCTAAATCTTCTAATTCTCTGTCTGGAGAAAATGGGGCTGCAAGTTTCACTGATGCTGGTAGAGAAAGGCTGGAAGGAATCATGGAAACACCTGGGAGGGCTCAGGGTATTTGAGAATCCCTAAAACACTGCTCAAGCTTGTTCTGGTCTTCTTGGGGGCTTGCTGCAAGAGCAGCTGCTGCTGAATCTTCCTCTCTGCCTTACTGACAGTTTGCAGGGAGGCACAGCGGTGCTCCCCTCTACCCCTCTTGCTGCGAGCTCTCTGCCTACAGCACAGCTGCTCCAGCAATAATGGGAAATTATTTACCCAGCTTTTATTTTAACACTTTTTGTGCAAAAAATAAACCAACTGCTGTTTTCCAAACAGCAAGGGGAACAGATGCTGAACGCAAACCCTGGAATCACACGTGTGTGGAGTTTGTCTGTTCTGTGTTTGCAGATTTCCACCGCACTGCCATTATGCTCGGTGCTCTCCTACTAAACAAGATGAGGCGAGAACAATCGCCACATCCTGTTTTGGTTGAATCAGCAAGGAGGAGTTTCAGCGCTCACTCTCCACGAATAATCCCATTCTCCCAGGCAGCTGGCTTCCTCCAAACGAAAGTGCAGACATCTACAGTATTAGCCTGTGCCTGTTTGCAGAGTCTGCTGTTATTATGTTAATGAAGGGAGCTAAGATAATCACCTTAAAGCATAAATATATCTTGGTTGCTGATTCACTTTTGCCTGTTTGAGACTCATTTACCAGGGTAATTCTTATTTTCCTTTTTATTCATGGTGGGCTTGTTGTGTCTGGAAGGATAGTTATTTCTTTTTTTTCACAATTCATCTCCAAACAATTTGAATCAAGAAGCCTCTTGTCTAGATGTGGTTACTCCTTCTCATTTTATAGCCATAGGTAGTATCAAGTCCTAGATCTAAGGCCAGTCCAGACAATTTTGTTTGATCTGCAGCCTTAACAGTCACACAGATCGCATAGCCTCAGCCAATGCTGTGCAGGTCACTTGCAGGTGAAGTCAGGTATGCACCTTTTAGAGGATAATTTTGCTCAGTTTGAGATGAGTGACAGTAGTCATCTTTCCCCCATGTCACTGAAAGAGCCTGTGTGGGTGGGTAAATCTATGTCAGGTGCCATACAATGCTCAGCCAGACCACATCGGGGGACAGGGATCCCTCCACTGCACTAATGGCAAATCAGATATTCTGATACTGATCTGTCTTGTGATACTGAATGTTTTCTTCAAGCCCCAGCCCTTGGAGTCAGATGAATATGCACCTTTCTTATTTTCTTCTCAGTTAATTTCTTTCTGGCATTGTTGAGGAGCAAAAATAAATAAACCCAAGCATACGACTCAAGTTGGATGTTCATAGGCTCAAAATGCAGAATATCAATTAGCTCCCAGAGTAATGTTTTCTTCCTAAGTTCCCATGATTTTTTTCCCAAGCCTGACTAACGATATCAGAACATCTGGTGTTGGCCACGCTTCACGGAGGAGGTTTAGCTACAGCACCAGGACTGTGTGTGCCAGCTGGAGACTGGCATCTCCCCAGCTCCTCCCTGGCTGTGCCGGGCTGCTCCATGTATCCAATCCTGCACCCTGGGAAGCCCCGATCCCCCTGAGCCCAGAAATGTGCTGTCACAGTGGGGTGTGCAGCAGAGGTGTGTTCTGTGGGAAATGAGGACTGGGAGGACTAGGAGAACTGGGCACTGAGCTGCAGTAACAGGTGTGGAAGTACAGCCCTGTGCTGGGAGCCAGAAGTTAGGGCAAGGTAGGGGATATGGGCTGGGTGTAAGCAGCCACGCTGGGATGGGGAGATGTTCCCAGGGCTGTGTGATGTGGCAGGTTGGGAAAGAAGAGGGTGTCAGTCTGTATTTAGTGCCGGTCTGTATTTAAGCTGGATCTGTACGTGCAGGCTCTTAGCCCTGTCTGTATTTAGACCTGGTCTGCTCTTAGGCCCAGCCAATACACCCCAGGCTGCTGGCCTAGGCCGTATTTAAGCCTGGTCTGTCAGCCCTGCATCCAGGCCCAGCCCATCGATCTAGGCTGTATTCGGAC
>VXBZ01007470.1:9947-74473 GCA_013399135.1 Heliornis fulica | reverse complement strand
CCAGTGTACGCTCAGGGCTGGTCTGTGTTTCTCCCACAGGCCGAGTGTTGTGCGGCTGGCGCTTTCCACGCAGCCCCCATGTGTAGGCCCACGCACAGGCTCTCCAAGGGGGTCCCCACAGAGATCTCAAGCACATCCCGGTCTATTCCCAGCGCCTCCNCTCCTGACCCCCCCTTCACCTCAGGCCGAGCCGCGCCGCCTCCTCAGGCTGCTGCCCCGTTCCTCCGGCCCCGGGGCTCTGCTGGGAATATCCCGCGGTGGGGACATGGCCCTTCTCGCGGCCTGCCCCACGCCGACACCGCCTCCCCGTCACGGCTTCCCCGGGGCTCTGGGCATNGGCAGCCCGAGCTCATACAGGATAAGGACCGAACCGCCCCGGCCACCCCCGCACTGGAACGGGGCCAGGCCTGCCGGGTATCCCTTGAGGGCACCAGCGCTGCCCCCCCGCCCTGCAGTGGTACAGTCTGCACCCCCCGCGCCGGGTCCGTACGGTACAGCCCAAGCAGCCTCCTTTCCCCACCNGGGGTGGGGTGGGGGGTCGTCATCAGGCGATTCCAGACCTCTCTCCCATCGCTTTCCTTGGCAGCAGCTTGGTAACGCAGGTAGTGATTGTGCTGTGTGGCCGGGGGGGCTTCTGAAGTCGTTATTTGAGAGGGTTGGAGGGGCTCGGATTGAAAGCTGTGCCGGTTGTAACTTTATTTTAAATCGGTAAACATCGTTACCTTTGTTATTTCTTCTGGAGGGTGTTATGTCACAGCAGGGATTACCCTGGAAATGCGTCAGGGTGAAGAATTGCATTTTTGTGCCTTGTGTATTGTTTTGAGTCTTCTGTGCATCTGCTGGTGTTTGCTTTGGAAGAAGTTGCTTTAATTTCAGTGTTTTGTTTCAGGCATCTGAATGCAGCTTCTCATGTCAGACTTGCTTTGTGTTTGTTAGTTTTTTCTGTTTTGTTTTTCTTAAAGGGGAAGATGTCGACATTCTCTTGAAGGGATGCTTCACTAAAAGGCTGCTTTGATACCCATGTTAGGTCCTGCTAATGAGGATGATTTTTGCATGTGAATTTCAGGATATAAAGCATTCTGGTGAAAGATATAAGTATCTCTATGAGTGCAAATGCAACCAGGTGTGGTGTACATAAGAGGAGGAAAAAATCAAACTAGATGATGAAGTCTTTATGTATTTCCACTGTGACATAATAAAATATGATCACAATTGTACACCATCATAGTGTAAATAAACTAACTTTAGAAAGGAGAAAGGCAGCTTCTTAAAATTTTATTAATGCTCTGAAATTAGGTGGTTATGTTTGAGACATGAATGTGTTAAAAACTAGTTCGAGTTCCCTGCCTAAGTATGCCCTATTTTGTATATCTCTACAGGTAATCAGGATGGTATATTATTTGAATAACTGTGAAATTTCCTTAGACTCCTGCAGCTTTTCTTTGTTTCCTCTGAAATGGAAAGTGTATAATTTGCTCTTGCTGAATGTAACAAACAAACCCCAACAATTTAGCTGTAGGCAGTTCTTCTGATCCCAGGAATGAACTCTAAAGCTGCTGCTTCTGTGGTTATTATTGTGAGCAGAAAAAAGACATTGTAAATAAATGTGTTTTTTAAGTCATGTTGTGTTTCCTGGAAAGGATTTTTTTTAAGATAGGGATAGGGAAGAAAACTTGAGTTACTTTAAGGAGATAAGTTCTATGTTCCTTCCCCCCCCTCCCTCAGCCCCCGTATACACATACTTGTCTAATGTGCAGTCAAGGAAGGCTCTTGCTTTTCTTTCCCCCACACCAGCAGGTGTAAATAGGTTGTTGCAGATGATTGTGTGGGTGAAGTCAGAATTGTTTGTAATTCATAAATCTGGGTCACTTGAAGAGTTTCCAAATTGGAGGTTAGTTTGTCGAGTACTTGAGAGGACCTAAGAAATTCCACAGGCTTCAGTGGAAATTCTGCTGTTGCTCTGTGGATCATGAAGTGTTTTACTGATGATGGTGGCTCAGGCTCTAAAGATGAGCTTTGTGACAATGTATTTGCTAAAGTAAGCAAGCAAGCTTGTACTCTGAGTCAGAGGGGTTTTTAACCTTCATGAACTCCGCATCCTGATGTGTTTTCTTTGAATGTGCAGTTTGAGATTTTTTTTTTCTGGTTCTTGCTGCCTCGAAGTCTCTTAATTTCCTCTTCATGCTATCAGAGACAGAAAGTCTGTGTGTGGCAAGAATCCTGACAGGCAATCCAGGCTTGTGCTGTTTGTTGGATTTGCAGTGAAAAATGACCTCTAAGCATAGGAGCTGGAATAATCCTTTATATAAAAGAGTTCAGTGGAAAAGCTGACATGCTAGTAAAACTCTGGTGGTGTTTGAGAACAGCCATTCCACATTGAAATTGTCTATTGTGATTTTTTTCCCCTAGTGTCAGGTACTGGGTGCCAGATCTGCTGTCTTTTCTTTTTCATTGTTTGAATGGGGCACAGGGGTGCTGATTGTAATGTTTGTCTGGTGCTTGTGGTCCTTAAGAGTACCTCAATTCCTTCATATGCAGCAAGATAATTTAGTGTTTGAAGTAAGTGCAGGACCTGTACCTCACCTTCCATTGTTATTCTTTTAGTGCTTATAGAAAACTGTTGAAGATGGGAGGTGCAGTGAGTGCAGGAGAAGATAATGACGAATTAATTGATAACCTCAAAGAGGCACAATATATCCGGACAGAACTGGTAGAACAGGCGTTCCGAGCCATTGATCGAGCAGATTACTACCTGGAAGAGTTCAAAGACAATGCCTACAAGGACTTGGCATGGAAGCATGGGAATATTCATCTCTCAGCACCGTGCATTTACTCGGAGGTGATGGAAGCTTTGGATCTACAACCGGGGCTGTCATTTTTGAATCTCGGCAGTGGCACTGGTTATCTGAGTTCTATGGTTGGACTCATCTTGGGTAAATACCTTTTCAATCATGTTAATTATTTGTGTTAGATTTAAAAAAAAATAAATTAGGGATGAAGCATTCCTCAAGTGATGAAACAAAAAGGTAGCTAGGAAAGTAAAGAATGTGTTAATCCAATTGGCCAATTGATCAGGATTCTTGCAGTCTTCTCTCTGGAACTGGATGGGATCCAGGTTTGTGTGGCAGTTCAGAATGGGCAACAATATAAGTGCCTAGGTGGTTGTAGTGTGTTCCTGCAGGAGTAAACACAAACTTGGATTTGTTATCCCTTAAGCAAGAACCCAGCTGAGGAGCACCATGTTCAAACAAGAGCATGGTTGTAGAAACCTGTCACTGCAGATGCTCTGTGCCTTGTTTGTTTTTACACTGTTCTGTCTAGACCAAAATATGTTTGAGTTCAAATTTTGACTCTTACCAACATATAGTTGGGAATAGTCTCTGAAAGGAGTTAGTACATCAGAACTTAGGTGACCACATCTAGAGTAGGCATAAATAAAAGCACAAAGTGCAGTTATACAGTTGCCCTGAAGTCAGTGATCATGCTGCTCCAGGCTGCCAGGACAGATAGCAAATGACTATAGATGTATTTTCCTTTTGTGAGGATGTCAGGAATTTTAATTGCTAAAATGTTTGCTGTTGAGAAGCCTCTACTCCCATCTCCCATGTTTTTTTCCTGTAATCACATCTGTGGTGTTCTGCTAGGTTTGTTGAGATTACCAAAGATGTCAATATGTAACTTCAGGGCTTTTGAATTCTTCTGAATTTTTTTAAAATCACCAAGTCAGTTCTAAATAAAAAATTTTGGTGTTACTTGAGATACAATATATGCATGCTATTCCTGATTTCTTTGAGATGATTTTTAGCATATCAGCAAGGTAGTATAACAAGTATATCATTTTTAGGGATTATTAAAACATGCAGGCTATTATTTTGAATTTGAATTCTTTCCAGGTGTTTTTACAGCAGTTGTAGCAGTGTTTCCCTCCTACAAAGGCATTTTCTGCATAGTTAAGAGCAAATGATTCAAAATCAATTGTGCAAAACAGCCTCATTTGCTGTCAGAAACTACAGGTGAAGGGTTGTAATTCCCACTGTAGTACTAAGACAGCTGATACTACACAAGCACTGCCTGACACTCAAGATGCAACACTGCTCTATCCTGCTGGATTTTGTGTTGTTGCCTGTTACTGTTATCCTACTCTTGTAAATTTGCAGGTCCTTTTGGAGTTAACCATGGTGTGGAGCTTCATTCTGACGTGATTGAGTATGCAAAGCAGAAATTGGACTTCTTCATTAAAACAAGTGACAGCTTTGACAAGTAAGAAAGTAGAATGCCTGTTTGGATTCGTTTTGTGCATCTGGCTTTAGTCATGGCAGTATTTGCTCCCATGTGGCAGCTCTGGATTCAGGGTAATCTGAGGATTCTGGCTCCTTAGGCTCACTGAGCTGCAGCGTATGACCTTCGAAGCTGATGTGTATTGTGGGGGAATTCAAGAAATTTTTGCAGTACTTTAATAGCAGTGCTGCTGTGGCAGAGCTCACAGGAAGCTGAAGAAGGTTACTTATTTTAAAATGCATTTGCAAATAACAGTAATAGTTATGTTTGTGACCTGAGATCTGGTTATCAGAAGAATATGAGCTTATTTCTATAGTGGCCTAATATGTTTTATCTGAGAAGAAGAAGAAAAATGGTGTTTTAAAATATGAAAGTAGTTTTATAATGATTAAATTGGTAATAAAGCTGCTTAGGATTTGATTTATGTTCTTCCTTAGAACCTCTGCTTTGCTGCTGTCACAAGTAATAACTTTCCAGCATAACCATTGCCAATAGTAACCTCAGCAATAAAAGTAGCTGTCATTTTTTTGATCCATCTTAGTTTTTTCAAACAGGGAAGTAAACCATCTCTGGATACCTGAAAACCCTCCTCTTGTGGGAGGAAGAAAAGTAAAGTCATTACATGTTGGAATTTAAACTACTTGGCCTTGTGGTGTTACTGCTGTACAGGAATGCAGATGATGAGGGCTGTATTTTCCTGACATTGGCAGCAGTCCGAAAGCTTTTGGCATGGAAGGTTCTTGCACATAGATGAGTTTGGGGTTTTTTTTTTAGTTACATTGCTGTTGAATGAATAGGTGACTTTTTTTTTTTTGCTCTCTCCAGACAAATATAGCTATGGAGAAAAAGTGAACTGAATTCAGAAATCAAGATGACTGGAAAATTGGCATTGTGGAGAGAAATGGCTGCTGAGTTATGCTGCTAGAACACCGTGTGCAGAAACTGTTAGCTGGCTGTTCTAAATGTCTAGCACGCTTTGCAGAAGCAGAAAGCTTCTGCAAGTGTTTAAGAATAAATAGGTGCTATATTGAGCTGCCTCTTAAGATACTGGTAGAAGAGTGGGCATGTTGTACAACTTCTAACAAAATCAGCCCTTAAATATGGGGCTTGAACTTTATGTAGATTTGGAGCATGTCAGAAAACCAGAAGCATCATAGAATCCTTATGTTTTTCTTGTTAAAAAGTTTTCAGTTTTCTTGTAAACTGAATCAGATTTTTTTTGCTGTAGGCAAAAGAAAGGGTTGAAATGACAGTTCTTTTGAAGCTGATGGCAAAACTTCCATTGGCTTCTGTAAAATATATTGCTGAAACATCAGGTGATAGTTCCCCACAACATCTCAAAACCTTTTAAAATCTTTTGAAAACACCAAAAAAACCCTCATGGTGCAGGTCTTAAATAACTGTTGTAATGTTTGGAATTGCAGGTCTAATATTTACATTTGCATATTGTAACTGAGTTGGCATCATGTTACTAAAATTAGCTTGTTCTGAAGAGTGATATACAACTCAAGGGTGAAGTTATGCATCTTTATTCTTTAAGGATTTTCATCTATAAATTCTCACTTCATTGTTCTCTTGAGTCTTCTAGCTGTGGTCTGTTCTGATAACATCCGTAACATACAGGCTTCTGAGAAGTCCTATGAAACTGATATTTTTTTAAAAATATTTCTTATTATCATCTTTTTTTTCAGAACCATTAAAATAATTTGATACATTGTAATATTCTTGTATGGCAACTAATCATCTCCATTTTCAGATTTGAATTTTGTGAGCCTTCATTTGTTACTGGCAATTGTTTAGAGATTTCTCCAGACTGCACTCAGTATGACCGTGTTTACTGCGGTGCTGGAGTACAGAAGGAACATGAAGACTACATGAAGAGCCTGTTGAAAGTTGGGGGAATTCTTGTCATGCCTCTGGAAGAGAAGGTTGAGTGCCTTTCTACTCATGTTTTTCTTAATTCTGATACCAGTTTACTTAATAGCTCTTCCTTTATTTGCCTTTCTTGTAGCAGGTTGGAGAAAGCATTGTGTTCATTTTTACTATGAATGGAAGCTGAACTCCACAGTCTTCATAATATAAAAAAATCATAGTTCTATCATTCCTTAACACATTCCAATTTGTTGTTAATTGCAAAATTCCTTTCAAGCTGCAGAAAAATGTCACCAAAGCTTTGTTGGAGTGTTATAATCTAGTGTTGTATGTAATGTCAAAATAGAGCTTTTTGCACCCTACTTGGCTTATGAAAGAGTGTGCAAACTGTCTCTGTAAGTGTGAGTGGATTTCTTTCTGTTAAAAATCAGGTAACTGCCCTGTGTGTGAGCTTGATTACACCTTTGTTGTAAAGAAAGGTGTGTTCTTTTAATGGACTTGAATGGCTGAGATGGAAGTGTCTGACCTTCCACCTCTTGTCATGGTACTTGAGATGAGCAGAGTTCCTTTTAAGTAAGATGCTATACAGTGAGTTAGCCTGAGGGATTTGAGCTGGAGCAGAAATGCAGTGATCTGCAGACTTCCTTCAAGAGAGGATGTTTATCAGTGACTGGTGTGATTTCTCAGTGGTCAGATACAACTGTTCTGGTTCAGAATTGAGGAAGATCTGGGAAAGCAGAGTCTCCCAGACTGCCAGTGCCTGACTCGTGCAATAGATAAGTTACTTGGGGCTAGTCCTGTAAGGAGTACTCAGTTGTCTCCAAGTAACACCAGTATTTTTCTCTTTACAATCTAACTCCTATTGTTGCTTCTAGTAGTTTAACTACTTGTACAAGCAGGAAAGTAATTTGTTAAATTTTTGTTGTTCAGAAATCTTGCTGTAGTTCACACAATGAACAATAATCTCCTTTTTTTTGCTTTAGTTGACTAAGATAACTCGTACTGGTCCTTCTGCCTGGGAGACCAAGAAGATCCTTGCTGTTTCTTTTGCTCCTTTGATTCAGCCAAACCACGCAGATTCAGGAAAATCAAGGCTTGTTCACTTGCGTGAGTACAGACCTTCTTGAGTATGGGGGAGGTTCCTTCTGCTGTTTGCCTCTAGCACCTTGCTTCCTTAGATGTATCATCCCTCTGAATCCTTTCAAGGAAAATTACTCCAACTGCTTCCTTCTTTGAAAAGTTGTCCAAGTCTTGTGTTGTTTGCAGTCCTACCTTTGAGGATATCTGCAGAGGCCTGATTCAAGAGGCAGAATTGCATAAAATAGCTTCTAAATGCAGATGATTTACTGTGAATTTGTACCTAAATTCTGTGGGGTGTTTGCTCACTGATTTTACACGTGCAGACATCTGTTTCAGTCCAGAATTAGGTACTGTCATGGGTTCTCAGGCACTGTGCCACGGTGATGGAAAATACACACTGCCCAGCAGTTCAGAATTATTCTCGACTTGAAACGCTTGAGGGATGGATGGAAGTTGTGCAATTTTAGGTTAGTTGTTCGAAATGCAAGTTGTAGTGGCCTCAATCTTTAGATTAAGACTTCAGCCTAGCCAGGCCTCTTAAGAACACGGGAAGAGGGAGATACTGCCATAAAGAGATTAGTCAGGCTTTGTTCTTATTCTGGAAAGGTGTCTTTGCATGACAAAAAACAGCTCTGTAGCAGTCCTTAGTGCTCTGAAGTCCATTAAGTACATATTTCAGCATACCGTTGTCACTGGCTTTGTCGTGAGACCTGCATATATATTACATGGATTTTTTTCTGGTTCCTTCAGGTGACAGGAATGCTTACTTGTAAATATAAGACATTTTTTACTTCAATTTTAATTCCTTTTTATATGTGGATATATGTACATTTATACTTTATTATTCTACATGAGTTGTGCACTTATGTGCTGGCAGCAAATAAGTGCAAAAGGCAGAGTAGCTGTCCAAACAATTAATGTGGGAGGTATTTTAATACAATAACTTATTGTATGCTTCTATAATTACTTCTACCAAATGGTTTCCAGCCTGTCTTCACCCACTAACTCTGAAGCAGTTTTTTGAAAAGCATAAATAGTGTTCATGTTTTATAGGCAAGGAATTTGGCAAAGCTTGAAGTAATTTCATGAGAGAAAAATCATTTTATGGAAGAATTAAATAGACTTCAGGTCTAGTTATCTATGGTAGGAAAATATCTTTTTCCAAGTTATTAAACAGTCACAGCTTCAGTCACTAAGTCTGCATTCTTATAACCTTAAAGGCATGAGTATCTTAAAAAAAATTGTGAGGACTTGACAACAAACTATGAAACTCTTCTTTCATCCCATTCTTTTTCTTTACTTAATGAGAGAAATGCATAATTAAATTTTGTTTGGAAAGTTACAGTAGACTTTATCCGAGCTGACAGGAGTTGAATAGAGCTGTTTTTGTAATCGCAGCAGGGAATTCAAGTGGCCTGATTCAATTTGGGCAAATACAACTTTTCCTGTGAGTGCTCGAGGGGAGTTTCTCCATATCTGTTCATGCTTTTCGTTCTGTTGTAGCCCCGGTGGCAGTTCGCAGCCTGCAGGACCTGGCTCGCATCGCCATCCGAGGAACCATTAAAAAAATTATACATCAAGAAACAATGAGCAAAACCGGAAATGGGCTGAAGAACCCACCGAGATTTAAACGAAGACGTGTGCGCCGCCGTCACATGGAAACTATTGTTTTCTTGGACAAAGAGGTCTTGGCTAGTCGCATCTCCAACCCATCAGATGATAACAACAACAGTGAGGATATCGAGGATGAGAGGCGAGAAGAGGAAGAAACTAAACCCCCTGAACTAAAGCCAGATCCTCCTGTAAACTTTTTGAGAGAAAAGGTTTTGAGTTTGCCTTTGCCTGATCCCTTGAAATATTACCTGCTTTATTACAGGGAGAAGTAATTACCTTCTTCTAGAAAGTGGGAAGTAGGCAGAAAATAAACTACTACTTAGGGCTTGACAAATGTATACCACTTGCTTGCCTGCTAATATGACCACCCGAGGCAGTAGGCTAGCTGGGGAATGTGGCTGCTGTATACTTAAACATTATAGCTTTTTTGAGTTTCTTCTTTCTTCTCAGTTGTGTGCTATAGTTTTATCCTACAGCAGGGATTCCTTAGGAAGCAAGTTGGTGAAGTGCTCAGCTGCTCATGGAAAGGAGGATTTAATTCCCTGAAACTAACTGCGCAGAGATTCTCTAAAAAAAAAAAAAAATCTCACGGCTGCTCCACCGAATTGCAGTTTTTAACTGTTCTTAAGCAGTTCCCCAAAGACCTTTGGTGTCTGTGCTCTCTCCCACCAGACCTGCCATGTGTTCACTATGGTGTGTGTTTAACAGAGGATGAAGATTTTTAGTAAAAACTGACCGGGCAAATCTTGTTTCTTCCAGTAATCTAAAAAAAGCACAACTTTTACAGAAAGTTTGACATTACCCTTGCGGCATTCAGGTTTTGAATGAGGAGGAAAGCATCAGCTCCCCTGTGGTTGGTCTCAGTTTTGCTTATAAACTACATATAATTTTTCAGTAAAAGGTAAAAATGTTTGGTTTTCTTCATGGGAAACACCTCTTCTAATGAATTAGTCTAATAGAGATGCAAAGTTATTGGGGTTTTGTGTGTTTTGCTTTTTTAAATGCAGTGGAGGCAAGTGAAGAGTTGCAAAGCTGATCAGCTTTGGCAGGATGCTAGGGTAGTCAAGGTTGTGACTGTTGTCTCTGGAAACATTTACAGAGTAATTCTGACTGTGGAAGAGGGTAGAGGGGAGATGCATAGCAGTGAAGTTGTGGAAACTGACTGTGAAAGCAGAATCTGTGCGTTTGCTGTTGTGTGGGAGAACTTATGTGTGCTGGGCTGAACGGTGAAGTGCAGAGCGCGAGCCTGAGTGGGAGTGGCTTGTGTCCCAGTAATTCAGCCACATGTAGTCTTGTGGAGGGTATGTAGAACTTGAAAACAGTCTAGAAAGCCAAATTGATGCAGTTCTTGGGTGTCCCTGTATGTGCCCCTGCTGTGGCAAGGTGGCTGGAGTAGAACTCAAGTACACACGCTCTGCATACAGAAGTTGATGGACTTGGTAGGTTGTTTTATACCTGCATCAATTACCTAGATATTTTAACAGGCTTATCTAGAAGGACTTTAGACTCTGCAGTTCTGTGGATGTGAACTGTAATTTTTATTCCCAAGTCTTCCTGTAATGGTGATGGAAGGAGATACCAGGTTTAGAAGGGGAAATTTACTTGGTTCAGCCTGTTTGAAACATCTACCTGAACCTGTAAAGGCTCAAAGGAAACCCTTGTGCTTGTATTGATGAAAAATACTTCTGAAGCTGGGGATGTGTGTGGAAAAAAATAACCCTCAGTAGGTAATGAAGATGTGTTAAGGCATTGCCTCATTGGAAGGGCTTGAGTTGGTATCGCTTTGATATCTTTTTATGCTGTCTCCTCATTTTCTGAGGAGGAATGAATGAAGACTGTCTTGCCAAAAATACGCTGGATTTTCAGCTAACATAACTGAGTTGCACAACTTGCTAAATGATAAGTAGTGTTTCCAAGTTCTGTGCAGTTTTGAAAATAAATGGATAACTCTTGTGTGTCTAAGTCTGAGGTGGAGAACTCTTCCTTGCTTAGTAAACTTTTCCTGTGGTTTTGAGAGTATTGTTTGATAATATGGTGTCATGTGGCTGCTGGCATGTAACGCAGTCACAGGTTGTGTTTTGCCTCTGGTTTCTGAAGTCTCTGCTTCTGGTCTAAATGGTACCCTAAGTTATCTTGCTCCCTCAGATTATTTTTTTTGTTTTATTTTACATGGTGGGGGGAGGGTGTTCTGTGGCTGCTGAGCTGATGGTTTCCTGTAAATACAAGTATCTTGTAATTCTGCCAACTATATTGAATTTCTACAAAGGAGAATCCTGAATATGGTGGTAAATAGAGACTTAATGGAATCTACCTTTAATACTAATCTGTGCTTCCCCAAAGGCTGGCATTTCTGCTTAACAGAATGCACACTTTCCATACCCCTACATAGTACAGGGTGTCTCTTATTTTTGGCTATCAGATCACCCTTCAGTTTAGTTACAAAACTTCTTTTAAAGAAGTTGCTTTAAATATTACAATGAAGTTCATGTCTGTATTATACCCTGTGGAGATTCTGTTAAAGCTGACCAGTTGAGGGAGAGTTACCTTTCATTTATCCATTTGATTTTTACCCCCATCCCACCCCCAGTTGTAAAAGATACTTTGTCAGATTTTTCACCAGATTTGCCTTTTTTATTACATTTGTTAGATTTTTGTAGCTTTCTATAAGATGCATAAAATACTGCTATTTTTCCTGGATAAGGTTGAATAAATAAATGTATATACAGGAAATTAATGTTCTAGGTTGTCAGACTGTTCAAAAAAAAAACCAAACCCAAACCCCAGAGATCCAAACAAACCCATAGCAGAAATTTAACATGTAATATAATTGTGAAATAGCATTGCTTAGAGCCTGTAAATGAAGGGGAACTGTAAATATGTTTTCCCTGTGCACAAGCACTCACACTGTAGTTTTGTATGTGTCTCTAATAGAGTAACTGGTTTTGTATAGTCTGTAAGCTCTGTCTAGTTTTACCTGCTTTGACTGTTTCCTTTTGTGTTTTAAGTAGTCTTCACTTTAAATGTATGACTCCTTTTGGGTTTTGATACTGCAGTAAATTTGCAAAAAGAAATGAACTTTAAGCTGCTTTAATGAGTAGTGTGCAAGTTGAAAAATCTCTCTGTAGAAGCTAGAGTTAAATCTGCCCGAGGCATGCAAAAGTGTTACGCAATTGAAACTTTATTAATAAGTGTTTCTGTATCAATAAATTCAGTAAAGACTTTTTAGCCTTCTTAACATGGCTTTGCATCATGTTGTGATTAGAATACTTTGTGGATAAGTGCTTATTTCCATAATTGAAGGTTAAGACACTAGAACACTAGAAAAAACCACTTAATGATACGGTGTAGGGTGCGTGGCTTTAGATGAACTTCTCAGAAAATAAGCTCTCAAAAGAAACCTGCCCAGCTCGTGATTTTTTAGGCCTTATGTAATGGAGTTGTGCAAGCTGTGTTATGAAACTAGCACACACAGTGCTGATACAGATTTAATACATAAGAACTGTTAAAGAGTGAATTCGCTTACCTGGCTGCTAGACCTGTAGATATCAAGAGGTTTAGTCCATTTATGTACTTCTTGCCTAAGCCAAACACACCAGGAGCTTGTTCACATTCTGAATTGCAACTCCCCTCTTGTCTCCTGTGCTGTTCCACTGCTTAATTAATGCAGATTTTTAAGAGCTGGTGTTCAAGGCTTCCATTTCCCTGGTATTGAGAGTAATATTTTGGCTTCAGCTCTAATAGGAAATGATCATAATTGCAAATACAGCTGTTGCTAATTAAATGTATCTGCTAACCTTTATTCCATGGGATAATTACCTGTAGTCTGTGTTTCTTCCTGTCATCTGTGTATGATAGATGTCCTTTTACCAACTATAACATGAGATTAGCTCAGCGTTAATGTTTTCCTTCACGTGATGCTTGCTGGAAAAAAAAACACCTTTTCTGCTTTGGAAGGCTGTGGATGTGTCATACAAATGCTATCAAGTAAATTAAATTTGTGAAGATTCATTTTTGTTTACTTCATAGTAAAATGTACATTATTACTTCCCAGGGAAGTGTGATGAGCTCTTCAGGAGACCTACTCAATGATATCTGTCTGCTGGGGCAAAAGTGACACTTGAAAACAAAACAGTAATAGGGGAACCCCCCCCACACAACCTGAAAACCAACCCCAAACTTCTTTGTATTTTACTGATGTGAAAGTGTCTGGCAGAGGCTGGAAGTGCATAAGCATGGGCTGCAAGGGTTAATGTCCATTCCCGTTGCTTAGGAGTTAATGTCTGGTTCTTGCTCAGAGCTGTGCACTGCTTTTTAAACAATTTGTCATGTTGGTGGAAACTAAGATAAATGAATGCAAGAGGGAGGGATCTGTGACTGCTAGCGTTTCATAACATCCCATTTGTCAAGAAGGAGAGGTAAGCAAGGTAGAAGAGGTTATGTTTCAAGTTCAAGTGAAGATCAGCTTCTAAGTAAACATACAGGTTGCAGAACTTGCCTTTTACACTCAACTTACTCCCTGTGGTACGGCCACTGTTAAATGTGCTGGCTTGGCTCAAGATCCAGTTCCCACAATGTAGTAGGCAAGTACCCATCAATCCTTCCATAAGCAGCCGCCCACTGCACAGCCAGGCACTGAAATAGGATTCCAAAGACAGTATGTATAGAAACATGGTGGGTGTTTAGCCTGGCTCTCCTGTTAGCAATGAAAATAAATCTGGAAGGGTTTTTGTGTTTTGGTTTCTTTTTTTTTTCTGATGGTTGGCTTTAAAGCTCAAGAGTTTATACACCTATTGGGAAGCAGAAGGCAAAAGCCCAGTATTTGAGAAGGGACCAGGTGTGCCAGGGAAGATGTTGATTTTCCTCAAAACTGAAGCATGGTTTGAGGACAGCATTTGTGTTTGTTTTCCTAGAAATATTTCTTTACAGAGAAGCTCCAGGGTAGCTGTGCTACTCTGTCCTAACAGTTGACTGTGCCTTGCAAAGGTACCAAGAGCAATCTGGCTGTGAGGATGTGTCACATCTTAAAGACTGATGACGTAACCCACGCTGGCTCTTCTGATGCACCTGAGGGATATGCTTAACTTCTCCAATTGGAATCAGAAGCTGTTACCTCCAGCAATCTGCTCTCAGCCACTGGTAGTTATATAAAGGCCGAAGTGGGTAATTTACACTTTTATAACCCGTTTTCGAAAGAAAGGGTTGGGTGGCCACTAGAGGACACTCCGCTCAAAACCATGAGGTGGGTCCATAGGGGAGCTGGGAGCAGCTCAGCCAGCTCGCTCGGATTTCGAAGTGATGTCAGGGCAAACAAAACATCACATTGCCTGGGGACTAGATGCAGAAAACCTGCAGTATAGTGTCACTTTATAGCTGGGGTGTGTGTGGGGGGAGTTTTTACCATCTCTGACATGATACTGGTAAGTGAATCCACAAAACCCAGCACTTGCTCCCCAAATCCTCAAGCGTTTGAGAATATGAAGGGAAGAGAGAGTCAGGGAGGTTTAAATGTCAGTTTAGTTTTGTCAGGTTAATTACATTGTAGTTTATGGTATAAAACAGATGTGCAAGTTGATGGGAAACTTTTGTCTGATCTTCCAGGTAACTGGATTGGTGCCATGCTTGGAATTCTTCAGGTACCTTTATATCCTAGCGAGTGTTAATGCCTCAAGTTCCTGCTAAACCGACACGTTTTAGGACCTTGTGTAGTAATAAAACCTAAAGAGGAGCAATTTTCACTCTAAGCTGCTTTATAGCAGTAAGAGGTGATTAATTCAACTGGAAGCAAGTCCTCCCTTTTGCATATCCATTTTATGATCCAATGGGAGAAGCAAACTGAGGTCTGCAATTCTTACATTGCAAACTCAGCTGATTTAATTTCTTTCCCACTTTACCCCTTAATTGCCTTTATTTTGTCCAAAATCCTGACATTTTTCCAAATGACATCCTTGTACAAACAAATTGTACTGGCTAAAAGGTCTTTGAAATGGATTAGCTTTTACATGGCATAAGAGAATGAATATTATTGGGAGTTTTTAATCTTTATTTGCAGATTATTTATCTCTAAGTGATTTTAAAAGGGAGATCACTATCTGCAACATTCCGTGTTCCCAGCAATGGTTGGAACTGTATTTTTGCTGGATGTTGTGGCAGTGTGAAATAAAAGACAGCATCTGTCCTAAAAGTCTTACAGCCTGCTATGTTTGACAGGCTGTTGGACAAGATGCTGTCCATAGTTTGCAGAGTGTGTGCCAAGGCAAAAATTTTGACATAAAAAAACGTGACCCTGGGCAATCTGCATGGAAGCACAGGGTCATTACTGGGCTGTGTGCCGGAGGAGAAGGTGAGGAGTTAACTTGCCATTCAAAATAAGAATCAAGGCAAAAATAAATCAAAATTAAGAGTTTGTATTTCAGCACCACAATTCCAGAGGGGTGGGAACAGTCTGATGTTCAGTAATATACATAACGGCAGAGAGGGTGGGCGGTTGGACTGTCAAACTGCCTTAATTTAATTGCAAACACATGCTGATGAGTCCCCTCCTCCTGGACCTCAGGGCTGGGAAACTTTTTTTTTTTGTCAGCTCCCTGCAGTTCAGAATCGAGGCAAATACACTCCAGCAAACACCATGCTGATCAAATCTTCTGCTCTTCGAGGCTTTTTGTGTTTTCTCCTCTTGCCTAGTTTCTCCTGCTCCTGTCCTAGTCGCTGCCTGTGCTTCAGGACTACAGTGAGATGCATGCATCTGATGTTGGAAACCATCCCCGATATCCCACCCCAGACAAACATACTGTGAGTAACCATTTCATTTCATTGCCTTTCTCACCTGCTTGGTCTTTAGAAAGAAGAAAAGAAACAGCCAAAGCCAAAGGAATACTTTTTATCTTCCTTTTTTTTTTTTTTCTTCCTGCAGAATTGTCAGCACCACAAATTGTTTCATGCTCCTAAAGCATAAATCAGAAACCACTTCTTTTGGCCTTGGTTAATTGTTAACAGGACAATCAAGTGAGTTGAAAACTTTAATAAGAATACTGACAGGGTGATCACTGGAAGACAGTTTTTGAGAATCAAAGGTTGCAAATGTTAAACTGAGCTTATGGTACATGGTTTACTTTTGAGAAAGCTCTGTGTGTGATTGTAGGGGAGAGAGAGGAGATGTAACAGTTCAGGCTTTTGTCTCTCCTAAAACAAACACTTTTCTAATTCATACAACACCATTTCTTTCCTAAACTTTAAGTTCTAAACTTTAAGTTTTCCAGTTTCTGTCAGAACTGTACAAACTAAACTTAAGGTTTATTTGGAAAGTAACAACTGTGGAAACTCAGAGATCCCTTGAGAAATGAAGTACCTGTTGGTGGGGGAGCTGAGCCTGTTCCAACAGAAAAGGTGGAGGAAAAGGGCATGTAATGCTTGGAGACTCTTTACAGCTCTCACTGATGGATACAGAAGAGCTCTTCTCTGTGATTCTGAACTAACCCTAACCTTAACAGTGGCATCTGATGAAATACTTCCACTCAAGCCACTCTTAGATGACCCCTTGCTTTGTAATAGTAGGAAAGATTTATCAAAACCTTATCTTTATACTCCTTAAACTGCTGCTGATTGTAAAGCTTTTTCAACACTATTTTGAGAAACTTTGCCCTGTGCCTGCAACAACCCAAATTTAGTCTCAGCCAGAACATCTATATCAGCATTTGTCCTGTAAACATCTAATACTGCTAATGATTTTCTCTGCTGGCAGGAACATGATGTGGGCAGGATGCTGGCATTGTGACTGCTGCTATCCAAATCTGCTTTGGTGGATGGAAACCGCAGAGGTTGTAGCATTAATGGCACACAGGAAAATATCTGTGCTTGCTACAGCTGCCAAAGCTCTGCTGTTGGGGAAATGCTGCAGCTGGGCTACTTGGGAGTCACCCTGACACCGGGCAGATGCGAATCTGGACTTGCCTGTGCTCCAGAGGCTGGGGATGGAGTGGTTATTCTGTAGTGTGGAACTAAGTGGCTTGTTGAAAACTGGGTAATGGTTACAGCAGCTTGCAGAGTCTGACTCTCCAAACTGTCCCTAAAGTTTTTCTTCCTTAATCTCCTGCATCTTGAAATATTAAAATATTTAAATACGCTTAACTGTTGGATTTTAGAAAAATAACTTACTTTTTCCTCATTTAAACATATATTTTTACCAGGGGAAAGTTTTTGTTGGCTGAACTGAGATATTTATGAGCTCAGTAAAGCTTAATTTAAGTTCTCTGTTTGAAATGAAATGACTTTACACACTGGATACCCTTAGTGCCTTTGGTAGAGAGATTCTTTGAGTGCAGAGGAAGGGGAATACTCTGGTCACCAGCTTTTTCTCAGTACCTCCAAATGCCTTCTGGAAGCAGCACACTTCACTCTTTCTGTGCTATGGGAGCAAATTGTAACTCTGGTCCATGGCTTGTCCTTGCAGCTCTAGGAAATCTCCAGGTAATATCTTGCTGTAGTAGGTGGCATCGGGTTGTCTGTAAAACTCAGTCTAGAAAGGTGAACAGATTTCCCAGTGCAATGTGTGCTGTCACCCTAATTCCCTCTCCTCTGCTCTAACTGGTTTGCATGTACACTGCTTGTAAATGGTCTGTGTTTTGCCTGCTTAAGCATTTGGAAACTTTATTTAGATTAAGATGATAGCCACAGCCTCAAAGGGGAAACTAGGGGCTTAAACATTACCTAAATGGTATAGGTGTGAGATATAAAAGTAAGCAATATTCCAAAGTATTGGACAGTTCTGTCTTTATAGACAGTAGGAGGGGTTTTGAAGGAGGTTTATCTGTTTTATTCTCTCTTAATACTATCTGCATAATTATAAGCAAACCCCATACTGATGAGCAGAGATCCCTATAGATACAAAGGCATAGAAGCCTGGTACAGATTCTCTCTTCTGTGACATGTGGCAGGTAATAAAAATCCCATATTTCTGGCTATCTCGAAGATCTAATGTATGTAAATACATTTGCCAGTCAGCATCCCATTGTATCTGTTATAAATAGCATTTGAATAATTAAACTTTTTTTTTTTAACTGTGAAAGATCAAAGGCTGCTCTTTAACCAAGCCCTTGACTACTCCAGTGGTTTGGTATGTTAATCTTTCTCCTGGGAGGACCATTGTGTCAGCACGAGCATTCAGAATTACAGCAAGAATAGGCTTGATCATGGAGTTATTCTGAGGAGAAAACGTGGGATTGTGATATTTTCCACATTTGCCCTTTGGTATGAGTAGGACTGAGCCTGTGCCTGCAGATACAAACACCGATCCGGGCTCCAGCTCGGTTCCCTTGCAGAACAGCTGCAGTTTCCATATGCAGTTTGCTTTGAAGTTGGGAGTTTGGGACTTTCTGACCTCCATGACTCCGTGCCACCCTCTCTCTCTAACAATCCTTGAAGAGTGGGGAAGTCTTCTAGCTGGCACATGCTGTGCTTCAACAAGCCCCGTTGGCAGATGGCCTCCCCGGGGCTGTGGCCAGCTGGCGTAACTTGGAGCAGCCCGTAGCCTTCTCCAAGCGATGCTGGGATTGGCACGGGACCAGTTCCAGGATTGATGAGCTGTTCCTGGCTCCTCTTTGGTCACCATTTCCCTCCTCCCTTCCCAATCCCAGCTGGGTGCAGCTGAGGATCTGGCCCAATGTCTAGTTTTAGCAACAGACTATTTATCTTTGGCCATGAAGTCTCTTCATTTTATCCTGAGCAGGGAATAGGATGGCAGGAATGGCTACACAAGTACAGATAAGTAAGCTATAAAAATTCATGGTGTATAACAGAAAACGTATTTTGGCTGCTGTTTGTTCAACTGGAACATGATTATCCAGATGTGATCTGCTGGTTACTGCTGGGATCCTAGCAGTTCTTTTAGCCAGCAGCCCAAAGAAGGGAACAGCTGTGGAACATACACTCAGAAAATTTCAATAGGTCTTTAACCTTCAAAGTCATTTGTTCTGCAGTGTGACATTTAAAACAATAAACTTTGAAACATGTGGGCATGAGTAGAAGAAGGAAAGAAGTTCCCCTCTGGCTGGCAGCTAATGGATTGCAATCCAATTAACCATGGGTTATTCTCCTTTCTGCATTATGCATAGCACATAATGAATGAGCACTTCTAGAGGAACATAGCTGAGGGCACAAGCAAAGACAGCGCAGTATCTGCGGTCTGAACGCATCGCTGGCACGAACTGAAGGTGACCCAGTTGTTCACAGACCTGGTTGCTAATTGGGCAGTGTAAGCAAGGCCAGCTTGACAAGTTTTGTTTCCCTTCGTTGTTGTGCTGCTTGTTGGGTGGCCACTCAGGTCCTTTATTCCTCCTGCAGGTCGTTGCCCTGCAGTTGGGAAGGCTGGATGGAATGTAGCTTCTCTTAACCTATCTGAAGGAACATAGTTTTGAGAAGGAGCTTTATGTGTTTGTTAGGGAAAGATTTACTGAGCAGATGAGTTCTTGGAAATGCTGCTGCCTTTGTGGTCTCTGTCGTGTGCTTTGGGTTGAAGAATGGATTACTCATTTCCTCCAAGTGTGATAGTCTTATATGCAACCATTAAATGCACACCCACACATTCTGGATGTGCCAGGTGCAATCTCTTTCTGACTCCTTTTTCTGTAGTTTTTAATCCTCATTGAACCTTTTAGAGGTGACCAAAGTCTTCTATATGTTCTGTTTATAGAAGTCCCTTCATCTAAATGAAAATGTGGAGGGGAGGTATTTAGGACATGTTTTCCTTCCAGAAACATTCCAGCACCTTTTGTCAAAAGCATCTTGACTCTTGCAGTTGTAGCTACCTCAAATATTTAGAAATCCTACTTTCACTGAACTTCACCACATTTTATCATCTGGCTCCAGCTTGAGTATTTGCATTTCCATTGACCTCACCACATCCTTCTCCCCAGAGCTATACCAAGAGCTGTTCCTGTGCTCTTTAAGAAGTCAGTATATTTTTGGTGAAAGAATGTATGTGTATTCTGAACAGTGACTTAAATGGTCATGTTTATTAAAACTAAAAAACCTGACACCAAGGCTACCCAAAACTTGGTAGTAAAGAATGTTCATTTAGACTGGTGTGGTGCTACTGGTTCTTGGGCTCTGTGAAAAAAGGTAAATATGTATTTATGCTCTGCAGTTTTCTTTTAGTCCCTCCAGATCAGGGTCAGGAAGGAAAGTTGTCTTCATGTGATACAGGCAATATGTTGAATAGATGGTGCCAAAGGAATATGCATTATGTTAAGAGAGTCTTGTTCCTTCATACGTGATTACCCAAGAACAGACTTGGCTGGTTTGATTAGGATTGAGCCCTAATCTCCATACACATAATACCTAGCACATAATAGCTGAAATTATCTAAGATTGATGAGATCAACAGTTTGCTGTGTAATCTCCCTACTTGAATTTGTGTCCAAGGCAAAACTATGTTTTGGAGGTATTCCTTGCTCCTGCCTTTACCAACAAGAGCTAAAGGGATGCTTGGGGCAGTTGATGAAATGATTCCTTCCTTCAGGGTCAGGCTATGAAATGAAACATTGGCACCAGCTTATTGGCACCACCAGAAAAGATGGGAGCAAACCAGCTTGGTACATTTATTGCTGAATTACTGTCTTGTCCTTGCTGATGCAGAGGTGTTCCTTTTGAAAACCTGACCCCTGCTTGTGGGAATTGAAATCTTTAAAAGCTGTTTGCAGGAATGCCTGTGGTAATTTCTTAATTAAAATCTAGTGTGCCCATCCCTAAAACTTTAAAATGTAAGTGGTGTGGCAGTGCAACAGAGAAGGACAGCCTGTTCTGCAGCACGAGGCTCTGCATCTGCTTGCTCTTCAGTGTTTTTCATCTACAATCCATATCATCTGGTTAACTAGTATTTCCATGCTGAACGTATTTTCCTTCCTCTTCACTCCTCAAACAGTCAAATCTTGATGTCTTAAATTGGTATGATCCAAAATAGCTGGGACTTGGAAAAAACCTCAGCCATGAGCCTCCCTGCGGTCTCCTCATCTGTCTAGCAGAGATGGCAATGCTCATCTGTCCATGTAGGGATTTGGAGATGAAGGCTGTCATTTATTAAAGCCATTTGGGGACTTGTGTGAGAGGGACATTTCTGAGTTGGGGAGCTGATGACAGCTAGTCTGGAAGACTTAATTTCCATCTCAGCAAGGCTGTTTGCCTTTCCAGACAGGACTTTAGCTGTTTGGCAGGACAGGGGAACCTGCAGAGCTGACTCTGACCTTCTCTTCAGAAGAGAAAATTACCATCTTTCTGAGAAAAGTTCTGGTGATTCTTATATGAGGGAAGCTCGACTTTAAAAATGTGCTCAGGATGTCTTTCACACCCTTCCTTCCCCAGGAAACACTGGAATTTGTCTTATCTCTGTCTCTAAAACCATCTTTACTCTCCACATCTTGGTTGATAATGATTGGGTGGCTGCCACTGAGTCAACCAGTTCTGGGTGAAATGGTCCAGAACTGCCAGCATCATTGCTGTGCACAAAAGATGCTTCAGTGAAACAAACCCCTTAATTTCCATGGCACTGCAGTAAAATACCTCTCGTAGCTAATTATCTGCTTAGTTAACATCGTAATACATGATTCTGTAAAAGTCTAAATAAGATTAAATAGAAGTGGAAGTTTCTTGTAAAAGCCATTGATTGCTTTATACGCTAATCACTGTTAATTATTTAACACAGTGCTTTCAGGAATGATTGTTCTGATAACAGCTGAGAGGATCACAAGATTCAAGTTCTTTACAGACCTATTTCCCCATCCATTTTCTAGATAAGCCTCTGCAATGGGGTTAAGAGTTCCTGGGATCAGGAAAGGGGAATCCTTAGTAGCAGATCCGAGATTATCCAGGAAATCCAGCCCAGTTTCCCAGCAGAGCAATGCTGCTTTGGCATGGATTTGTGAGGTATTTTGCTGGGCCCATCATGCTGATATTGTTGGAAGGATCAGTATTACACCAAGCAGGACAACTGCTGTCCCAGACCTCAGGTACTGTGTACGTTGTGGTAGAAGAGGATGTGGGATCCTGTAGCAGCAGCTATTCCCTTTGTTCCTTGGGGAAAGGTATGTTGCAATCCTAGACTGTTGGCCTTGAAAATGTGTGGGAGAGTTAAATTACAAGGGATCCCCCCTGCCCTGTTTTGCAGATTCCAAGGTGGGGAAGAAGCAGGTGGGAGTGAGGGAGCTGAGCTGCTGATGCAGACAGCAGCTGGAACAGGCTGGCACGGGAGAAACTGTGTGGTGGGTCCCTGAAAAAAGCACACTTGTTTGGGACTAGAAATGTAAACTTTCCAGAGTGAATGCCCTGGGAATAGAGAGAAACAAGCCTTTCTGTGAAACAGAAGACAAACTCAGATGGGAGCGTTCTCTAATGCACACAACCCCGTGCAGCCTTACATGGTGTTTGTTACCAGCCAAGCTTCAGGCTAAGGCAGGGTCTGGAGGAAAACTATGGATCAGCCCAAGTCAGGTTTGGTTGGTGAGGAAGATGTGGGTTCCTCTCCATTTCCAGGGCACTGCTTTGCTCTATAGAAACATCCACACCAGCTTCTTTGTATTGCTGTCCTGGCTACAGGGAGCAGAATAATCTAGTCCATCCTTCTGTCTCACAGGCAGGATCCACACTACCAAAACCATGTGTGGCTAATGTCTGTCTGGTCCACAGTCCATCCACCTGAATGTTTTATTAGCCTTGTTCTTTAAGATATTTAAAAAAACAAACAAACTAACAAAAAAACACCCCACCAACAAAAACCAAACCCAACCTGGAGATCTGCAGTTTTAGTCCATGACTGTTTGCCCTCTCCGTGTGCAGCTATGCTGACACAGCCATTGTACTGATGGCTAAATAAGCTATTTTGGTTCTTTTCATTATCATGTTTTCCAGACTTCAGGTCATTCCCATTGCTTTCTTCTGGATTCTTTCCAGCTAGTTCACGTCATTTCTTGAGATGAAGTGCTCAGAGTAGACATGAACTATTTCAGTTCCCCTTTAGTCTGTGGGGAAAGCTGTTGCCTTTGTGTGATGGACAGTGAGCTGGAGAGTGAGCTTCCTAAAGGAGTGAAAACAGCCAGGGCCAAGGGAACCATTAGAAGGCCTTATCTGGCCAAGGGACTCATTTGAAAGTCTTATCTGCCAGATGAAACAGAAGAAAAAACAAGATATTTCATTATAATAATAAGCTAAGGTTTATTATACACTCCTTGAGGTTGGTGTAGGGGAAAAGTTCCTGCATGAAACTGGACCCCCATCGCTTTCAGCCGTGGGAAATACTAGGAGGCATTTCTCCATCCATGTGCTCCTCCACACCAGGAGCACTATTGAGAGATGGTCCTGCCAAGTGACAGCCATGAGACCTTTGTTAGTGACACAGGGTTGCTCCTGCCAGGCTCTGCAGCCCACGTTTCTTTTATTGCTCTCAAAGGGGAAGAAGCTGAGTGGTCAGCTAAGAGGTCAGACTTAGGGAATCAGGTACAAACTTCCACAGCACTATTTCCAGAGAGTCATTTTCAGCAAGTGATTGCTAGGGAAAAAACCCTGGGAGTGGAGGTGCTTGTGGTTTATTTTCCTGGGTCTTTCAGACCTGCTTGAAGTCACCAGTGGTTCTGGGTTTTGCTTTTTGTTGTAGCTGTGGAAGCCACGTGCCTACGTGGGAATACTGAAGTGTGAAGGATTGCAGTTGTCTTTGCTCATTAATACAGTCCATTTTTAAAATTTCTTCTCTGTACCTGCAGCCTGTGACCCAATGTGGTATTTTACACTTCACTGTGTCCCACTGCCTTCCCTGAGCATCATCAGCTTCAGCCCTGACCCCTGTGTATTTATTCCCATTTATTTGTTATGTTTCCTATTGCCTGTATCCATCTGCCTGGACTAATTACACAGCTCTTTACAGCCCCCTGGGGCAGGCAGAGTTGGTGTCTGTGTGTTACAGTGTATAAATCAAGTTTGCATTTCTTCACCTTTTTCATGGTCTAGGCTTTCCTCATTTCCCTGTAATGAGGCCGTGGAGAATAGTCAGTGTGTTGTACTATCACCTTTGCCAGCGTTTAATTGTATTTGGCTTTATGGTGTCAGCCTTTGCCTTGAAAAATCTGTACAGATATCCTGAAATTCACATCATGGGGGAAGAGGGATATGTAACACCTCCCAACAGACAGAGCAAGAAACACCAGAGAATGTCAAAGGTAAAGTTACTGTTAAAAACTGCAATTCCAGAGGGTGATCCTTTGGGAGTGCAGGTTGCCAAAGACAAAAGGCACTTGTAAATTACGATTCCAACACTTTTTTTTTTTTTTGAAATATTGAAGCTGCATGCCTTCCTGCCCTCTACCTTCTCTCTGCAGTACTTACCACTAAGAAAGATGAGAGTTTTGCACTACATTAGTTCACTCGTTGCTTTATTCAGAGTTACAGAAGGAAAAAACACAACAGAAAAGACACCTTCCACTGGCATGTGCTCTGTTGCATTCACTGATACCAGAGGTGTAACAGCACAGGGATTTCATATTCCAGTGTAACCTAAAAAATAAGAAAATTTAGTGAGATTTTTTTTTAAAAAAACCCCCAAACCTAACCAGTTTTGCACACTATAAAGCTAAACAGATATTGTATCTTAAAATCAGCTTTACTTACTGTGTACCCCAAGATGTTTCAGCCCTCTTGGATATACTCATGGTCAGATCAAGTTTCCAACCACCTGCACTGAATTCATCTCTCTCTAATCTTAATTTTAAAAGGCCATGATTCTTGTTGGTGCCTGTTCTAAAAATAAGTGTTGAACTTGTAGCTGGTTGTAGAAGTCTTCCTTTAAACTCTGCCTCCAAATGCTCTGTAACTTACCACCAGAATGATGGGCAATTCAGCACATTCATATGGGTTTTTTTTTTACCTCTTAAAGCAAATGCCCTTAAAAGGCTGCCTTAAATGGAAAAATAGCTGGGTATTCTCAAAATGTGTTAGGCAGTGTAGGAGGGAGAAAAAAAAAAGCAACCTCATTGTTGCTGTTTGGATAGAAACTAGCAGCAAAACCCATTTGTCGGTCTTTTGTGATTTGTTGTATTACACTGGCCCATGGAAGGTGCCAAATCAATGCATGTTCCCTATAGAAGTGTTTCTACTTGGTTAACCAGGTTAAACCACTTAGCTCTTATTTTATTATCTCATTAGCAATCAAAATCTCATGTTTTAGGCCTCCAAGTCGATATAGTTACATGGACAGCCCCTGAAATTTGCCAGAATCCCCTGGACTCCACTAATTCTAATTGAAGTTGGCACAAATTTGAAATGCAAGCAGTGATAAGCTGTTCTGAGTCTTGGAGCATTGTAGAGCAGAATGTGAAATGCTTATTATATGAGGTTATTTGATCAGATTTAACCATTTTAGGGCAAAGATAATTTTGCTAGGGAAATAAAAAATGGGCCAGCATGGTGATGTGCTTTCCTTTACAAATCAGTAAGAGATACTTGTGTAGTTGCATATGAACTTGAGGTGTTGAGCAGTACCCTTGTCTGGTGTTCATGGAAGTGACCACTTGGGTCCTTTCAGTCTTTAGTTTTCTGTGAAATTAAGACTAATTTTGTGAACATAGGCTTGTTCTGGCCTTTGCCTAACTTTGGAGACAGTAGTAGACCCCAGCCATCATCCATGCTCCTTCTCTACACCTTTCCCTGGTCCTTGTCTCCATTTCTCCAGATCAGATAGGCCCCATATGATGAAGGCTCCCAGTGACCCTCCTCCCTTCCTCCCATGGATGATGCTGATTGCTGTTCATCTTATGAGTGCACTGATTGCATTTTTCTGCTTTTAGAGATTTACGCTTCAACCACATCAAGGAGATCCAGCCTGGAGCCTTCAGGAGACTGAAGAACCTCAGCACACTGTAAGTTCCACTCTGTGGTCCTGTGGTCAGGATATCCATTTGTTATTTACATTAGTACTGTCCCCTGTACTGGCTTAAAGATGGCCTTGGGTTTTCAGCTGTTTCAACCAAGTCGTGCATATCCAACTGAGAGTTTGAAGTTCTCTTTCTTCTACCTTTGGTCATGTTTTTTAACCTTTTAAATTCAATGTTCAACTAAATAAGTTTCCTTTTGGCAATTGACCTGTCTTTAAAAAAGAAAAGATTAAAGATCCTGGCACGTACTATCACTCTTGCAGCACATATGGCTTCAGAGTAGCCCGTAAAAACAGTTCCAGCCTCAGATTAAGATAGCAGAGGGATGCATTAAATCTCCATCCTTCCTGTGACCTCCTTAAATGCATGAACCACATTAGTTGCTCTACATGACTTGACTGAAGTGAGGGTGCATCCTTCAAAATGCTGTCTTGGCCCCACACCTTGCCCTAGAATCAATGCCTATGCCCACCCTGCCGCAGAGGGACAGGAGTGGGAGCAGGAAGCAGGTTGGTCAGTCTTGCATCAGCAGGCACACTCACATCACTATGATATACTACTCTGACGTACTGCTGTCTCACTCTGCTCAAAGGGAACAGTGGGAGCCTTTGCTGCTGCTCGCTGCTGTCAGTCTGAGGGTTCGAAGACAGATACGAGTACATCTGCACGGTGCAGCCAAGACAATGAAAACAAACCAGCTCCCAAATCAGGAACAGAAGCTGTGTCAGTGCAGCACTGTGCTGGATGTAATTGGCTGTTGAGACTCAGATCTGATGATTTGAGCTGTAGCACAGTGCTAACAGCTATAAGATTTCCAGGTCCAAGCTCCAATCTCTCTGTGAGGCAAACCGGCCAGCTTGGGAACCTGTGCTGCATGACACACGTGTTCAGAATTCCTGTGTTCATACATTCCTGGTTCCAGATGGCAAGAGGAAGTCCAGGTTGTTGAGTTTTTTTCTGTCTGACCTTGAGAGATCTGAAGTCCATGATCCTATCAAGATGGCAGTGCTGGGAGGAGGCAGATCTGGGCAATAAAGAATTCAGTCAACTGTAAGAAGTTGTAGGAAGAACGGGAATACAGCAGGACTTTATCATAGAGGCTTGTTCACTACCTATCTTTTAATAATCATCATTTGCTAAAGATTGTTGTATGTGTGGGACTTACTGGTGAAACCATGACTGCAGGATGCTCCAGAGAACCCTGGTTGTGGCCCAGGGCACCGCTTGTAGGACACCTGGACTGGTAGAAAACCTTATTGCCAATGATGCTGTTCACTCAGAACACAGGAACAGCCCATGTTAGTCTCTCAAACAGCATCACGTGGTATTTAGCAACAAAAAGTAAAGAAAAAGGATACTCTGGATTGATTTCTGTCATTTGAGATAGGCATAGTTGAGGTGATAAATGTGACTCAAATATCTGGAGAGAAAATAAGAGTCCGAGTCCGTATCACAAAGCTCTGCTGAAACATCTTGATCTCCAGACCTGCTCTTCCACCCTGAAGCTCTCCTGAGTCGAGAAAAGAAACTGTTCCAAATTATGTCATCTCTGTGTGATGCAGACAGATGTTTGGCAGGCAGCGCGGCGGGACCGCCAGGCTAGTTTCAGCTGAACCCTGGGGAAACGCGGGATGCTGGCAGACCTTCACTGGAGAGATGCTCCACCCAACCTGCAGAGCTCTGTAAGAGTTCCCAGTTGCCAGCACCTCGGTCTAGGCAGGTCCCTGACATCTGCAAGACTTCTGCTTCTTTCTTTTTGATTCCTGCCGCTCTGCTTGAAGCAGGGCAGCCTAACTGAGCTGGAAAGATCTGTGTCTCTACAATACCTGTTTATACTCCATGAATTTGTCTAATTCTTCTTGCTTTCTGCTTCCACACCCCCCTGGACAAACAAATCAAGGACAGCAAGTTGATAAACAGATACTGAAGGGAATAGGAATGAAGGTACCCCTAACATCCTATAATTATGAAGACCAGGACAGTAAGAAGAACATGTTTTGCACAGGTAGTGGGCAGGTTTTCCCTAGTGTCCTCTGACCATCATTGGAGCTGCAATGCTAGACTGAGAGGCCACTCTAACAAAATACAGCATTTTTATATTTGAATTCTGAAAATCAACTGCTTTTGGAAATGAAACCTTTTAGATAGTACTTCCTATGCTTGGTTTATTTTCTGGTTTGGCCAGCAAACTGGAAAAATGAGTTATTCTCACACTCGCAGTAGTTAACTCCCACGGATGAGGAGCTTCATAACTGAATGAGAGAGCGTCAGACCTCACACTCGTAAAGCAAATTTCTCTCCAAGAACTTTGGTTTGTCCAATTCCCAGATCCAAACTGATAAGAGCTGAAGAATTTTCTGATGTTTCTTAGATGGTGAACTTTCGCCTGAGGATGTAAGCAGGTCTTCAAGTGATAAAGAGAATAAATCCTTTCAAATCCCAGAGAGACTCGCTGGGAGTTTTGGGCAGAATATTTGAAGCAAGAACAGCTTGGAATACATATGCAGAGCTCTGAGCTTGCAGCTTTCTGCCATGGGACTTAAATAAATGTCCCTTAAGCAAATAAATGCTTTTCAAAGAGCCTTTTCCTGCAGAGCTTTGGCCTGGCAGAGGAAGGGCAGGAGATTCTGGGGAAGTTCCTGTTCTGCATCTCCTTTTGGGCAGGATGGCTGTGATATATCCAAGTTTGACAGTTTATAAGCCACCCTGATAAGGAAAGCTTTGTAGCCTGGGTTGGATGTGGGGAGGTGGGCTGTGTGACTGACAGAAGAGAGCCTCACATCAATGTCCAGTGGGGCTTCTGGCTTTCCTCTCCTTTTCTCTCCCTGGTGTGGGAGATGTGATAAATTACAGAGCACTACTTTAAAAACAGGAGCCCTCTTTGTCTGTGGAAGGAGATAGCCACGGTGTGTTTCTGGCTGGGGACTCCTCATAGAGCACCACAGGTAATATGCAATTATCTTAAATGCTGCACCACTGGAAGCTTGCTTGTCAGTGATCTGCAGTGCTGTGTGTGTCAGAGGTCTTGGGCTGAAGGTCTTGGAGCTGTAGGGCTTCTTCATCCTTTCCTGTTGCCTTTTCTCAGTTCCCGTGCAGATGTTGGTGTCAGGATCCTCTCTGTGTATTTTTAAACCATTAATATGTTCCTTTGGGAAAAATAAAAAAGAGGACCAAGGAGAGGGAGGGGAAAAAACTCTTGATGCCAACCACAAAAAAGCCACAGCTCCTCAACAGCTGCTTTGCTTGAGTTTGCCAATGCCAGCTGCATCACTTAACCCAACATTAGCTCACAGCAGGTGGTGGGCTGTGGAGAAGAGCAAACACATTGTGAGCCCATGATGAGGTACAGCAACTTGTTGCTTGCCAGTCTCTTCTCCTTTAGGTCATCTCTGGGTGGGGATGGATGACTGTCCCATTATGTGTTCCTGCAGAAGATCAGCACCCTGCCATGTTGACTCAACTAGTTGGTTCCTGTATTTTCAAACCAAGGCCATCACAGCCACACAGTTGCTGCTACTTGGGTCTTTCCAGTGTCATCTGTAGAAACATCCAACCCTAGGACTAGAGCAGTGTTTTTTTATGCCTGTGGCACAGGCACTCTAGAGACTAGAGAATCTCTGAAGACCAGATCATCGTGTGTGCTTCTGCCTGTGCCTTTGCCCTGTCAGTGTTACTGTTCACATTGTGTTTCTCTGCTTAGGTCGAGAGCACAAGGAAGCTCTGGTGAGCTCTGTAGCTCTCCTTTAGATGCTGCTTGTAAAGTGTTTCAGGGTGAACAACAGGAGTAGCTTGGAGGCTGTGCCTTAAAACCTCTAGTAGCTCTTGAGAGAATGTGTTTCTGCAAGCTGGGAGGGGATGTTGGAGCCTGCTTGGGTCTCAGAATCAAAGTTTTTTGCTCAAAATGGGGAAATGGTTATTCCAGATCATTCTGTCAACAAGGGAGAATGCATGGCAAAATGTAAAACTCACTTTTTCTCTCCATTTAAATACACTACATGATGATTTCTATTACTGGTAGGAGGAAAATATAGCTGTTCCGTCACAACGACTGTAGCATGTGGTTTGTCAAGTGAAAAGAGGAAAGAGTACAAGTTTTGAGACTGAATCCTGTACTGTCACATCATTTAATACATTCCTCAAAACAGAGACTGATTTAATGCAACTTAGTCTTGTGTTTGGCAAGCTGGAGAGAGGATGAGGAAGGAGAAAGGAGGGGGCGATCAGGGCATAAAACCTAAAGAAAACCGACTGTGAAATGTTCTCTTAGTGAATCTGGGGCAGATCTCAGGTGCTTTCCATCTCATACCTCCCAGAAGAATTTTTCTGGAGTAAAACTTGTATGACTGAGTCCACCTCCTCATTTGGAGCCCAGTTCACCAGCTGGCATGAGGGGAAATACCACATCATTTTTTGATAAGCTCCAGGAAACATGCTCCTGATACTTTTAATTTAGCTTGTTTTGCTACAGGGTATCCTTAACTTATGCATTGATAATGATCTTTCCAACTTCTGTCTGCCAGAGTACTTGTTCCCAACATATCGGGTTAGGGGCAGGTCTCAGCTTTTAATCTGCTTCAACGTTAGCAGGAGTTTGGGCATTTTGCTGTTGATTGCAGCTGGGTTCAATATCCAGGCCAGGCCAGGCTTTTGCACACTTCTCTGCCTGGGTGAATTGCACAGAAGTCGAGGAGCAGACAGCTATACACAAGCCATCTAACATCTTTATAGGAGCCAGATGTGCTGTCTTTGTCTATGGATTTCTCTGAAAGGAGCATTTTGGAATATGTTGGACTATGATGGACTTCATAAATTATCTCACTTTTGAGTTTTTTCCAGGACATATCCTTCTATTACAATGGGGAATCCTGAAACAGGAAAGGAAGATGACTTCTTCCATACGCTTTTTAACCTTTCTTTGGGTAACAAATGAATTTTTAAATATCAGACGATGAGATAAGAGGCCTGCGTTCTGTGTGTCATCTGAACTTCCAGAATTGATCTTGTTTGGCCTGGATCACTGATTGCACCCCTTTGAACAGTCCTAAATAGCCAAGACAACAGAGCTGACTAGATTAATAGTTTTAAATAGCACCAAAATGTCGTCAGACAACAAGTTGCAATAAGAATCATCCCCCAGACTTCAGTCCCAGCTCAAACTTGCTGCATTAAAGATAAATGGGGAGCTAAGGAGTCCAGACCATCGTGGTGTGAAGGGCTGCTCAGGTTGTTGGTGTGTCCTTGCCTCCGGGATATGGTCATTGTCATGTGTTCCCTATGAAGGGAGCGATACCAGTTGTGTGGCAGGGGACAGGTGCTCACGTCCACGGGAATGACGTCAGAGCTGGCACCTGTCTATCAGCCCATCTAGTGTCCTCAGAAGTGAGGCCAAGGATCAGATAACAGAGAACAAGCTGCCTTCGTCCTCCTCTGGCTGGAGATGAAAGCGTCCTGATGGAGAGCAGGGAAGGGAGCGTGCACGGTTGGTGCCTGTGTTGTCTTTGTCCTGTGGGTAAATAGACAAAAGCCCTCTGCTGCACTGCTCTCAAGCAGATATTTCCAGTCTTTGGGTGTTCAGTCATCAAATAAACCTTTTTGTTGGTGTTCATGGGCTGCCTTTCCACTCAGCATATCTGGCTGGCAAAGCAGAATAGTTTGTTCCAAGGACTTGACATCATTTTTGCATCCTTATGAGTGAAATCGGGTTGTTTAACCTCAGCCGTGCGTCTTGAGCCATTGCTTCCAGCTGTGCAGAAACTTTCCAGTGATGTTCTGCCTTAACCTCTTCAGGCTGCTTGTCCACAACCCTGGCAATGTACAGTTTGGTAGCAGAGCTCACATTGTGGTAGCAGGGCAGTGACTCAAGAGAGGACAGTCCAGTCGAGCACACTGAGATATTTCTCGAGCCTTTTCTATTCCAACTTCCAAAAGTTTCTTTGCACTCAATTTTCTTACGTGCTTTATGGCTCCTTAATGTGATGCTCTGCCTCAGAACAAGGTGATGGAAAGCTTTTGCAGCAATAACTTTTGAAGCTGCAATAATGTGTCTGTGTTTCTGGGAGTTTTTATCTTTGCACCCCTGAGGTGTTTGATTTTATCTTCATCTTGTTTTCCCACACATTTTCTTCCATTTCTCTTAATCTTTTCTTTCCATTCTTTACCTGCACAAACTTTCTTCCCAGGAAGGAACCTTTGCTTGTAGTGCCAGAGGCTGGCTGGAGTGCTATCTACCCTATTTTCTTCATCAAAGATGGGCAGGAGATTGAGCTTTACTGCTGGGAAAGTGCCAAACTGTCTTCTCACTTGCTGTCTGGTGGCAGATCTTTTCTGAAGTGTGTAGCTATTGCAAAAAGCAGCTTATAAAATAGGAAAATCCACATCAAATACACATGTTCAATTTGACCTGACATTGTACAGTCTGGCTGCTTGCAGAGGGAACAGCAGTTTTTCCTACAACACCAGAAAAACAAATCTTTGCAGCAGATAATCACAGCTCTCTGTCCACATCTCTATCTAGGAATTTCAAAAATAAGTCTGTAGCTGATGAAATCCTTGCTCTGAGCTCTCGGGGTCTAAGCTCCATACAGTTGGGCTCGCCAAATCTGAACATCAGTGGGCTACCACAGTGAAAGACCCACAAGAGTGTGGTATGCCATATATAAAAGAGCTATTTATAAGTGATTTATTTCATTTTCTCGGTGTTGGGCTTGGCAGCAGTTGCCAAAGAGGTTTTTGTGGCGCTCAGCTGCAGGGTTACTGCTGTTGCACACAGCGTGGTTATTACAAGCTGTGATTCTGGTCATTGGCACTGGCCATCATTTGCATGCAGAGTCATGGCAACTGCACATACAAGTTGGAGATCACATGCCAATGTGATGTTGTCCATAGATTTTGTATTAAAATCTGGCACAGGGCTCTCTGGATCGGAAGAGGCTGTCTCTAAAGTCAGATCTGTATTTATTTGGGTTTTGTTTGCACACATTAGTATACAAAGTGATTAGAACAATGCATTGTCATTTTATAACTCCTATAACTCAACTGTGAACTGGCATTTTAAGCTGTGAGCTCTTAAGCTGGCTCTGCACGCTCCTGCTCGCACATTGTTGAGCACCATCATGCACCTTTAAAAGCTGTTGTGCCTGTAAAAGTGCAGCAATGATTTAATTTGTCCCTTCACTCCCTCCTGCCTGACTCCCAGCCCCTCATCCATTTCCTGGCCAAAATCATAAATCTGGGGGGGAAAACCCCTGTGGTAAAGGTAAAGTCATTGAAAGTTATACAGATTGGAAGAGCTTGGTTCCTCTGGGCAAGAAACCTTCTCATTGACTTAGCTGGTGTGACTATCCAAACTTTGATCTGCTGACCCTTTTGAATGTTAAACTCTGAGAAACACAGGTTCAGGATTTTTCAGTGAGCATGCAGGAACACAGATGCCAAAGTCTCACATGTTATGAATTCACTGGTTGTGTTATTCTTTCTTGATTTGAACAGACTGCTGAACAATAATCAGATAAAACAAATCATGAGAAGATCCTTTGAAGATCTGGAGAACCTGAAATACCTGTGAGTTGGTAGCTCAGTAGTTTTTTTACCTCTTTGACTTTTAACAACCCACTTCTAATGTTTGCCAGTCCAGGATGTATTTTCTGTGGTCAGAATTTCTAGTTGTTAATATCACAGCCAAAAAGCATTGCCCTTTAATCCAGCCAGCAAGCTCTGCTTTGGGTTGAGGTTTATAGTTGTTTCCTGTGCTTTTTTTAAAACATAACTGCTGATTTGTTAGCCTAATGCTTTTTGTCTTCTTTCCTTTTGCAAGCTACCTTTATAAAAATGAAATTCAGAGCATCCAGCAACATGCCTTCCACGGGCTCCGTTCTCTGGAGCAGCTGTAAGTACAACCGAGACTTGTTTGTGCGTAAGGGCTGATTTATTGTCTCCTCTAACCCAAGGGCTGTGTTTCCAGGAGTGGGGAGTACCAAACACTTAGCAAAGAATAGGATGAGGCTTCTACTGTTTCATCATCTAGCTTTGCAAGACTGTTTGAAAACAGCTGGTCCTGGTTCTGCTTTTGGTTAGTGAACACTGATGTTCCTGCTGATATCCTGTATATCTTCTCTGTGCTGAAATGAAAGCGACTGGATGAAGTGCAAGCTGAGAGCTGGGGCAGCAGAGGATTTGTGGGAGCAATGGTGGGACTCTAAAGCATCTTGAAATTGCAACAGGGGAAAGGTGATGGATCCAGACAAACCAAAGGATGACCTTCCTTCTGAGCTGTGTGGCACTCTGGGATGGAAGGAGTTTCTCGTGTTCTCCTGGCAGCTGGAGCCCCTCACAGTGACACTCCAGCAGTCCTTATTTCTCCCCTTCTGTGTATTGCAAATCTGTGCTGTTTATTCAAAGTTGTTCTGGGTTTGACTCTTAGTGCTTCTTGCTTAAGGTGAGATGGGAAGACTGAGGTCTGCCTCTTCTAAAGTGTCTTGCTAAAGTGGGATTGAATTTTTCATGCCAGAGTTATGATATATTATGTGCATGTGTGTAGATACACGTGTGCATGTGGAGAGAGTGTGAGCACGGATGTTTGAAGTCTAGGAGTTATTTGCATCGTTGGAGAACTGGGACCGAACGTGAAACTGTTTTAATTCAGGGATTGTGCCAGATGACAGCACTTATGGGGCTGGAATGTAACTAAGGATTTTGCTGTGAAAGTGATAGGCTCCAGCTTGTTCTCCAGGCTGACAGCAGAAGTGAACAGGGTGTTAAAAGGAAGTTTCAGGGAAGCTTAATAATAGGTGTGCAAACAGCCGTGAGTGCAAGATGGTTCTTCATCAGCCAGCTCAGCAAGATGCCTGGGAGAAAACATAGGAAGCAGATATCAGCTCAGCTATGCTTAGAGGGGAGGTGATGCTGGCCACAGTGATATTTTAACAATAAGCATTACAGACTTGATGTCACAAATAAAAGAGAAGAAAAAAAACCCACCACACAACAAAACCACAAAGCCAACAAACAATCCTCTGAAAGTCCCATCTGTTTTCAATCTCGGGCAGGCGTGTTTCCAAAAGAATTAGCTTTGCTCAAATCCTACCCCATCTTCCTGTACCCCACAAGCCAGCTTTTCAAAAAATAGTATAATGTGATTGATGGACAGTATCAGATGCTTTCCTCAAGGTCTACAGCAATGACTGCAGACATCTGAAACTTATTAAAGCACGTACGTCTCTCCTCCGCTGCAGAATCTGAGTCACCGTCTCCCGGTTTGTGCTCTGATAGAGGAGCATTTATCACGAATCCTTCCATTACGAATCAAACAGCCATGTGGTGGCTTAGGCAATTATGTCTCAATGTGATCAGCTACAATAGCAGAATGAGTATTTGTGGATCCATGATTAATTGGTGTCCGCTGTGAAATTTATGCCTGTGTAAAATAAGGGGAGGGAGTTTAAGCAACTTTGAAACCACACCGAAATGCATCTGAGGGTCAGGACCATGCTGGTTGTGCTGGTGAATGTCACAGCAGATGGGAACAAGGAGTCTCAGGCATTGGGGTGTGCTGCATTTGGGATTTCAGTGTAACTAAACCCACTAACCCGTATTAGCAGGAACTGGGCTGTTCACATGAATGTGCTGTTCAGATCCAAGTGTTCCAGCAGACTGCACCACCTCTGTCTTTGGAGCCTTCCCACCATGGGAGCAGAAATGCTCTATCTACATCAGCTGTTTTGAGATGCATTGGCTCTTGTGGTGGGAAGGCATGTGCTGGGAGCCCTGTTAGAATCACAAATGCAGGCTGGAAGAGACCTTTGGAAGTCTCCAATCCCACCTGCAGCAACAAGCAGAACTAATCTCAGTTTTATCAGTTTCATTTTCTGCAAGTTAATTCTCAGGAAGCTCCCACTCAGACATGTTGCAGTTCCTAGGCTGGGACAAGTGCTTTGTAGTAAGGCTGTTTCTTCTTCCCCAGTTATCCAAGGATGTGCTGGGGAATGCCAAGGCACGGGGGGAAGGGCAGGGTAAATTCCCATACAATGCTCAGATGAGAACAGCTTCTGCTGGCTTGCCATGGCCAGAGGTTTCATCCAGACACTTTAACAGTGCAACAGGCAATTTGTGGTGGTGGTGGTGGTCTTAGGCTTCAGGAAAGAGCAAAATCTGTCCTCCTTTCTATGCATGTTTTAGTTTATTAATAAAGTAGATAAATGACAGGATAGGGCAAAGCCAGTGTTGACTATTATGTTTGCAACATGGAAAGCAGAAATGCTGAAGTGGGTGCTGGCATCTCAATGTCTGCCCTGAGATGCACGGTGACCAACTGATGGGCATTGGTGGGTTGATCTGGAAAGACCTTCTGTACTTTAAATTGCAGCCTGTAAGCCTGCCCTTTGTGATTTTCTGTGTGACAGCTACCTGCATTTCAACAACCTGGAAAGTCTGGAGCCAGAGACTTTTAGTGACCTGCCTAAACTTGAAAGGCTGTAAGTAAAGATGGGACCTTTCTTCTGACTAAGGGGGTGTGGAGAAAGGGGCAAACCTTCTTTTTGAGTAATACTTTTAGTAGCCTGAAGTGCAGTCTTCAAAATGGAGGGAAATGGAAAAAGAAGCTTTCTGGAAGACAGAGATTTTACATACTTGCCAAGTTACTGAGAATCTGAAGGGAATTTCCCATGTTGTGTTTTGTTCACATTTCCACCTAAGTAGGGGTAAATCTGCAGAAAGTCCTACAGTTGGACAAGCCAACTGAAATTTTAATCTGACCATAAGGTCATCATTAGTCACTGCTGGGCAGTGTGTACAGAAAACTGGGGGTGGACAAGGAATAAAGTCAGAAGGAAGTCTAACAAGGAAAACACGCATTCTTCTTGAAAGCAGTTAGGAAACAAAGTCCTGTGTCTCCTGCTCCCCAAGATTTCTTCTAGAAGTAATGTAGGCACTAGGACAAAAGTTCATATGGTGTTTCCCATTCCACAGTGAAACCAACAGACCCTTCTATGCTGCATGGAAATGTGCCTTATATCCATCCATGCTGGGACAATAAAATCATGGGATCCAAACACCCTTAGGAAAATTCAGAGCTGGATCAGTACACCATGGCTGATCTCAGCCGCTGTACATGATCCAACAAAAATTCTGGATTTAAATTTTAAGGGGAGGTTTGTCAGCATCCAAGTTGGGCAACTAGGCTGAGCTTGTGTTTGCAGACATTTGCACGCAAGATGTGCTACTTACGTATTCCTTTCCTCCTCCACCATCTACTAATTATCAATGGTCTCTTATGAGTTTTAGATGTCACTGACATAACTAATTTTGCCCTTCATTATGGGGATGGAGAGTTAATTATCCCATCTTGGTCTCCACTGATGCACATTAGTGCAATCAGGGTTTTTTCTAATAACTGGCGAGCCGTGTCTGTGTGCTGAGACTCTGGAAGTGAGAATTTGCCTCAGCTTTGTTTGGAGGTGAGACAAGCTTAGGCTGCTCTCTGAATTAGATTTACTCATGGATTTGGGTTAATATCTGCACCAAGTCTAGGGCATGTGTTGTTTAGGTCTGCTGGAGCGTTACTTCACCATCTGTCCTGTCTCCTGCATGGAGGAAAAGAAAAGGTCCCTTCTAAACTGGACCTGACCCAGGCACAGAAAATGTTGGGTGGGTCCAGTCTGTGGAGATTTTGTGCCCTTCCTCCTCCCTTTGCAGACCACGAAGCAGATTAACTTTAAGGTTCCAGTTTAAACCTGTTACATCACATCTTGAGTCACCATTTCCAATCCACACCCGCTTTGGTGTGTTGTGCTGCACTCACAAATGAGTGAAATCCCCATAGCTCATGGAAACAGGCACAGTAAATTTAAACACCAAGCTCCATTTTGGTGAGCAGCCTTTGTATTTAAACTGGGTTTTGACCTGGGTTGTTATCATCTGTGTAGTGCAAATACTGAATAATGTTTTGGCATGGGTTCTCCCACTGCAGATTCTTGCACAACAACAAGATTTCCAGGATTCATCCCGGGACATTCTCTCAACTGGAATCCCTCAAACGGCTGTAAGTAAAAAACATTGTCTACAATGAGCAATTGTTTATCTTTGATCAGATGGCCAGGACCTGGGGAAAAAATGTGCCTGGTTGGCAAAGCTTTTAGTTGTTGCACTTCTAAGGCCACTGCTAAGTTTATAAAACAGTTTTGACTGGACATGAGAGCTGATTTAACCGGTTTGTAGTTTCTTCGTGCGAGTGTCTATTTATAATCTAACTGTAAGCTCTTACAGATCAGTTATAACATAGGAATGAACACTCCTGGAAAGTCCTCACAACAGTTTGAACCCATAAAACATTCTTCAAAGATGTGGGAAGTCCAGGTGACAGATATGACATAGACCACATCTTCAAATCAGTATCCCAACATGGAAGAAAATCAGAGTCATAAAACAAAAAGCTTTTTCCTAGAGATTGAAAATACTCAGAGGGGTGATGAAGTACATACACAGTTCTCATCCCATGCAGGAATGCCTTGGTGTGTTATTCCCACATAACCTGGCTGTTTCTAAAACTTACGTTTTGCTTACTTAACCCTCCCCCAGAGTTTTGCTTTGTTTGTCTTTTATGATCTCTGGAAATAGTTCTATGATGCATTTTGAGGGGAAAAAAAAAGAAGCAAAGAATTTTGGTGTTCTGCCATGATTTTAAACTACAAGAAAATAATGTGTTTCTCACTGCAGCGCTCTGATTTCTGCAAGTAGGTAAAATGCTTCACTTTCCTTTAACAGGGAGGAACTTGAGATATGTTGTCTGTACTTGTCAGCAGGAAAGGTTGGGTGTCTGTAAAATGCTGTATAATGGCCTTATGCGAAATCTCACATCCTCAGGTGTTTGTCCCTGGAAACATTAGACCTTTCTTCCATATATTTTTTCAATGGCCCAGTCCCATCTACTATAAAACTGTCAATGGGGAGAAGGAATAAGCTAATCCCCCTATAATCTTTATTTATCCTTATGCATAGCACTGCACATAGGAAAGAAGCCAGGAGAGGGAGAAGCTGGGTGCGCTGGGAGGTCACTGGTGCTCCCTTCAGCATGGTTCAGGAGTATGTTGCAGTAATAAAAGTTCATATGTTTGTGCAGAAATGCTACAACCTGTAGCAGGTGGTGGCAGAAAGAGGCTGATCTGATGTGCGCTGAAGTCAAGGGGAAGTTTTGTGGTGCTGAAGGAGCTCTGACAGAGGCCGTGCTACCTGCTGTTCTTCTAGAATTCAGTGAAGGATAAAATCTCCATCCTGGGGGAAACCCCAAAGTTTTGTGTCTCTCTTTGCCTTAAACTAAGCCAGAAATGCATAATCCAATTTACAGAATAATTTTCCTTTGAAACTGGAATGGCCAATGAGCGATGTTGGATTTTGAATGAAAACCTTCTGACTTGATTAAGCATCCTAGTCAAATGTTGTGGGAATGAAACATCTCAGATTTTCATCTGGGATCTAATGAAGTGCAGTGAAGACCAGCCAAGTGATCCTTCGCTCCAGAGGACTGTTCCCCTGGAGAAGGAGGCAGCAGTCAGAGGCTGGGAACTGAGGTGCCTTTTCCTCGCTCTCGCAGGCGGCTGGACTCCAACGCCTTGGTCTGTGACTGTGACTTGATGTGGCTGGCTGAGCTCCTGAAGAAATATGCTGAGCAGGGCAGCATCCAGACAGCTGCCACCTGCGAGGGTCCTCGGGAGCTACACGGACGCTCCATCGTCACCTTGACTGCCCAGGAGTTCAACTGTGGTGAGTGGGCTCAAACCCCTCCACTGGACACCCTCTGCCCACAGCGGTGGGCTTTGCTCCAGGAATTGTTTCCTCCACCCCTGTCCCTCCCTCTTCCCTGTCCTGGCATCCTGCTTTCTCCCTCCTTTTACTGCTCAAATGGAAAAGTCTTGGCAGGGTCTTGCAGATTATGAGGATAACACAGAGTAAGCTGGCAGTCCGTAGGGGTTAGTAGCTCTGTTACAACTGATGGGTGTCATCTTGGGTTTTAGGTAGAGTAGGGCCAGTAAAGGACTTGCTGCAGTGGGTGGCTAAACCAGCAACCAGATAACACGTTCTGCATTGGGCTGGGCAGAGCGGGAGAGCTGCAGTGGCTGGAAACATGGCTGAAAACTAAGCAAGCCCCTAGTAGATACATCACTGGGTGCTGTCTTTGACTGTGGTTGTGTGCTGTGTTTGTCAGGCTGTTATTTAAAGGTAGATTATTGGTAACTGGAAGATGCCATTTTGAAATGAAATTTTTTGTTCTGAAAAGTTTCAAAGTTAAATATTTCATATGAAAAAGGAAAAAACTCAGTTTCAAGTGCAGGCATCAGCAGAGGATGGCACGAGTATCAGCTATGGTTCCCTGATACTTTGATGCCAATAGAGTCACTTTGAGATGTTCCTCCTTGCCTAGGAACTATTAGTATCCTCCTTGATATACCAGTCTAGCTATGTGTGTGGCTGTGCTGAGCCAGATGTGTGAGATCAGCTGGATTTTAAGGAGTTCTCCCTTGAATTCAGCTTTCCTCCTATTTTTTTTTTGTTGTTGTTGTGTTGTTTGTTTGGTTGTATTTTTTTAATCCTGACCATTTCCCAGCTTAGTTTAGGGCATAGCCACAGGCACAAATGGGTCTGTAACCTCAAGGGAGGGGGCAATAGGAGGAGTCTGCAGGAAGCAGCTGGGGACACGTGGATTTGGACCTGTTGCCAGTGGATGTCCTGCACAACGAGCTGTCCCCGACACACCCGATGCCACGGTGCAGCCCTAAATGTGAATTTGTTCTGGTTTAAGCATGGGTGCACAGTGGGATGCCTGTCAAACTAGCCAGAGCACCTGGTGGGAAAATTCTGCTGGCATTAGGCTTTTACACTGGTATTGTGCCAGCTGGGAAAGACAAATGATGCATAATGCAGCGTAAAGCTCCAATGATGCAGGCAGCTGATATCTGAGTCCGGACAAGGCTGCTGGCATCAAGTTAACCTACTGCTCTTTAGTAGATATGAACCAGCAGAGCAAATCTGCACTGGGTCAGCATCTTGTGCCATGGGGCTGGAGTGAGCCTGGTCCTGCACTGGCATTGCCATCCAGGACAAGTTGCCAAGCTGCTAATATGCAGTCTCAGGAGTAAGGGCAGTGACCTTCCACTGGGGAAGGTGGTGGATTCTCTCTTAATCTTATGAATAATCCAGGTGGTTTTACTGGATTACTGTGAGCATATACAGACTGTTAGAGATGGACAAGTATTCTGCTGAATCAGGATCAAGTGTTCCGGGGTGATGTACTTAAATTCCTCCCTATTTTAGCACATCCTTTACATGCTTAGTTCTTAAGTACATTTTAAAGTGAAGCTTGTAGTGAAAGGCTTGGTTGAATAGGGGTCAGATGATGAATTAGGGACATAATGAAGGGAAAACCTGACGAAGGTGTGATTTGCAGAGAGCTGGTGCTGTGTTCTGATGGAGCAGACAGGCTGCCATTGAAGGAAGAACGACCCCAGTGAGGATGCCACTGGTGGCTTTGCTTATTCTGGGGGAGATAGGGAGCAGCTTTTGGGGCAGCTGTAGTGACCCAGTGTAATGACCAGGTCTGATTTTCCCGATGCTGCCTGGGGCTGTGTGGGGAGCTGACCCACCACCCAACTCACTGGCAATAGAAACAGCCACTTCCATTCTCCAGGGCTTTTGGTGTGCTCAGCTGTTCCCTCCCTGTTGCCTTTAGTCTTGCTGATGCTGGTGAGAAGTCTTGGGGTGGCTCTGAGCAGATACCATTGTGCCTAAGGCTCTGCCGGTGCCCACTTGCTGGGAGGGTTTGCAGGGTGGGTGTTGTGCTACCCAGTGCTCTCCAGTTGGGCTGTAGGTGGTTTTGTGCTGCTCTGGACTGGGTTGTATTTAATAATCTTTTGCAGAGAGGCCCCGCATAACCTCAGAACCCCAGGATGTCGACGTCCTCTTGGGAAACACAGTGTATTTCACCTGCAGGGCAGAAGGCAACCCAAAGCCTGCAATTATTTGGCTGCACAACAAGTAAGTCACACACAATGAACCCTGGGGTAGCAAAGGTTTTTGAGCATGGAGCTCTTTAGTGCCTGCCTGTGATTACAAAAGTTGTTTCATACAACCTAAAAAAAAAAAAAGCCAACCCAAAAACCAGGCAGGGATACTCCATGAGCTGTAATAACCTTCCTTTTAATCGTATTCTCTGGTGACCTCATAATCCAAGTGATGTTTTCATCTCCATTTGAAATATTTCATCTGTGTTTGTAATGGATTCCAAGAGCTTATAACTTCCCTATAAACAGACTCTGCAGGCTGAAAGAGATTGTCTTTTGATCAGAAAATGAAATTAGTATTTCATGTTGCTCTAAGGCACCTTGCTTGCCATTTATTAACTGCTGAAATGCTTCCAGTCTGTAGGTTTCTCTCACTGAAGCCTTAGCGTGCTGGGAGAATGGCTCGTTTTCAAAGGGAAAAATCACTGGTCTCCACTGAAAGACCTTGAGAAGCAGTATATAGATTATCCTTCTATAGAGCAACACTGGAAAACTCCATGGCTCTGCTAGATGCCAAAGTGTTTCTGGGAAATGCTGCACAATAAAATATTTTGTGCTCAAGCAGTTGCCTGCTGTGGAAGTGAAGTTGCTTTGCTGCTTTACGAGCTCCTTGTCTGTGGGAGCCTGAACAGGGCTCGGTTATTAACAAAAATGATCAATGCAGGCTTCTTCAGCAAACTCCCCACCAGGCAGAGTTTCAGCACAGAGCAAAAGTTTATGGCTGAGTTAAGTCCCCCTGGAAGGAAGGCTTTGTTAGGGAAGTGCTGGCAGGCTCCCAAAGATAGCATTGTGAGAGGGGTAATGATAATAAATGTTCTGCAAACGAGATATGACCAGAGCGAGGAGACATCAGGGGAATCAAATAACTGCCCAGCAAGCATATTAGTTTGCATAGTGGACTCAGCCTTTGTCTTAGGGAGAGAGAAGTCCCTTCTCCCTTTTCAGTCATCTGCAGCCATCCAAGATTCCTTCGTGCTGGGACAAATAGGATGCAGCAGTGGGACCTTCTGCTGCGGGCTGGGGTCCAGGAGTCGCAGGTCATTGTGGAAAGAAGGAAGATGTCTTGCAGCTCTGGGGTTGGGTTAGAGTCCAAGCTGTGTTGGGGTCCTGCAGTGACTTGCTCAGAGCTTTTTGCCCCCCCTGAGGCCTTTGAGCCTGTTTGAATAGAAATGGCCGCACACAATAACAATATTAATTCATTATTTTATTTGCACTTAGTAAATAATGAGAACAAGCTCTCCAGGCCTAGATGTCCTGACAATAGCAACAATGCTATTGCATGGGAACAGTACGCTCTCCTGATGGGCTGTAAATGTCGTAAGTAATCAGTGGTGAGAGAAAAAGTAGCTCACCCAGGGAGTAAATCTGAGCTGGAGCTGGAGAAGTTCAGTGCTGCAAATCATAACTCTTGCCATAAATTTCACGAAGTCTCAGCATAGCTCCAAAGAACACATACTGCAATGCATGCAAAACCCCACCGCTCCCCACAGCAGCGTGGGTGAGGACCACCAGTCTTTGCTCCTTGCAGATTTTGCCTGTTTGTGGCTGTTTTTCAGTAATGAGATTGACATGAAAGATGACAACCGCCTCAACCTGTTGCAAGATGGTACCTTGATGATCCAGAATACCAAGGAGTCAGACAAAGGCGTCTACCAGTGCATGGCCAAGAACATAGCCGGGGAGGTCAAGACACAAGAAGTCGTGCTGCGCTATTTCGGCATCCCAAGTAATCGAGACTTGTGCAACTTTTGAAGGCCCAGTTCGGGTTGGGGCTGGGAGTGGAGCTAAGTCAAAGTCAGTCCCAGCTTTGTATGTTCCAAGATGTTCTTGGTGTGCTGGGGAAGAGAGTGGCTAACAGTGTAGCGTGATCTGACTGACCTCAACAGGTGTGGGAATCTGGGTATTGGAAGTTGATGGTAATTCAGGGCTGGGGAGGGAGTTTGGAGGCTGGGATGAACTCTGCAGCATATCAAGGGTGACGGGGGCATGGGAGTGGGGGTGCTCCAGCACTTAGTGACTGGGAGGGAGGAAGTGGTAGGAGGTTAGGGAGGGCCAGGCTGGGGTGCATGAGTAGTCCGTGCAGTCTCTGCCTGCAACTGAGCAGGCAGCCGAGCTCCTGGTTTCTGAAGCGCTCATTTCCTTGCAGCCAAGCCCACTTTCGTGATCCAGCCACAGAACACTGAAGTGCTGATTGGGGAGAGCGTCACCTTGGAGTGTGGGGTCTCTGGGCACCCCCACCCTCGCATCAGCTGGACCCTTGGCACAGGCTCTCCTTTACCACAGGACTCCCGATTCGCTATCACAAGCTCCGGAGGACTCTTCATTCAAAACGTCACCTTCTCAGACCAAGGGCAGTACAACTGCAATGCCAGCAACACCGAGGGATCCATCCAGGCAACAGCAAGGATTATAGTGCAAGGTGAGGAGTCCCAGGCTGATGACATTTTAGGGATAGAGTGCTTGGTTGTGGGGTGTATTTAAGCCCTGTGACTAGTTCTGCTCCCATGAACTGGGAATTAACCCAAACTTGCTGCCTGGGTTCTTTCCTGCTGCTCAGTCACTGCTTTCACCTCCAGATTCTCCCAGGTTTCTCCTCATCCCCACTGATCAGACAGTAACTGAGGGACAAAGCGTGGATTTCCCCTGCTCTGCTGAGGGTCACCCTCCACCCGTGATTACCTGGACAAGGGCAGGTACAGCCTTACTTTACTTGTGATTTCTTTCTCTCTCATGCCACCATCCATGGAGTGTGGGTGAGAACAGCCTAGCTGGTCCAGGGTGATGACTTGTAGTGGTGACATAGGACAGATGGTGATCAACACAGACCTGCTTGCACTGGGAAGTATGTCATACATCACCAAGGATGATGTTAAGCACCGAGGAGGGAGCCTCTTAGGTCTTTGACATGCTAAGTCATCGTGTCAGAAGGAAGCAATGGGCTGTTTTTCATCATCATGAAACCAATAGCAAGCCTCAAACTTCTGTGGTGGCTCCCTTTGAAAAGGCCAGGTCTGGACACTCCAAGTTGGTGTGTATCACCGTGTACCAGCTCTCCATCGCTGTCATTGATTTGCTCCTCGTGGAAAGCACGTTGCAAGAGAGCATCGCTGACCACTGACACACCTCTGCAATTTCTTTTATCTTAGGAAAAGCCACTTTGGGCCAACAGGTTGTGGTGAACTTCTGTGGTCCCAGATGATTGTTAGCACTGGCTCCACTGAACTGATCCCATCCAGCACTTTCTGGGATAGAAGCCAATAACTCTTGGCCCAGAGGCTTTCCAACTTTTCGTTATGCTTCACAAGCCATAATTAATGGTTTAGTGCTGTGGAGAATTCATGTCTATTGTATTCCAGCTTCCACAGCAATAGCCCTGTCACAGAGTTAAGAAGGACCAGCTGAAACTCTCCTTCACCAGCATGTTCTCCATCTCTTTAACCTGTTTTCCTCCACTGCCCAGATTTCAGAAGCCATCACTTGGAGAGGTGGAAAGGAGTGACAAGGAGTAAGGTTAATAACTGCTTTGTAACCAGGTTTGCCAGGTCACTTAGCACTCTAAACTCTGGTTGACCAGTGGACTATCACAGAAGGCATGTGAAGAGCAAGACAAGAGAAGGAGTGGTGGAGTATAGATTGTTCTCAAACCCGCTCTTGACAGTGTGGGGAGGTTTCAGATTCTTTTTGGTGTTTGGGATGAATAAATAGAGCCCTTATTTATAGGAAAATGGAATATATAGATATAAAAAGTCACTAAACTGAGGTCTGTCATTTTGTTTGGATTTGGTAAAGCATTTAAATTTTGAACTTTTCTCTTTAAATAGAAGAAATATTGAAATGTGTTTTCCAAAACAAAGAAAATAGAAATAAATTAAAATATTAAAAAGCTAAATGTTCCATCTATTTGATTAAGGAGCCAGTTTGGATAATTGAACATGGATTTGCTATCCATCAGGTGTCACCCAGTGTGTAGTTTGCACTAAGAAAAGACTTAGGAGGAAAGCAGGAGGGTACCAGCTCCTTTCTAGTGGCTCAGACAAGACAACTCCATCACCATCCCAGGTGTGGGAGGAGCAGCATCTGTCCTGTTCCACACTTAGCCAGCTGAAGGCCAGTGTCATATCAGGAAGAAAATTCAATGTTCAGCTCTCACATAGATACCTCCAGTGATGGGAAGAGACATTTTAGACAATTATCAAGTTGCACTGCTTGTTCCATCAGGTGGACCACTGCCGAACGACCGGAGGCACAGCATCCTCTCCACGGGCACGCTGAGGGTGATGAGGGTAGCTTTGCATGACCAAGGCCAATATGAATGCCATGCTATCAGTGCCATCGGGGTGAGGACCCTCTCGGTACAGCTCTCGGTGACCCCCCGAGGTAGGCTGTGAGAAATAAGGGATCCATCAAGTTAACATTGTGGTTCCGGTGGGATGGGATTTTGCTTCTGTTTGGGAGTAGATATCTAGGTGGGAATGAAACTCATCTGGTGTGGCAAAGGAGTGGGATAGTATCAGTTGGTATCTGCCCAAAGAAATCCTCTGGGCAGGGTTATGTGATCAGAGTGACCTTTAATACCCATCAGGTGAGCTCCCATACCTGAGCAGTTTGAGTGCAAAACGGGGCCCTCTTATGTGTTTGGGAGTTGTTATTAAGAAAACAAGTTTGGGAAAGGAAGGAATAAAACAGACTTTTTTTGTCTGAGAATTTACAAAATTTGTATTATTTAATTTCTTAGGGTTTGGGATTTTTAAATTTTGGCTTTCCTGCAGAATGAATTCCAAGATTCTTTAAAAAATGAAATATTCTGCAAAAAAAATGATTCCTTCTCAAGAAGACTTACCTCTGGCTCCAGATACGTTTGTCTTAAACATAAGCTACCAGGTCAGAGGTTTAATTTAAATTTAGGCATTCTAAAATCAAGCCTCCGTAAAACACAGGAATGCTTTCCTGGTTTTATTTTCTTTTCTGTTCCCATGTAAATAATCATTCTAAATAAGCAAACATCCCTGCTTGTTCACAAACATGGCAGAATTTTACTAATGGTAGACTGGAGGGGAGGAAACTACCTATAAATGCAAAATCAGATGCCTCAAGCTCAGAGTTCCTAGACTAGTAAGATCAATATAGCTTTTTAATCTGATCTTATGAACATTTGCCAGAGAGCCTCATCCAATAATTCCTGAATGGATCCACCATCCTTGTTTCAGCTACAGCATCTTTTCTAGGAAGCCTTTGAATTCACTCTTTTAAATGAGAGAGAACCCAGCACATTCCTGGCTAATTGCCCCAAGTAGAGACACAGAGGAGCAGAAAATAATGAATGCAAATTACAGAGGGCTTGGTAAAAGGACAGAGAGCTGGTGTAAACCCACAGTCCTTTGAGGAGTCCTTGCAACAGCAGGAGGAGCCCAGCAGCTCTGGTTTCCCCACGCTGACACGTTTTGCATGCAGATTTCTCTGTTTTCCTTGATGCATTTCTTGCACTCATGACATTTCCCCTGTGTTGCACAGTGATACCCGTGTTCCTTCACCCCCCTCAAGATGTGGTGGCAGAGACAGGCCAGGACGTCGCGGTTACCTGCACGGCCCAAGGAGATCCTCGTCCCACCATAACCTGGGTCAAAGTAAGAGCCAGTGTCACATACTCAGACCCTTTGTGGGGGTGTTAAGCAGCTCTCATTAAACACCTCTCCCAGCTCAACTAAACAAATGGGTCTGTGTGGAAGAAATGGCATTTGATGAAAATTTGAGGACGTGCATATTCACTGATTTGGGTTTTTTTAAGTGCTGTGTCGCTCTTTGTTGAGGTCAAAGCTTTGCAACCACATCCCTGTTTATGTCAAACAAGTAACTTGAAGCCAGTGACCTCCCAGGATGTTAGAAACACTTGATTGACTATTCCTGGAAAAAAGAAATATCTGAAAATGGATTTTTCTCTAAGTATTTGTCCTTATTTCCAGGATTCTCACTGGTAGAACTGGATGATGCTGTTTTGCTCCAGCTATGATGGGGCAAAACCACTATCCCTCACAGTCATGCTGCAGACAGGCTGCTCTTTTCAAGAACTCATCTGATGAAGCTCTGCAGACTTCTTTCTGCTGTGCTGTAGTACAACACCTACACTGGGACCTGCTCTGCCTGTGAGCACAGCCAGGCACAGCACAAATTAGAGGGGAAGTGCTTGGGCTTCAGTTACCCTGCAGAGGTCTCATGGGAAGTGACCTTGCAGCTTGTCTTGGACTTGGGCCAACAGTGGGAGCAGAAGGGAAGAGCCTGGGAGTGGAGTTGAGGCAGGGCAGCAGAAAAATGTTAAAAAATAGGAGAATAGAAAGTAAAACCTGAAGCCATTGGGCCAGGTTGAGAGGTGGGGTTTGAGCAAGGTGCTCAGCACTTCGATCAGCCGTGCTCCCCAGAACCAGCAAAAGCTGGTATCTACAGTTCAAGGCCAGCAAAAACCCACCAGTTTCAGTTGTTCCCATACCCCAGGCTTTTAGACTTACTTATGTGCCTTGAAACTTCCATGACAGCATCACAGCACAGCACTCACCCCAGGCAGCCCAGATCTAAGAAGTACAGAGAAACGTGTGGGGTGTCTGTACCCCGGAGTGAGTGCCTGGACCAGGGAGTACCAGTGAGTACCTGGACCAGTGAGTGCCATGAACCAGGGTAAAGGAGCTGAGCAAGGACCTCAGGCAGGACCAGATGTCCTTGGATGACTTTCTGGTTGCTTTGGAAGAGCAATGCTAACATCTGGTGGCCACATTAGTTCATCGCATCCATCTGCGCCTCAGCTGAATAGGTCGAGGACTGGGATGATGGGAGGCTTTCTGTACCCTGACATGTTTTCTGTCTCTTGGTGGTGCAACAGGAGGGTATCCAGATCACAGAGAGCGGCAAGTTCCACATAAGCCAAGATGGGACCCTTTCCATTCAAGACCTTGGTGTGGCTGACCAGGGTAGATACGAGTGCATAGCAAGAAACCCCTTTGGCTTCACCTCCAGCGCTATGCAGCTCACCATCACTGGTATGGTATCTCCCGTGTCACTGGAGTCTTCTCATGCAAAGAGGGGCTGTGCAGTGTCGACAACTACACTTCAAATAGATAACTGTTATCTCTTCTCCTTCTCTCCTATGGAGGGAGGTCCTTCTCCCCATCTGTTCTGCCCTGGGGAGACCAAACCTGGAATATTGTGTCCAGTTCTGGGCCCCTCAGTTCCAAAGGGACGTAGAACTCCTTGAAAGAGCCCAGCGCAGGGCCACCAAGATGATGGAGTGGAACATCTCCTTATGAGGATAGGCTGAGGGAGCTGGGTCTCTTTAGCCTGGAGGAGATTGAGGGTGATCTCATTAATGTTTGTAATTATGTTAAGGGTGTCAGGAGGATGGAGCCAGGCTCTTCTCAGCGATAGCCAGCGACAGGACAAGGGGCAGTGGGCCCAAGCTGCAGCAGAGGAGGTTCCATGTGTGAATGTAAGGCAAAACTTATTCCCCGTGAGGGTGATGGAGCCTTGGGACAGGCTGCCCAGAGAGGTTGTGGAGTCTCCTCTGGAGACATTCAAGACCAATCTGGACACTTTGCTGTGTGATTTAATGGAGGTGACCCTGCTCAGGCAGGGGTTTGGTCTTTGGACATCCCTTCCAACTCCTGACATTCCATGATTCTGTGATTCTTTAACTTTTTTGCAGATAGGTCCCTCCTGGGGGTGATTGGAGGTGTCGTGTTGTGTAACCCCTTGCACCTCCCAGCTGCTCCTCGCTGTTTTCTCAGTGGAACTGCAGTTGCTCCCTGTGAAGGTGTCAGTGTGCAGTGCAGTCACTGCCTCTGCTGGGAGGAGGAAACTTATTAAAATGTGCCAGCACGCTCACAAGTCATCATCTGACCATAACCTCACACACCAGGGGAGGGAGGAGGAGAACAACATTGTGGCTGCAAATAGGGGGCTTTAAATGTTCACTCCATCCCTTGGGGATGGGAAATAAGTCGCTCGTTTTCAAGCTACTGCTCCGTGCATGAGGGAAGCTGTAATGAGTAAAGAGGAGCAGCACGTTTCTGCTAGTCAAACCAGAGGTCAAGAGTAGCAATTGGACTTTTTAGAGGATAGGGAGGAACTGCAGAGGGGAAAAAATGTCAAAGGCAAGCAGTAAGGTTAAAAATACAAGTAGAGGGTTATTCCTCAAGCACGCAGCACAAATAGTGGTAGCTTATTAGATGAATTTAGGATAATTTTCTATACAGGGATTATATGCAAGAAGATGAGAGTATTCTGATGTTTGATTTATTCTTGTTTGCTACCTCATTTTCCATCTGGCTATTGCATACACAGGCAGCCAAATGGGAGCTGGTTTAGCTGCTGTGACAAAGACCCTGCCTTAGAAATGCATTCTGCAGTAATTGTTAAGGACGCATGTGTTTACTGCCAAAGTTATTCTAACAGCAGTTACATCCTTTTAGAACAAAAAAGGAATCTGATCTGTTAACACTACAGGTGAACTGAATTAGAAGTGTTCCACAAATGGAAAATTAATGTATGAGCAATGTGTTCAAATTAATGTTAGGGGTTTGAGAAGTTTCTTTTGTGGAAAGGAAATACACTATTTTCAATTAACCTGCTGTGACTTTTACCAACCAAATTAGACGTTTATTTGCAAAGCTGTGCAGGAGCAAATATGTGAATATGTGTTGCACAGCCATCTCCTGAAAAAGCCAGCCCATTTTATTTTCCAGGCAGTTAATTTCTTCTTCAGAATATCTGATTTAAAACAGAAATTCATAACGTTTCTGTTGCAAGGAAATACAGTTTAACCTGCAGTGGAGTTACTGCAGGTCACACAGCTTGTACTGATGTACCGATTTTCTTGAGCTTGGAAAACAAATTAATATCAAAGTAAGTTTAGAATATTTTGTTCTTTTGGTTTTTTTTTCTTTGGAAAGCCACGGATGTTGGTCGGAGCGGTGACACATTCGTAGCCACATCGATCCGGGAAGCCATCAGCAGTGTGGACCACGCCATTAATTCCACACGCACTGAGCTGTTTAGCAGGTAAGTGCATCAACTGCCAAGATCTGAGACCTGGAGCAGAAAAGAGATTTAAAAACCAATGAATGAAGTTTTCTCAAACCTCATTTTATTGTTGGCAATCCATAAATGAAAGATACAGTATTGTTTTGAGTGTTGGAGGTTGAAATTGCACCATGTAGATGTTAAGGATGTGATAGAACTTCGCATCAGGCATTTGGGATTCTGGAAACATCAGGTACATGAGTATCACCTCTTATGTCACTGATATCTGCAATGCACATTTTGTCACCTGGGGTTGGCTCCAGAGACAGTGCACAGAGAAAAATGCAATCAACCTCACCATCTTATAAATGTAATGGACTGTGTAGGGTGAGCAGAAATAATATAGGCATCCTAACCATTTTCTCAATGAAAAATGACTTCTTGAGTGATTGGTAATTCCCTCTCCTTCCACCTCAATATATGTTTTTATTGAAAGGTAGACAGTTCGTATTGAGCCCTAAATCTCTGGGTTTCAGCTGTTGAAAAGGAAAGAATAAATTACTATAGTAGAAAAAGTAGAAATAGTAGAAAAAAAAACCCAAGGATGCTGAAGAAATTGAATATGTCTTTTCCTGGAGAAAAATATCCTTTCTTTAATCATCTGCAATACACAGGCAAGCCACATCATTATTATGCACTAGTTTTGGGGGTCAAGAACCAAACCAGAGTCTGTTTATTTTACTGTTCCTGTATCCCTTCTAATTGCTTGAAACAGACGCCCCAAGACGCCCAATGACTTGCTGGCTCTCTTCCGTTACCCCCGGGACCCCTACACCCTTGAAACAGCCAGGGCAGGTGAGATCTTTGAAAGGACCTTGCAGCTGATTCAGGAACACGTGCAACAAGGTCTAATAGTGGATATGAACGTCACAGGTAGGAGAGATTTTATTTCCCTTCTTAACTTTGTGTGCAGGATTAAATTAAAATGAGTGGATATTAAGAAAGTTTTCAAAGTGCACTTTTGGGTTTGTCAGTAAAAACGTTACCTGGGTTGCAATGCTCACTTTACATCTCTTGGTTTTCAGAACAAAGGGCTGGTCTCGTGTTTACTCTGCCAACCCAGTACTCTGGGAAGTGATTCAGTTCCCTGCTTTGCTAAAGACTTCTTGACCAGCTGTGAAGGGCCCAATCTTTAAAAATATTTAGCCATCTAACTCATGAAGGCATACCTTTGTGGGTCTGAGTTTTGACCCCTCAGCATCGTGGATTTGAGACATTTCTTGTTCTGCAAGTGGCAGTGAGAATACCGAAAACTGAGTGTTTGGGTGCTACAGCAGAGGAAGGGAGGTATCATGTGCCTGACTCTCACTACTTTGACCTCTTAGCCACAAACTCAGACATGTTCCAGACACTCTGGTTCCTCTTATCAAGGCAGGTTATCAGGCAACAAAGCAATGCAGCACCAAATTACCTTGTGAGGTCCAAGCATCCAGCAGCTGGACCCCAGAACCTGCTAACTGGAACTTCCTTTATATACAACAGACATTAACACGCTGCATGTTCTCACCTATACATCTGAGTCACTATGTAGCAGGCACATATGATCAGGACACGTAAAGATTTTTGTGTTCCAGGCTGTGAGGAGCGTCTCTCCAGGGCTGCAGGTCTTGTCTGGGCTGGTTGGACTGCCAGCCTCTCCTCCTCATTGCCCTGTCAGCATCCGCACAGCGCAGCATTATTCAGTCCTTTCACGTGGCGTAGCGCCCTGGCAGTCACCCACAGCTTCCCTGCTGCTCGTCACGTAGGGGTTGGATGGTTGGTGGAGCTCAAGGTTGCACTAATAACTCAGAGAGGTGTGAAATAAACCTGGAGTGAAGACTGAGACCACCCCCAGGGTTTGGTCTGCAAGTCACAACATTTCTGGTTCCCACCTCTACGGAATTTAACTCTTTTCTTCTCTGTGGGCCTGATACAATCTTGTGATTCCTTTAACCTTCCAACAATCACACAGCAACGCTGGGATCGGAGATCTGGACTTCCCATGCCCACCCTGACAATCCCAGCAGCGGGATTGTTCACACAGAACAATGGTATGTTGGGAACTGGGCAGTTACAGCAGCCATGGTCTGACCTGGTGCTTTGCCTTTTTTCTCCACAGGCTATCGGTACAATGACTTGGTGTCCCCTCACTACCTGAACATGATTGCCAACCTGTCGGGCTGCTCTGCCCACCGCCGCACGCCCAACTGCTCTGATATCTGTTTCCACAAGAAGTACAGGACCCACGATGGGTCTTGTAACAACCTCCAGCACCCAATGTGGGGTGCATCTCTCACAGCTTTCCAGAGGCTTCTCAAACCCGCCTACCAGAATGGATTTAACCTCCCCCGGGGGTTTTCCTTGGCAGAAGATGCCAGGGACCTGCCCCTTCCTCTACCCCGCCTCGTCTCCACCGCCATGGTTGGGACAGAGACCATCACCCCTGATGACCAGTTCACACACATGCTCATGCAGTGGGGCCAGTTTCTGGACCATGACATGGACCAGACGGTGGCAGCCATTAGCATGTCACGCTTCTCAGATGGAGCACCCTGCAGTGAGGTGTGCAGCAACGACCCCCCTTGCTTCTCCATCATGGTCCCTGCCAATGACCCTCGCGTGAGGAACGGGCGCTGCATGTTCTTCGTCCGCTCGAGCCCCGTGTGCGGCAGTGGGATGACCTCCCTGCTGATGAACTCCGTCTATGCCAGGGAGCAGATCAACCACTTGACGTCTTACATCGACGCCTCCAACGTTTACGGCAGCACAGAGCAGGAATCGCGAGAGCTGAGGGATCTGAGCAGCCAAAGCGGGTTGCTGAAGCGAGGACGAGTCGTTCCCAGCTCGGGGAAGCATCTCCTTCCCTTTGCTGTGGGGCCACCCACTGAGTGCATGAGAGATGAGAACGAGAGCCCCGTGCCGTGCTTCCTGGCGGGAGACCACCGTGCCAACGAGCAGCTGGGTCTCACAGCCATGCACACGCTGTGGTTCAGGGAGCACAACCGCCTCGCCACAGAGCTGTCGGCCCTCAATCCCCACTGGGATGGGGATCTCCTCTACCACGAGGCACGGAAGATTCTGGGTGCTCAGATGCAGCACATCACTTATGCTCAGTGGCTCCCCAAGGTCCTTGGGGAAGCTGGGATGAAGATGCTGGGTGAGTACAGAGGCTACAACCCCAACATCAATGCAGGGATTCTCAATGCTTTTGCCACTGCCGCCTTCCGCTTTGGGCACACCTTGATCAACCCCATCCTGTACCGGCTCAATGAAACCTTCCAGCCCATACGCCAAGGCCACATCCCCCTGCACAAGGCCTTCTTCTCCCCTTTCAGGATCATACAGGAGGGTGGGATTGATCCTCTCCTCCGTGGGCTCTTTGGGGTTCCTGGGAAAATGCGGGTCCCCTCCGAACTCCTCAACATGGAGCTGACAGAGAAACTCTTCTCCATGGCCCACTCTGTCTCGCTGGACTTGGCTGCTATCAACATCCAGAGAGGGCGAGACCATGGCATCCCTCCTTACAATGACTTCAGGGTCTTCTGCAACCTCTCATCTGCACAGGAGTTTGAGGACCTCAGAAACGAGATAAAGAACCTGGAGATCAGGGAAAAGCTCAGGAGGTACTGTTTCACACAGAACAATGGTCCAAACGGTTGGAGATCAGTCAGTGAAAAGCTTCTGATCCTTCCAGGACACCCATCAAATAACCTTCCCAGATATTGCTACCTACAGTTGTTAAGATAGGGTAATAGCTGTGGTTTAAGAACGGGGTAAGACAAATGATGTCTCTCCAAGTGATCGGTCTGGTTCTGAATGGAATGTCATCAGGCACTGCTGTGGTGTAGTTTGGGAGCAGATTGAGCCTTGGAGCTATTTTCCAGGGAGACTACACAGCATCCTACCTGCACCAGCTGCCCTTTTCCAAGGCAGGACTTTATCCCATTGTCTTTTAGATAAGACCATTGTAAATATTGTCCAGATGAGTTCCTTGCATACAAATTCCTATGATAGGATCAGACTTATTTTTTGCTCCACTCTTTGGTAGTCTCTTAACTTTTATAATATCCTTTATCCCACAGTTTATATGGAACTACCAAAAATATTGACCTGTTTCCAGCACTGATGGTGGAGGATCTTGTCCCTGGTACCAGACTTGGACCGACGCTGATGTGCCTGTTAACGACGCAGTTCAGAAGGCTGAGGGATGGAGATAGGTATTGTTATTGGAGTCCACACAAAGTCTGTTTTGTGGGATTTTTTTCCCTATGGGGAGGAACAGAATCTGTGTCTTTTGATTATTTCTTGTCTTGTGATACAAGGAAGGGTCTCCTCTGTCCAGTGCATTTGCAAAAGGACTGGCTACACTTACTGGCCATGTGTCCTGATTTAATCATTCTCATTTCACTGCAGGACTCTGGGCACCATTAAGAATGTGCCCAATGTCTCCTGAAAATGCTAGAAAATGTCCACAGGAGCAGCTTCTAATTCCTGTTTGCTGCTGTGGGAAATGCATCTTTGCTTGGTGATGCACCTGGGCCAGGAGCATCATTCACCCATGTCCAAACCTGCTATGGCAGAGCTGCCTGAGCCATGGTATTGCCCTGCAAGGGGCTGTACCTGCAGGTGGTGGCATCCTGCAGCTCTGGCCAGCAGCTTGTGGGGGTTCAGGGGTTCAGAAAAGGGCAGTCTATGTTTGAAGCCACCTGATAGCAGAATAAAAGGTCCTGAGGGGTGTGAGTGCTGCAGGACAGATATAGGGGAACTCTACTCCCTCTGCCAGCCTCACTCCTCCTCTCCTACTCCTGAGTCATGCTGTGATTTCAACCCACTGCAGATTTTGGTATGAGAATCCTGGAGTCTTCACGCCGGCACAGCTGACTCAGATCAGACAGACGTCCCTCGCTCGTGTCATCTGTGACAACAGTGACCACATCCAGCAGCTCCAGAGAGATGTCTTCCAGGTGGCATCATACCCACAGGGTATGGTTGGCTGTGAAGAGATTCCCGCCGTGGATCTCCGCTTGTGGCAGGACTGTTGTGAGGGTAAGGAGGAGGCTGCTCTACCACCAACTGATGTGGGGATGGCTCTGGGTGGCATTTGTCACCTGCCATCACCTTATATAGAATGCCAGGAGCTGGTTACATGCTACACCATGAGAGCTGTGTGTCAGCAAATGGATGCAAAGAGGAGAATACAAAACCTGACAATACAGGATTTCAGTTGTTAGGGACATACAGTGATCATCTAGTCCAACTGCCTGACCACTTCAGGGCTGAATGCAGCCTGTTATTAACAGCATTGTCCAAATTCCTCTTCAACACTGACAGACCTGAGGCATTGACCACCTCTCTAGGTGGTCTCTTAACTTCATTGAATGTGGCCAAAGGTCCACTTAGTTGAGAGCTTCTGGCAGAAGCCAATAGCTGATGGTTATGAGGAGAGACTGAAGCAGGATGCAGGCATGGGGATGCCCACTACGTGTCACTTTATAGATTCATTTTGGAGGCTGTAAAACTCTGCCATTAAACCAGAGGTCCTGCCATGGTCCCTCTGTGCTATGTTCTGGCTAGAGGTGCCCTGTTACACACCGTTGTTGCCTTCTCCAGCGTGAGGGTTGTGTCAAGGGTGGATGGTGAAGGAGGGCAGCACTGCCTTGTGCTGCCTTCAGTCCACATGGATCTGATTTAAACACAAAGGCTCACTGCAGGCTTTCTCTTCCTTTCCAAGACTGCCAGACACGTGGGCAATTCAGGGCACTTTCTCAGCGGTTCCGAAGCAAGAGGTCTCCTGGCTTCAGCTACCCAGAGGAAAACCCAGCCAAGCACAAGTCTGCCCTCCCCAGGTACAGTGTCACCACTTGTTTTACCTCCATTTTAGGAAACATCAGTAAAGTTTTTAATAACTCAGTCTATTCCAGCCTTTGAAATTGGCATTCTGCAGAGGTCTGGAGGTCAGGGGTGTTTCAGCAGATAGATGCTGAGCTCAGAGTCCTCCAGTGCTTTAGTGTAGAGTCCAACTGATCCTTAGACACCTGGGCTCATTGGCCATTTCATTGGCATCTCTTGGCAGGTGAATGTGGCAGTCAGGCCCTTCTGTTTGATGTTTGCTTGGAGGCTGATGTTGGAGAAGGCAGAATGATTCTCTCATCCAGGAAGCTGATGTTTGCATAATCCCTTTCACTTTTTATCCCTGACCCCAGAAATGCAGCACCTTCTCCGAGCCCTTCCTCCAGAGAGAATCTCGAGTCACTTGTGGCTGAACTGGAGAAGACCGTTGCTTCCCTACGGAAACAGGTGAGACTTTGTGCCCCAATGTTTGGAGTCACCCCAGAAGCAGGATTTAGCTATTTGCTGTGGGAAGCCTCCAGAACCAGGAGCAACCATCTGATGAGAGATGGCAGGTACAGAAGAGGTAGAGTAGGGAGAGAAGAGATGAAGCTGAGCTCTGTGAGCTCAGACCTCCTCAGCTGCAGAGTAAAAGCAGGTTTGAGCCTGCTGAGAGGTAACTCAGAGGTAACTTAAGCCTCTGCATTTTCTTTACTGAGAGGTAACTTAAGCCTCTGCATTTTCTTCTTGGATGTCAGACAGGTTGAAGGTTATCTGTGCAATGGTGCAGACTCCTCTTAGAGCTGCTGCTTTCTCATCCCCACCAGGTGAACACACTGGAGAGCCAGCTGAGGTGGCACCACAGGAACACCAGCAGGCACGGACAGAGGAGGAGCACTGGAGACAAATGGAGGAAAAGATGACCGTGTTGTCTGTTCGTATCAGGTCAGTGTGATTGTTCCAAGCTGGGGTCCAAGAGGTGGATCCATGTGGTGCTGATGATCATGCAGTGGGACACCTGAGCAGTCCTCACAGACAGGAGACACTTGCAGGAAGGAATGGAGCAATCCAGTGATGAATGGGACAAGAGGTAATAGGCTTAAATGCAGCAGGTTAGACACCCGTTCCTACCAGTAATGATTAGTGACTCACTGGAATGGGCTGTCTGGGGATGTTGTGGCATATCCATTTCTGGAGGTCTTTTAAGAACTGGTTTGACAAAGATGGGGAAAGACATAAGTATAGGATGGACTAGGTGGACTGGGTGAGGTGTCTCAGGCCTATTCCTCTGGGACTCTGGGTAGATTTCTTCTAGCAACGCTTAATATCCCAGCCCCAAATCCAACAGCCTCCAAAGAGCCTTTGTGAGGAGAGATATCACAAAGTGCAGTGATGGAGTAGATGAACTGGTTCTTCCTCAGAGTAACAAGGACACTGGGGCAGATGGAGCAATACATCATTTGCCTACATATTGACAGAGATTTCCCCTCAACGGCTGAGTCACCGTGCACCTCTCTTCTGAAAACACCAGCCCTCTGTTTGCTCAGCTCCAGACAAGGGAGTGAGGATGTACAAGTGCATGTTCAAATTCTCTGTCAGCACCTGCCAGCCTGGGAACTTCTGCTGCTGCTCAGCTGTGTCAGAGTGCAGGCAGAAAGCTGTGCAGGCAGAAAGCTGTGCAGCCTCTGGGCCCCTGTGTTTAGGGGCATGGAGAGCACAGACCGAACTCCCTTAGCCAGCTCTCCATGGAGATCCCTGAAGCCTTGAAAGAGGATGAGCAGCTCGCTGGCACCTGCCAGTCTGGAGGAGTTTAATGGTTTTTACGTGCTGCAAATGATTACTCCAGGGACAGGAGCAGAGATGTTATTCAGAAGTGTTGTTCTTCCAGGCAGTCTGTACTAGAAGGAGCATCCTCTGGAAGTCAGATTACAGGAGAGGGCAAAGAAAGGCTGTCCTGTGCTGATAATCTCAGCAGAGAGCAGAGGGGGAAGCCTGTAGACTGGCCACACTATTTTCCAGTCTGATTTGGTGTGATGGTCCTTATAGATTTTCCAGTTGAACAGTGGTTCCCATTAGAAATAGATTGTAGTGTGACACCTGTGAGTTGGCTTTTCCCTTGCCATCGTTTGCAGATCCTCAGAGATCACTCTAGGGTTTATAGGGTCCCTCAAAAAGTATTTCTCTGCATTTAAAGGGCTGTTGCCATTTTTATGCTGCAGTCACAGGCTCACCAGGCACTATACAAATGGATCACTTTGGCTCCAGCTGCCTCCCATAGAGGTGTTTTTTCTGTTTTCCTGTGCCATTTCAGGTGCCCTGTGACCTGCACTCCTCTCCACCAGCCAGTCCAACCCACTCCCACAGGGCTCAGAGACAGCAGCTGCCAGACCCCACGATGCTCTGCCTCCTCTCACACCTTTACCGCTCCCTGTCCCAGGACAACTGTTCTGCCTGTATCAAACCCTCTGCACTGACTGCAAACACCTCAGCTCCCTGGACCATTTGCCTCCAGGGATGGGCTTTTCCCTCTTTGATAGTGCCAAGATGCCACTTTCTTCCTTGGTCCCCAGGAAACAGAGAGTAACTGAAGCTGCTTTAGTGCCACCGTTCTGCTCTAAACCTCTTCCTGCGCAACGCTGTCACCATCCACCACCCCTTGTCTGCAATGTCCCATGAGCACCCAACCAAAACAACTCATCAAGAGGCAAAACCTTTCTTAAATGCACTGGAAACATCTGGAAAAAATCTGAAATAAGCATGAAACCCAAAACAAACCTCCAGGCACTATCACATGCCAATACTAAGAGCAAGAAGCACCGTTTGGGCTGGGTTTGCAGTCCCTGCTGGCAGCAAGAAGGTGAACTCAAAGCCCAGGGGAATCTCCCACCTGTTTGGGTGCTGCAGGACAGGATGCCAGACACAGCAAACCCTGCCCACCCGTGATGCCAACATCAGCTGCTGTGGCACATCCTCAGTTACGTGACCCCACAAGTGACCTACAGTGACATGGCCAGTGCGTGACCCAGATTGGTCAACTTTCTGCCCCTCTGGGAGATTAATTTGGTTTATTTTTCTTTTCTATCCCCCCTCCCCAGCCCCCCAAAAGGCTCTTTGCTGGAAAATATATTTTGAGCATAAACGTAACAGGACCTTGAACAGAACCTCAGATAATGAGATGTAATGGGTGCCCTCATTAGTGGAGGGGAGCTGCTGGTTTCTGTCAATTAGTACAGGAGAACACGATGTGCAGTAGTTGACATATGGATGAATGCAAAGTGCTGTTTGTGTTTATTGCTCCCAGGTGCTCTGCAACTAAACCAGGACTATGTAACCAGCTCTACTGAACACATCTGGTTTCGTTGCTCTTTGGAGGTGCTTTTTAGTGGTGCTAGAACTAAAGTCCCTGTGTACCCATCACAGCCCCAAAATCTGGGGACAGATTGGTTTTCAAGATATCCTTGTAAGCTGGTCACAGGGACTAAAGAGACAATACTTGATCCATTAGATATCTCTGCCTTCCTTATCTTTCTCACCTTTCCTGCATCCTCCCACCTTCTTTCTCACACTGCAAGGACCAGAAACATTTGTGAATATGCTTGGGTTTTTTTTTATTTTTCCTCCCCCCCCTTTTTGTTGGTTTGGTTTTTTAGATGTGTTATAGTACCAAAGGGATTCAAAGCAGCAGGGATGCTCTTGGAACATAATAGGAAAATAAAAAAAAAAAGATACTAAAAAAAGAAGTTGTGATTTATCAGCTATTTCCTGGCAAGGGACTCTGGGCCGTGCGTGCGTGTCCTGTGCAGACACAGGTTTGCAGTGATGAGTGTGTGTGTTATGCATGTCTGGTAAGCTGAGCTCAGAGGCAGTATTTAGTCCTCAGGGGTGTTTGTCATTTTGAAGTACTCTTTCATTTAGGTGCAAATCAGGATCCAAAGCCTTGCGTGTTATAAATCGGCTGCACTTGTCTAGTGCTTGTACCACTAGAGAATCTAACTTGGCAAAGGTCAATGAAGGTAAACCTGTCTCAAGCCTTCTCCTGCACACCACAAGTTTACCAAGTCCTCATTCAAAACAGTGAGGGAGAAATGCTCAGTGCTCAGTCGGATCAGATAATCTCTAACTGCTTAACAGAGCAGCCCAGTTTCCTCCTGATGAAGTGTGATGTGAGGAGCAGACCTGTCAGAAGCGCTGCAGCAGGACAGCGCAGGGGATGTCCCTTCTCCATGTGTTGCACACCCCTTCCATGCTCCATCTTCTGCTCCATTCCCTGTGGGAAAAATGCACAGAGAAAGTACAGAAGATGCCGTGAGGGGCGGATTTGTGCTGTGCAGGTGCGGGGAGACCTCAGAGGAATTACCTGTCTATTCACGCGCTACTCTGGGAGGTAGGGAGCCAAATGTTTTATTCAAGACTCCCTTTTCTTCCTAGTTCCCATCTGTGCAGCAACACTCAGAGCAGAGCATGTTCCTGGAGTGCTGTGTACTCCTGCCCTCAGCCTTGGGCTTCTCTCCCTGTGGGGTTGGGAAAGAACTGACCCTCAAACTCAGACACGGAAATCCAGTTTTTGGAGGTTGATGGGGCATCCAGGACATGACAAGCCCAGAGCTGCCAACCCAGGGACAGATCCAGTTTGTTCATACACCACTCAGCTGCAATTTGCAGCCCCGACCCCTGCAATACTGTTCCCTTTGTTGGTTTTGTTTTTAAACAATCTCTTTCAAAACCCAACTGCACACCCAAAATGAGCTACCCAGACCAATTACAAGCAGAGGAGGATCAAAATAATGGGCTCAAGGCCAGGAGCAGAGTTGCCAGGCACAGAACTCCTGCTAATTAAATGGAACAGTTAAATGACAAAACCCAGGTGGGGGCTGGGGGGGCCTGGAGTTGGGATTTCTCACCAGAGCAGTGATCATCAGGTGGTTTAAAGTGGACGTGTAAGATGAGAGGTGAAAATCTCCATCCTTTGGGCGATGCCTGTGGCTGCTGGGGTTTGGCATGTTTGGGGGTAGTAGCATATCTGTGCCCAACTGTCACTGGAACTGTGAGGAGAACTGTGAGGTGGCAGCAGGACCTGGAGGTTGTGTGGGGGGGGCTCGGCTCTGGGTGTCACGCAGGTACCTGAGGTTGATCCAGACCCTGTACCAGCTGAGGACCTCCTGATGCTGAGCAATACCAGATCCTGGTGGATCTGGGAAGTGGAGTCCCTAGAGATCCTCTGCAATGGGGAATTGGTGGGAGGAGGCAAATGCTTTAGCAGGGTACCCCTGGGAGGGCATTGCAGGCTGAAAGGAAAAAGGATCTTTGGTTATAAACCCCACAATATCCACCCAGCAAATATCCAAACCACTTCAGGTCTCTTCTAATGTTATTTCCTTAATTCTGTTTTAACTATCACGCATTTGTGGATGCAATTATTCTCCTATGGGGAAAAAAAAAATGCCCTCCCACACAAGTGAGATCAAGACTATTAACTGGAGTCAGCCACTTGTCACAAGAGCTGCTTGAAGATCAGAGAGCTGTGTTTACCGGTGCTCTGGTAACAAGCAGGAGAGCACACTTTAAAATAATAATTATTTAAAATAAATAAATAAATGAAGCCGCTCTCCTTCTTCGAGAGCAGCGAGCCCGGCTCCAGCTGTGCCCGTCTCCCAGATGTGCCCGCGGGTCTGAGCGTGGGACTCCCGCCTTGTAGACTCATCCCACCTGCAGACTCGCCCCACCAGATCGACCAGTTTCACTTTCAGAAATAGGAAGTTCACCGGGAAGCGACGGGGCGAGCGCCCAGACGCGAGAGGGACGGCGGCGGCATGAGCCACCCGCTTGGCGGCATGAGCCCAGGATCACCCCTTCCTCTGGCTCCCAGAAGCGCCGTGCCGTAGATCACCGCATCCCACCAGGGATGGAGCAGTTCGTCCGGAAGCGTTTGACCTTCCTGACATCCTTCTGGAACAAGCTCCGTCCCCGCTCCGTGCCGGAGAGCTGCTCGCTGGGGTATCTCGGTTCCGATTCCGTTTCGCTGCACTCGGAGCCCAACTCCGTTCCCTTCATCCCCAAGTCCTCTCTCTGTATCGCTTTATACGCTTTCACAGCCCGGAGCGCCGAGGAACTGAGCGTAAGCGCAGGGGACAAGCTGCGTGTCCTCAGAGAAGAAGGAGATTATGTCTTAGCCCGGCGGCTGCTGGGGGAGCCGGCCATGGGCTACGTTCCTGCTGCCTACGTGGCCAACCTCAGCCAGGGCACCTCTGCTCACCGGCCGTAAGTATCCGTAAGGACCCGCAGGGGGATGGTGGCTGGACCAGGGCAGCATGTCCCTGCCCAGGGAGAGGTATTGCTCGTCTTCCCCTCTGGCAGGGAGCATGAGGTCCTCGTCTCCTGCTTTTGCCATCAGTGGTGGGACTGAGAGGTTGTGGTCACCTTTTATCCATCCATGGGCACCTCCTGTGGCTCAGAGGAGTGGTGGTATTTGGCCCAGCAAGGAAAGGATGGGGGGATGCGCTGTGGGGGAGGCAGAGATGTTGGTCCCCTTCCTGGGAGCATCAGCCTTGTGCAGGATGGGTGGCTCTGGGCTGGGACATGATGTGATGGTGTGCATGGGCACAACTGTGGTGCCAAATAAATGGGCTCTTGCTTGTTATGGCTCCTTTCCCTCTTGTCCTGCATTAAAAAGAAGGCAGAAGGAAGGGGGTGAGCTGGGGAAGCTTGTACCTGAGCCCTGTCAGCTGCAAAGGGTCCAAGAGCACAGGGAAAAGCAGTTAGTGTTGGGACCCGCTGCAGAGCCCCATAGAGTCACTCCTGGTCATGTGGGGCTAGGCACCCCCTCCCCATCAGTGCCTCTCCCACCTGACGTGTTGCTCAGGCCGATGTCTCAGCCCTCTCACAGCTGGGGGAAGCCCAGGCTCATCATTGCATAAGGCAGCTGGGTCCTGACATGCCAGGCAAAGCGCCCCAAGACACTGCTGCTCCCTCTGTGCCAGGCCCTGAGTCATGCTGAGTGATGGGGATTGCATGGATGGGGGGTGTAGTCACCCAGAAGACTCCCTGGCACTTGCCCTGCGCTGCCCAGGAGCAGGGGTAGAGGAAAGGACCTGCATGAGCCTGGGAAGGGGCCCTGATCTGCAGAGACATCTACTGCAGTTGTTGGGATGGCAGAGACCCTCTCTCACTCCTCTCCGTGCGTGTGCTTTGGAGAAAGGCAAATCCTGCCTGGTTTGAGTGGTGCTGGGACACACCAGTGGGGTCCTCAGGACTGGTTCACTGCCTCAGTCCCACTGCACAAAACACTTGGGCAGACTACTGAGTGTGCATGNGAGCAAGTACCAGATCCTGGTGGATCTGGGAAGTGGAGTCCCTAGAGATCCTCTGCAATGGGGAATTGGTGGGAGGAGGCAAATGCTTTAGCAGGGTACCCCTGGGAGGGCATTGCAGGCTGAAAGGAAAAAGGATCTTTGGTTATAAACCCCACAATATCCACCCAGCAAATATCCAAACCACTTCAGGTCTCTTCTAATGTTATTTCCTTAATTCTGTTTTAACTATCACGCATTTGTGGATGCAATTATTCTCCTATGGGGAAAAAAAAAATGCCCTCCCACACAAGTGAGATCAAGACTATTAACTGGAGTCAGCCACTTGTCACAAGAGCTGCTTGAAGATCAGAGAGCTGTGTTTACCGGTGCTCTGGTAACAAGCAGGAGAGCACACTTTAAAATAATAATTATTTAAAATAAATAAATAAATGAAGCCGCTCTCCTTCTTCGAGAGCAGCGAGCCCGGCTCCAGCTGTGCCCGTCTCCCAGATGTGCCCGCGGGTCTGAGCGTGGGACTCCCGCCTTGTAGACTCATCCCACCTGCAGACTCG
>VXBZ01007468.1:160776-173098 GCA_013399135.1 Heliornis fulica | reverse complement strand
TAAAAATTCTATGATTCTACGAAAAGCAGAGATTCACATCTTTCGGTGTGTGTATTACTCAAATTACCTTGAAAAAGAGCACACTATAGCTGATTGGTCATTTTACTTCTGGTGTTTTTGATGAAAACCTGATTTCTGAAAAATGATGCTTTCTTTTTTTAGTGACATGCCCACACTGGTTTCAGCCTTTTTTCTCTTGTCATGGGGGGTTGGAGAAAAAAACCCCAACACGCCAAACCAAGAATACTGAGTTTAGAAGAACACGAGCAGTATTTTCATGCTTATCAAAATGGGACCCTCACATTTTTGGGACTACGTAGAATTGATTTGCATCTTATTAAACAGCTTCTTTGTTGGGTATGACGTGTGGCTCATCTGTCTGGTTTCCCATTCTGAACTGGTTCTGGGTGTGTTTCCTTGGAAGTGTTGCTTTCTTTTTTTCTACCAAAGTGCTTAATAAAATGTGTGAGTCCTGAGGCTACAGGGCATCACCAGGGAGATGTTCCTTTGGAGGAACTGGATGCACTCAGAGCATGTCTCGAGGCGATGTTTCACTTCAGGTGGGTGGTTTTTGTGTGTATGAAAACAGGAGAATATTTTGATGAGACAAAATGAGGCTGGGTTGTTTTCAGGAATGTTGGAAAACTTTATTTGAAACAGCAACACCAAAATACAGTGAGTGGTTTTGATTTTGGTGTTGGGTTTTTTTTTTAATCTGAAAGTAAACTTTGATGCTTCCAATTAAATGATTTCTTTTCACCAGTTTTCATCTTTGTCTAGTACTAAGAGCCAATATCAAGGTAATCCCTTCCCATCCCTGGAAGTATTTAAGGCCAGTTTTAATGGGTCTTTGGGCAGCCTGGTCTAGTGACATGACAGGGAGGTTGGGACTAAATGGTCTTTGAGGTTCCAACCCAAACCCTTCTCTGATTCTAATGAGAACCTGAGTGCAGTGAATTAGCCAGTGTTTTAGTGTCTGGTGAGGAACAGACTTGTTTCAGAATTGCCAGCTGATGGGTGTTCAGCTTTCCTCCAGTCATGCTGGACCTGGCTAAAGGTTCATGGTTCTGGCTGGCAGATTTTTAGTTTGGGATACAATTGTGAGATTCTGACTTTTTTTTGAGTGTAAATTGCAGCACATTTGAAATTAACGCTTCATGTCTTAATCGTCAAATTGCTTCAACAATAGATAATACTGATACCAAGATCCTGTCTAGTCCTTGGCAGCAGTGACACTGGTACAAGTCCTGTGTGTTATGTTTGCTCATAGAATATGGATCTCAGTTCTTGAAGTGTTTTTTTTTTTTTTTTTCTGGCCTTCCAACGGTGATATGACTTATGATACAGCAGGCATATGAGTGCTTCTGATCAGAGAGAAATCTGATGTGCTCCTTTGTCATCTTTTGTGGAAAAGAATTGGGAGGCAGTTTGATGTCCAGAACAGATGATGAGTAGTGCCACAAAGAGTGAGGAACCAGCAGGGATGGCTGCTAGCAGTTCTGAGGAAATCCCCTGCCTGTGAGGTACCGCTGTAAGAGAAACATTAAGGAAGTGTGGTCCAATGGGATTGAGCTTTTTATGAGTAGTGGTGCCCTTCCTTTTTAAACTTTGTCCTGCTCTACTCTGCTTAAAGACAGAGTGCAGCACCACACACATACATGATCCTTGCACTGTACTCCCTTGCACCTCATCTCAAGATGGTCTTAATTTCTAAGTTCTATTTTCCCCCCTCTTATTTTTTCTAGTGGTGTTTTTTTTTTTTTTTTTTTGACTTCTGGCTCCCTTTTTGATGCCTGACCTGTGAATTTTGCCCATCTAAAATTCCTGGTATACAACATTTTACATTTTATGAATATGTAATATTCTTGTATATCTTTGTCCAATTAAAAATCTTAGTAATGAGAGTACTTGTACCTTAAATGTATATTTCTATTTTATACTTTTTTTCATTTGAAGAAACATGTTTCTTAGATCTGTGCTAAAGGCTTATGTATAATCTTTTATAGGCAGAAAGTAAGGACATGCTTAAGTGAGGCATTCTGATATTTTCAGTGTTTATCCCTGCCTCTGGGGAGACATGTAGCCCTTTCTTCAGCAATTTCTAAAACTAACCTTCAGAACACATTCAGGTCATAATAGCATAAATGCTTTTTTTTTTTTTCTATCACTGAACACCATTGCAAAGAAAGTAAATGTGGTGCCATCTGTGCTGGCTTTATAGCTTTATAGCTTCTTGCACAAATCAAAATCTTTTTAGTATTTATTATATATATTTCAAGTAACAGAGAACAGTGATACATAGCATACATTTAAATATAAATTTAAATTACAATAACAGCATAAAACGTGGCATTTTCTGCACTGTTATCTTTTTTTGACTGTAGTCTAAAACTTGGAGAAGAAATTTATTAGCAGTAATATACCTTGTGATTTGGTAGAAAGAAGGTTCACAGTGTGGTTTTGAGTGTCTGTTTTCTCTTTTTTTTTTTAAATTTTCTTTTTTGTGTGTGAGGCTGCAGGTAATGTTCCCAGGTGTTGTGAGTTACCTTATCTGCTCAGTAAATTGTTTCTGCTTAGCACCTGTAACAAACTTCTGGCAACATGTTAGTTGTTGCAAGAAGTCCCTAATAAAGCTGCTAAGTTTATTTAACTTCAGAGCTAGTCACTAGTACATGTACCTATTCAGGATGGTACTTTCAATGTAAGAGAGCCCCAGTGAGTATTTGCCTGTTGGTGTTAGCTCTGTAGATAGCCGTTTTTCTTCTTTGCTTGGGCCAAGCACTGACTGTGTGGGTTATACAGAAGAATTCTTGTTGCCACAGGGCATTTAAGGTGTTGCAGAAGATGAGCTTAGGGACAGTAGTGCTGGTGCTTCACTGCTTTTATGGTACCTGCTGAGAAGTCTGTGAAACCTCCGATTCCCAAGGTTGGCTATCCTGTCCACTGACATCCACAGCCCTACCCCACCTTGTGTGGGTCCCAGTTGTCAAAACTCACATGCAGTTCAGCACCAGTAATTTCTGTGATGTGCTTTGCTTTTAAGCAATGCAGTTCTGAAATCAGTGGTTTGGTTGTCCAAAGATTAATTTGAAAAAAGGCATTTTAATTTCCTATTTAGCAGTGGTATCTGCACAGAATACCATGTGAGTAGCAGGTAGTTTCATGATTCTCAGGAGGCCACAATTTGCTACAGATGGTTTTGCTGTACTCTTATTCAATAAAATGTTTTACTGAATATCTCATAACAAGCTGCTGTTACACAGTCATGGTGGCATTTTGTAATATACCTAAAATAGTCCACCTGCATGGTTCTCAGCAAAAGGTTTAATGAATTGAGTCTTCCCCCACTGCTGGCCTCTTCCTACCTCCTGACCATGAGTTGGAGAATGTCCCAAACTCTGCTTGAAAAGTAATACTGGGGCAATGTAACTTGGAAACTCGGGTTCTTCCATCTGAGAAACACAACTCCTTCCTTCAGAAAGGGGGAAAAATCCCAAATAACAAAACCCCCCAACATACAGAGTTAACAAACATGCCATTCACAGCTTCTCTGAAATGCTTCTGAACATGCTAACTGTGTCTTTAATTATATTGTCTCATACAGTCCTGTTTTATATCAAGAACGACTGGATGTAGTTTTTGGCACCTAATTTCTGAACGTTGTGCCGTGGGATATTCAGTTGGTTTAAAAGGTAGTTGCCTAAACAGTTGTATATTAGTATGAGGAAAACCTGTTTCAAATAACTTTTATAGATCTTGCAGTATTTAATATACATCTAGTAATATCTGTGTCTAACTGTTTCTATGCCATCAAAATCAATTACTGCACATACTTCTACATTCAGATGCCAAATTAAAATTTATTGTCAAATGTGAGTGAGCTTTATTTTTTCCATTTGATAATGCTGGAACTAAGATTTAACGCTCTGTATATAGTTCAACTTAGTGTGTTGTGGTGGGTTGAAGTATTGCTACGAGATGCTGATGGGAATTTTCGCATGCTAGTTGGTTTGGCTGTTGTTCAGAGAGCCATTTTCATAGCTTCTTCCAAACTATTTTGGTAAACTTACAGATCTTACATATAATAAGGCATTTTATAAATTTTAGTCCCTCCAAAATCTTGTAGAGAGATTCACGCAGTTGAGTTCTACATAGCAAAGTGCTATCCAGGAAGGAGAGACAGGGCAATGTCTACTACATTTTTTCCCCTTGGATCAAGCCAGGTGACTGGACATTCTATGACTCACTGTGGTAAAGGCTGAATTTCTTGTTTTTAAGGAGCACTTTCTTTTTTGTTTCTGCCACTCAGCTTTCTTGTTTCCTTTGTAGGTTTTTCACCTCTGCTGTACTATCCCACCTCTCTTTCTGATCCTCTGCTAGTCTGTCCTTTTTAGCACTATTCAGTAGTGAATACTGGAGTAAGCAGTTACCGAGGAAGCTTCCTACCGCCCGGGATAAAAGGGATTTTAATACCAATGGGAGCTTTTTGATCATCTAATTTGATTGTCTTGTAAAAAAGCATCTGTAAATTGAACTGGCTTTCCCTGATCTTTAGGGCTACCATAAATTGAGTTTCTTTATTGGGCTGAGAAACCCCAAAATTAGTTTGGTGCCTGAAAATTTTTCTTGGGCAGACTTATGAAGGATTTTTTAGCCTTGAGAATGAAATATCTTTGGACTTGTTACTGTATGCTTCAAAGTACAAGAGAAAAACAACTTCAGTGATTTAATGATTCTCCTGGATGTATATACTGTGTCAGGAGTGGTGATCTCCCAGATACATGCTCTGGGCTAATGGCACTCGCAGCAGTGGAACAATGTGAGACTCTTGGGAGGAAGGCAGTAGAGCACTCTACTTTTTCCTTCCTGGTATTAGGAAGAGCAGGAGGATTTCCTGCTCAGAACTCATTGCAGTGGTTGGGACACAGTAATTTGGCAGTTTTAACGGTAGTAAATACAGGAGAGGGCTCAGCTGGGGTAGTGGTTTATGGCTGGTGTATACTTTCATTATGAGGTATTTGGCAAAATGAGCTATGTCATCTTTTAATTGTGTGATGTAGGTGGATGGACAGACTTAGGAATAATGGAGTGTATTAAGCGAAGTTGAACTCTTGCATAGGAGCAGTGAGGGAGAGGATAAAAGGTGTTGGGAACCAGAACAGAAGTGTGGACCATAATGGTGTTTCTTGAATTTTCTGGCATGTGATGTGTACTGTGTATTTCTGCACATTTGTTTCCTTGAGACTGTGTGGAGCATACCCACTTTATAGGCTGGATAAGTAACTCTTGTGGTGTTTTTTACTTTGCTTTTTAAAATTCAACTGGAAAGTCCTGCTGTTTTCAGTGCTCATTCTCCTGTTCCTGAAGTTTTCTGTCCTTCATGTGATTGATGCTGCAGCCACTAAAAATTCCTTTTGGAGGCTCCCCATTTCTAGTGATTTTGAAGACTTTTGGTGTTGAGGTTCAGGTTGGTTAAAATTTATTTTTTATTTTTTTAGTATTTAGTCTTGTTCAAAAAACTTACAACATACAGCTGTTCTGCCTAGAGAGATGTTCCTGTTGACTTTGGTCTTTTGTCCTTTGGGATAGAACCAAAAGCTGTTTTGTTGCTTGTGCAACTGTAGATCAGACTGATAAGAAAAGTGTAGGAAGGTGCAGTGCTCTGAAACTTGGTAGTTCCCAGCCTCTCTTGTGTATGATTCTTCAGCAGCCATGAAGTGCTTTTCTGCTTTTAGAAATGTCTAAGTAATCAAAGTGGTCACCATTCATAAACGTCTTCATGCAACCCACTGGAAAATCATTGTTGTGCACCTTACTTAAGTATGCTAATGAGAGGTAACAAATATGGTTTCAACAGTGACTTAAAGCCCTCTGAAAATGAAAAGCTAGTGTCTAGGTATGCTTACTTATCTTTAGTGCCTAACTGCACTGCCAAGCTTTTATTCTAGAACAAATCCCAGTTGACCCTACTGTGTAGAAACAAGAGAAATGTGTTTTAGAGTCTCCTGCTCTGTCACATCATGCCTGCTAGGTTTTGAGATGTCTAGGACTTTTTTTTTAAATGCTTGGAGTTTTAGTCCTCAATCTGATATCAGAAAAATGTAATACTCCAAAAGTACATGTGTATTTGTTGTGATTGATCTAAAATAATGCAATGTGGAGGATGGTTTGCGTTTTTAAAGAAAAAATGTTTTCTAAACCAAGCATATTCTTAGGTAATAAATGTGATTTTCATTGTGTATTTCTAGAACTGCAGTTTTATAGACTAAGAAGTCTATAGTATCTATGTATTTTAAACCTGTGATCATTCAGGGAAATATTTCACATTGAGGTGTAAACCTGAGAGGTGGGGGAAAATCAGGCCAAGACCTTTAATTTACAGAGGTAGTTGTGAGTAGTTATGGATGCTTGTTACAAAAGTAATAGATAAAAACATATCCTCCATGACCTACAACATATACACTAGCCAAAGTTCTTGATTAAATATAAAATATAACTTTGTTAATACTACAGATGAATTACTTGATACTTCTTCTAGAAAACACATTCATGCTCTGTTTTTCCAGGCCAAGCAGAGGAATGCAGGTTACTCATGGAAAACGTGGTCTATTCAGCTCTTCTGATTTTTTTTTCTCTTAAATTTATTTTGTAGACTGAATCTAGGGGAAAACCTGCGTTGCATGGGTCGAGTCCATGCATCTGTCTGTGGAATCATTTTGTTTATGGAAGTGATTATAAAAGTGTCTTAATAGATAATGATCTTGTATATTTGCTACTTGAATCAAAGCTCTATAAATATATAGTATCTATCTATTTGTGAATGAATATCCGTACACAAACAGCTGTGGAAGTACATAACAGTTTAACTATATTGACATACACTGTGTGTATGTTAATCTGTTTTTATATACTAAACAAATGTGCATTGCCAAAATAATTTAATGAAGCAATTCAAGACTAATATAGTACACCTGCATGTAGGAGCAGGAGGTATGAGATGGGCAAGTGCTCATATGCCGTGATTATAATGTCAGCATGAAAGAGGAGCAGAGGTGGAAGCATCCTTGGCTTTTGAGAACTTACATGAACATGTTAATTTTTAGTTGGAAGTGACTTATTAGTAACCTGCATTTGCATATGTAGAAGTATTCATAGCTTAAATTCGTAGGAAGGTTTGGCATTGACAATTGTAGTATGAAAATTTGTAAGGAGTTTAGCACTGTGACTAGTGCTACTCTTTTGATCTGTATCATGATTCAGTATGAAATTTTGGCTTCATAATATAGGTGCTGTTTGTTCTCAATCTGTTGTTACAACTTTATTTTTCAAAGACCTGCTAAAAGCTGTGGGTTACTGACGTCCAGTATTACATCTGTTACTGTCTCAATGCAGTGGCTAAAAACCAACAATTAAATTTTATTTTAAATTAGCTTTTCTATTGCTTTTTTTTTTCTGTTTAAACTATGTTTGTTCATCCTAACGCTGGCAGATGATGGAATAGCTTTTTAAAAAAGGATTGCATATGGATAGGAGAAGGGTGTTCATGACTTGGCATGAATACCTACCTAAATATGAGTGTGCCTAGGATGGAGTTTTGCCAGATGATGTTTTCAGAAACATCATAGCAGGTAACAATGTAGGAAGCAGTTTAGTATATCACAAAAGATAGCTATTTGGATGTTGTCATGTGAGTATATTAAGAGACTCCTGTCAGTACAGTGCACTGCCACAGTTGTGTTCTGTGGCAACTTTCTTAACATGTACTGTGTTGTCTACTTTAACCTTGTATGCCAGTTTAGAAGCTGATTTTGAGGCTCACAGAGACATCCAAGGACTTTGAGCTTTGTGCACTTCAGTAGTTGTTTGGTATGAAGTAGAGGTGTGTGGTTGTTTGCATCCTGGCTTCTTGACCAGTAAATTTGGGAATAATGATGTGCCAGCGCACTAGCTATATGAAAGCTAGATGCAGTTTTTTTTTCCAAGCATAAAGCAAATGCTCAATTTGTTTGTGCAGCAAATCACAATCTTGTGTTCCTCCCCTAGCAGTAAATCCTGAGAAAGAGCAGCTCTTTGAGCAATATATATATATATATAATATTTCTTTTTTTTTTTTCCTGAAGTCTGGAATAAGCATGGTCAACTGATTTAGCTGACATGTGTTAGAGCTTCATAGATCCAGAACAGTTTAACAAGATGTATGTATAAATACTTTATGTTGAACAAACATTGATTTTGAAATTGTTTGTTTATTTAGATGGTATATAGGGCTCATTCGAACATAATTGTTGCAGTGTCCAACTTTGGAGGCATAAGCAGAACATAGCTCAACCTTGTCTGAGGTATGGGTAAATATTTGGCCCACAGGCTGTTTTGGGGGAAGGGGAGGAAAGACAGCAGTGAGGAGAGCTACCTGGAAAGAGTAGGTGTGTAGTGGACTCAGGAGTGGATGTCCTGTGGCCTGTGCCACAGGAGGGTGCTAAAACATGAACCTGATCCCTGGTGGGTGTGCTGGGGGAAGAAGCAAAAACTGTCCCCATCCCAATAAATCTGTACCATGTGAAATGAGAAATGTTAGAGAAATCAGAATGAGTCGGTGACTTAATGGTGTGTTATCTGTGATTACTCATGTCAAACTTTAACCAGATTTCTTAATGTAAATAAATAAATAAAAGCCTGACAAATTACAGATTTAAGATAATTTTTTTTGTGAGTTTAGCTTTAAAGATATTCCTTGGCCAGTGTTATTCAGTAGTTTTGTTACAGATGATGTTCCATGTTTTAATCTGAAACAAGATACATTGTTTTCTTCTACACTAAATCCTCCCTAAGCTTTCCAGATTGGCACTGTATGAGAGTTTAGGGGATGTTTCCAGGCTTTTAACTTTCCCACATGCATGTTTTTTTTCCTCAAGCTCCTTCGAAACTTATTTCTACATTTTTTTGTCCAATTTCTTTCTTTTGGATGTCTCTGGAGTGCTCAGTTGAGCACCAAACAGTAGTGGTCCTGTCCCTTGACCCCCCCCCAAGCTTCTTTCAGAATACTTGCATGCTTTGTTCCCTGGAGTACTCCACTTCTTGCTGACACTCGCTCTCATTTTAAACCTGTACTCATTCTTTCATTGCAAATTGTGAAGAAAAAAAGAAAAAAATATTTTCCATTTAAATGATTAGCATAGATGAGGGAAAAGGGGTTTTAGTCTATATTTTATTCTGTTATTGATATAAAATTCCCTTCTTGGCTTGTACCAGGGAAAGTGCATTCATTTGAAGAATTCTGAATGTCAAAATTTTTGTAAGGATTCACATGCATATGGTGGTTGCTGGAAAGAGTAATAAATGTTGGGTCCTAATAAAAAGTCCCTATTGTCTGAGAGGAGGTACACTGAATTTTTGCACTAAATGTGATAAAAATTTACATGTTATGTTACAGTTACAGAGGTCTTCTGTGAAAACTTTGCCACAGTTACACTGTAGTGTTGACAACTGCATTTCGTTCAATATATAGAATTTTGATCGTTTTGTGTGATTAGTTTGCCAACTAATCTAGAAGATAAAATACTATTTGTTTAGGTTTAAGGTAATGTTTCAGAAGCTTTGTTATTTAGAAAGCAGTGCGTTATAAGTAGCAATACATTCCTTGATATGGTGCACATGGCAGGTCAACAGTTGCAGAAACAGCTGATTACAAGTAAAAACTCCTTGATTATGTACAGTATGTACTTTTTTGTTGATTAACCTGGAAGTTTTTGTGGCCATTCAGCCAGCTTTGTAGTTTAGTACATTAGTTTTGTTTAGTAATGTTATTTAGAGAAGATGTAACTGATAAATTACATTTGGTGAAAGTCTGTTCTTCCCTGCAGTGGCATCTGAAGGTAACTCATCTGAAGTGCGTTGCTACGAATATAGTAGGACTCTTGAGATGCAATTGAAAGTTTGAATAGAAGCATCTTCATAAAATTATTGCCTTGTTTTTATGGAAGTCTTTCTTTATACTGCTAAATAGTTAGAGGAAACTGGAACCTTCCACTAGCTTGGCTTCTGTGTTTAAAATTTGATTGGCTGAAAAGTTAGAAAAATATACAATAGAAAAACATACAATTATACATGCCCAATAGATTTTAATATATTAAAGCTATTTGAATTAATACTATTACATAGTATTACATGTATGTGTATAGAATACACAAAAAGTGTACTGCATGAGAACAACTATTGGGGAAAAAAAGTTAGCAAATGAAATTTTGTCTTAATATGGCACTAAAAACCTATTAGCGTTCTTTTTATGAAAGTTGTGCTTAGTTCTTACAGAAGTATTTTGTGCTAGTGTTCAGCGTTCCGGTCTCTGGCTGTAGATCATATCGTATTTTGAGGTCTTGCTTTTTCTTTCTTCCCACACTTTTCAATTTGCAGAATGCAATGAAAACTCTAGGGAGTGTCAGTATTGCTGTGTCTGTGGCTGAGAAATCTCATTCCTACTTGAACCTCCCTGCACTGGCAAAACACTGTTCCCAGCTGGGGAAGAATTCCTCCAGTGCCTGTTGTGTGAAGAATAGCTGCAAGCTCAAATTTGGCTTGGACTCATCCCAAACAGCAACCGAGAAGGAGAGGACAGCTAGGCTAAAATCTGTGAAACCCAATGCATATTTTTTGTGCAGGTTTTCAGCTTGGTGTCTTCAGATGTCCATGGTTTTTTTTCATTCAGACTTTTCTTCCTCTTCTTTCACACTGACCCATTAAATTTTGAACCTATTGACTATTTTCAAACAATTTTGATGGAGAATTAGTCACTTCAAGGATAATCTATAAATTTATGAAAATTAATGGCAGCTGGGGAGATAAGTGTACTCCTGACATTGGCACGTATAATCCATTACGTCCTTTCCTCTCTTTCCACCCTCAGCAGCTGCCAAAACCCAAACACTGCCCAAATGATGCTCAGCGATTAAAATCGTTTCTGGTATAGCAAGTTCTTCAGGCAAAATTTTGTGCCTCGGGATTTCCTATGTCATGTGTCAGGGGTTTGTCCTGGGGTTAGAAATTTGAGAGATGGGGATTAATCAACTTGCTGGGGCCCTGCTGTAGGTATGTGAGCAACAGTGTGTGGGATTCAGCGAAAACTTGGTCTGGACAGTATTATACCTTCCTCTAAAGGAAGTGGGTAGCGAGGTTATATTGTAATAAAAATTATTACTACATCCTTGGCAGGTGCTTGGTGGAGGGAATTCTTGCACGTGGGGTCTGGCTTTCTAATAAACTGCAGTAGGAAATGTGTTAGGGGAAAGGACCCCTAAAAAGCATGACATGACAGCCTGCTAGGACAGTGGGAGAAATAAGTACTCTGGATAATCTGCCACCATGGAGGAAGGTGATGTCTTCACAAAGAGTCTGAGGCCAGTTGAAGTAGGGTTAGGGCCTAGTACTGGTCCTCCCAGCAGGTCAAACAGATTATAATAGGGTGACCTGGATGGGCCAATTTATTTGTGATGATTCCCAGATACCGTGTAATGAATCAGTGGTGTGATGGAGCCATAAACTGTTTCAATGTGAAATATCACACACACACATACAGAATCAGACAGAATGTTAGGAGTTGGAAGGGACCTTGAAAGATCATCTAGTCCAAACCCCCTGCCAGACCAGGATCACCTGGATTAAATCACACAGTAACGTGTCCAGATTGGTCTTGAATGCCTCCAGAGAAGGAGACTCCACAACCTCTCTGGGCAGCCTGTTCCAGTGATCTGTCACCCTCACGGTGAAAAGGTTCCTCCTTATATTCACATGGAACTTGCTATGCACCAGCTTGGAACCGTTGCCCCTTGTGCTGTCACTGAGAAGAGCCTGGCTCCATCTTCCTGACACTCACCCTTTACATTTTTCTAAACATTAATGAGGTCACCCCTCAGTCTCCTTTTCTCCAAGCTAAAGAGACCCAGCTCCCTCAGCCAGTCCTCATAAGGAAGATGTTCCACTCCCTTAGTCAACTTGGTGGCCCTGCACTGGACTCTCTCAAGGAGTTCTATATATTTCTGTAACTGAGGGGCCCAGAACTGGACACAATATTCCAGGTATGGTCTCACAAGGGCAGAGTAGATGGGGAGAAGGACCTCTCATGGCCTACTTATCTTTTGAGGTCCCTTCCAAGCCATAACATTCTATGATTCTGTGATACTAATCATACCCCTTCTTATACACCCCAGGATGCCACTGGCCTTCTTGGCCATGAGGGCACATTGCAGGCCATCTTACTGTCCACCAGGACCCCCAGGTCCCTCTCACCTGCACTGCTGTCCAACTGGCCAGTCCCCAACCTATACTGGTA
>VXBZ01007468.1:29186-160656 GCA_013399135.1 Heliornis fulica | reverse complement strand
CTCTGCCCCATTAATGACAACTCTCTGGCTTCTTCCCTTCAATTAGCTCTCAATCCACCTCACTACTCTACCCTCCAGGCCACACTTCTTCAGTTTATCCACCAGGATGCTGTGGGAGCCAGTGTGAAATGCTTTACTGAGGTCAAGGTAAACCACTTTCACTGACTACTTCTAACAACCCTCTTATTCTTGATGTGCCTGGAAACAGCACCAAGGACAAGTTCCATCACCTTTCCGGAGATGGAAGTGAGTGTGACCGGTCTGTAGTTATCCAGATCCTCCTTCTTGCCCTTCTTGAAGACTGGAGTGACATTTACCTTCCTCCAGTCCTCGGGCACCTCTCCTGTTTCCCAGGATTTCTGAAAGATGATGGACACTGGCTTAGCAATGACTCCTGCCAGCTCCCTCAGCACCCTTGAGGACCTATGGATTTATGGCTGTCCAGAAGGTTTAATTGATCTAAATATATATTGTTTTGTCTTGTCAAAATGTGTGAAGAGAAAGTTGGATTTTTTAAAATAGGTATCAGCTCTTTTAACACTCTTAATTTTATGAGATTTTGTTGTTTCTGTACACAAGATGGAAAAGAGGTTAAAAATGTTGCAGGTCAGGGGAAATTTTCAAAGGTAAAGAGTGGAGGTAAGTTGACTGCCTCACATTAAATGTTACTGAGAGCTGGAAGTTTAAATCCCTATGCAAATATGCTAATAAAATCACACTAAAGTATTCAGATTTTTCAATGTTTTTGTTTGATTTTCTAAAATATATTTATGATACTCTGTATATTGCTTTTCTCAAATAGATATTTTAAATATAATTTCTCTTTTTAACTCCTTTTTATGGACTTCAAAAATTTTCATTTTTCTGTCAGCAAACAAACATGTTTCATATGGTTTAACACTTAATATTCTTGCTCAAGGTGATTATCCGAAGTGCGGTTGCATTATATAAATGCCTACGCTTCTCCTGAGTGTGTTTCCTGTCACTCTACCCTCCCTGTCCTTCGGGGTAAATGGTTTCAGCCACTCTTCCTTTTCATTTCCAGCAGCAGAAGGACCCGTTTTAGTCACATCCATCTTGTACCAAGGATGCCCCATATGAGCAGGTTTTTTCTGCTTACCTAGTCTTTCTTCTATGCTTCTCCTGACTTCTTTCCTTTCAGACCACCGTGCTGTAGGTGTTACTGAGCTCTGTGCACTGTGAGTTTTTTGGAACAAACATTTAGAAATTGCCTTTTTTCATCCCTTCCATCATTCCTTCTATAGAAATGCCAAATCTTGAGTACAGCTGCCAGTTGCTTCTGTAATATTTCTTACTGTTGTTTCCTTCTCTAGCTTTGAGAGCTCTAGTCACGGATCAGGACTCCACTTTGCTAGGTATTTAACATGGAATAATGTTACGGAACTTAAGATGCTCCCATCCATATGCCAGAATGAAAGCACTAAACAAACTTTCTGTAATGCGAGGAAGAGTGAAATCTTAAAAAACTTACCCTAGGAGAAATCACAGAAAGATGTTTATTAAAAAGCACTTACATCATGGTAGGTGGCCCCATACCTTTTAAAAAATGTAATAACTATATCAAACTTTGCTAGATGATCAGTTAGCAGTTTATATTATAACTTTATTTTGAAAATAGAAAGATACCTGTAGAACTCATTTTGTTTGTCACTGTCTTGGTTTGTTGAGAAATTGGGGTGTATTTCTGAGGAGTACTTAGTGAGAATAGCCTGGTTTTTTTTTTTTATCTCTGGCTCTATGGCCTTATCACCCAAGGCTTTCAGACTCTGACATCTTCCTTTCTTGTAAACAAAGGGAAGCTCATCTCAAATATCTTGGATAATCAGCTAATCAAAACAGTAGCAACATCACAGAGAGATGTTATTGCCCAGAAATCAATAGACTGACGCACACATTTTGCAGTGTCAGTGTGACAGACAGGCCGCAAGCTTAACCTGGGGCTGCTGCAGCAGTGTTATAGCCTGTCCACAGCTTACACGTGGATTTTTAACTCCTGCCTCCATTTCAGAGCTCACTGTGCTGTGCTAACATAGAATTAAAAAAACATAGCTTAATGACAGGCTGAGAGATGGGTGTCACTGCAGGTGTATCTTAGTGTGCCTTGCTGGTCACTATTACTACTTGTTTCTCTGTATCTAACATCGGCTGAAATCAGACACAATAAGAGGCAAATGAAACATGTAAAAAAATCAATTTTTATATGAAATAGTATTGAAAATATTAGGTAAAAAAATCCCTTGTGCTATGGTTTTACCTATCTCCTTAGAGAAGGACAGAACTTAATCTCTAAGCAGTCACTCTGAGCTGTGTGACCTGTTGGTTTGAAAAGATTGAAAATTGGGTTTTGTAAATGAAAGAGAATGTACTATCTTGAATAGGCTTTTGAAGACACAAGTATATATCTATAAATAATATGTAATTTCCATATATAGTATTGAACTCCTCAATTATTCTACAAATGGTAACACATTGATGTGGTGTGGGTTGTTTTTTTTTTATATTTTATACTGTTATATTTTTAAATATACGTATATGTATATCTCTTTAAGGTTAGTGTGAATTAGACTATTAGCTCTCACCTAAAAAAAAGGATTTTTACAGAAGTTATATTTTAAGTCAATGATTTTTCTCTGTTACACTCTTAGTTTTCTGTTTATTACAAAAATAATAAAATTATTTTTCTGTTTACTTCTAGCAAAATATTCTTTGCAGGATAATTGTGCAGTATTATTGAGCCTGTGTTAAAGTTGATGACTTGTTAATCAGTAATGCTTAACCTGTGCTAGCCAGCAGAAGTGGTGTTGTGAAGTTAGAAGTGTAGTACAAATGAATTTGTCTATTTGTCTACGTATATGAGGTGTACTGATAATTTTGAGTGGAACATAATTGTATCTTTCTGAAAGCAAGATCGTCATAGTGCTTACCATTTTAGTGAAAGTTGTAGTTAAAGTAATAATTTTACAAACTTGTATTACTTTTTATTTTTTGCATCAAGAGGAAACATAAGACAATTCGGGATCTTCTCCTGCATACATTGTATGCTCAAAGCAAGTCCAATTAGAGCAGGTTTCTCCAAGGCTGGGGCCAGCCAAGTGCTGAATAGGTCCAGCAATTGAGACTCCACCACCTCTCTGGGCAGCCTGTCCCAGTACTTGGTCACTCTCCTGATGAAAAAGCCTTCCCATAGTCCTGCATGTGTTTTGAGATTTGCCGAAGGTGTACTGTGAAAGTGTTGGTAGTAATGGGTGGGCAGAATCTGGCTCCATCTTCTCTGTACCTTCACAGTAAGTAGCTGTAGACAGCAGCAGGATCTCCCTTCTCCAGGATGAACAACTCCAGCTGTAATCTCCCCTGAGGAAGAGCATCTGTCCTGCAGCCCACTAACTGCCATGGTGATCCTCCAATGGTCCAGCCACTTTTTCACCCATTTTATCTACCACTATCCAGTTGATATGTCACCACTTTGGGAATAAGGTCTGTGCAGGAGACTGTATCAAATGTGATGTTAGAATGAGTATATTCTGAATATTGCTTTCGGTCTTACCACAGGCAGCTAAATATTCATGTCGTGTACATACAGTGCAGTAGTGGGAAATGAGTTCCTCTCTTGCAATTTTTGCTTCTTGCTATATAAGATATGCTTTATAGAAATAGACAGATGTATCTCTTACTGACCTGTAAAGGACAAAATATCAAACAATGTAATTGTTTTAGAAATGATGAAGGATAAGAACAAGCAAAATTTTGTAGAGGGAGAGAGAAAACGCCGATAGAGAATTCTGCAAGCTTGTGCAGTATGGACTTAGTATTGGTTCAGGTTTTAAAATGTTCATTCATAATGGTCATTGTTTTTATATGTTTTCATGTGTTGTGTGTTGGTTTTTATTATTATTATTTTTTAATGAAATCAAGTTTCTTTAACTTGATTTGATGAAAGCAGAGGGACAATATTTGCATCAGTAGCTAAATGATCCCCAAGCGAATATTTTTCCATAAAGCATTCTTATGAGGTGTTTTGGAGGTCTTGCACAGTAAATACCACTTATGTATTTTAAAATGAGAAAATGCCTTTTTAGAGAGAAAAATATTAATATATTATAAATTGGGTAAACAGAACAGTGAACAAAGATAATAAGCTCCACTTATTAGGAGAGTTGATAGTAAATCTCATCTAGTATGTGTTCTGGTGTTGTCAGTTGTAATCTGCTTTAAACATTGCAATAACTGTTTTATATTGCAATAGCAAATAGACTGAGGAACTCTGTAGCTTTATTAGCCTAAGTGATTTTAGCATGTTACTTCTGACTTGCATAGTTTTAGATGTAACCATAGTACTCTCGAAAACCATTTCAGCCAAGTACCTGGTCTGACACCTTTGCCCAAAAGGCAAAAGGAGCCTGGCTGTGCGGACCTCTATTTGTCCTGATCCAAGGCCTATTTGTGTAACAAGTCCCATAAACAGGACTTTATTTTACTTTTTTTTTTCCAAGTTTTCTAGGTTTTACTTACAATACAAGGTAGTGGAAACGTATTTTTGTAAACAAGTGTTATTTTCTTTAGAAGTCATCTGTCTGGATATGTTGTGAGGGGTTTTTTTGTTTGTTTTCTGTTGTGGCTGTTGTTTTAAATCACTCTCATTAATACTAAAATGAACAGAAATCTATCAAATCTCGTATTATAAGTGTAGTTATTAGCACATTTAGAATATAAGTCCCTTCCCACCACCAATATAATTTTGATTTAAAAATGTTTGTTGTCTGATGTGAGGTGGATTTATGGGAGTGTAGTAGTTTTAGTGCCTTTTGGCTGGGTATTTCTGATGACATCACTGTGATCTAGACACAGTGTGTGACTCTAGTTGGTTCCAGTGTTAAATAGTTTCATAATTATGCTGGTTTTGGCAGTTCACTTGGAACTTTTTCCCATTTCTTTAATGAACATGTTTCACTTCTGGGCTTATGAGTCAGCCACATGTTTGAGAAATTTATAGTGTGCTCTTAAAGTTAACATTGACCAGAAACACACAGATAGAGAAAGCTTTTGGGTATATTCTGCATAGGAATGAAGTTCCTGTAAGATCATGGCCACTGTTATCATCTTCTGGTCATTAAAGGATACAAGATTTGCTTTCTAAAGTATCAGTAGCTGTTGTGAATAGTGGTGTGTGTTTATGCTCACCCCCCTCCCCCCATGCAGCTGCAAAATCCTTTTTACTAATGGCGTAATATAAGGAAATTAATAGATATTGTCCTAAATTAAAAAAAAAACCCAAAACTTTTTTTCAAATGTTTGGTCAGGTTGAATTCTTGTTGAATGTAGGTATACTCTGTTACTTCACGTGGATTAAGTCACATAGGTATGTTTCTGAGACAAATTTTTATATGTTGTAACATAGTTTTTTGTTTTGATTACTTGTAGGTTCAATGTGCTCTAAATAGTTGCAACCATTTTCCATCACAATAGACACATAGCTCAGGGAAATGTAACAAGCTTATTGTATTCGAATTTATTTATAGGCTGAGATTTGTCACTTTATTTCAAAATTAACACAATTTAAGGGATCTCTGCCCATTTCCTTTAAAACAAGCCAACCCTTTCAAAGCTTTGTGTGTATTCCTAACTCTCTGAAAGTAAAACCTGAAAGCTTAAACCGGTCTTATTTAGTTAGCAATACTCTGTATGATTAAAACATCACATAAATTTTGCGTGAATTTATGAGAATATTCATCAAACATTGTCATGCCAGTATGCAGATAGAAAAGGTAGACTTGAACCTAGTCAGGCTTGACACAGTTAAGACTTCAAAAATAGAATAGGGGCTGTCTCGAGCCCCTTCTCTTTTTCTTGTAGCCAGTATAAATATTAAGGCAAGCACGATGTGATCCTGTTGGGTAAATCATTGAATGGTTGTATCCCAGTGTTCTCTACAATCCGTAAATGAGCTCAGGAAAGAAGGAAATGTGCCAATTGAGCTGTCTGATGTCTCAGGTATTTCTGCAGGTTCAAAAGTTGCAGCATGGTGACTCATCTGAACAAGTGAGTTTCCAAGAGAGAGGATATGGCTACAAGATACTTCAAAAACTTTAGCTTGAAAGTTTATGATCTGATTTTTCTCTGTAAGGTGGAGATGTGGAGGAGCGCTTTTCTGATAACAAACTATGCATGTTGATGAAGAAGCCTCTGCCACCCCAGCTTTAAAGATAAAGCGAGAGCTTTAGGTTGTTGTTATTGCTCAGGTATGCCATGAAGAGAGCGGTGGCTTTCTGATGAAGTTGCACTCTAGTAAGAAGTTTGGAGTCAGTCTTTAGGAGACTGGCATTCCTTGGTGAAAAGTGTCAGAAGGTTGTCAGAGCAAAGTGAGCAAACCAGTGCTAATATACTTGTTTCATTTTTTTTCATGCACTGGCATGGGAAAGTCCTGACTGAAATAACCAAATAGCCATAAAATAAAAAGCAACAAACAGCTTCTTTCAGTTCAGTAGAAATGACTGGAAAATCTGAAATAATTTATGGTAACTCAACCTTCTTTTATAAGGTATCCTCCTTTCTCATGTATGAATGGGTCTGTTTTCCGCAATTTCTCAAGATAAGTTCAGCCCTCTACTCTCTTCCTCTGTCCCCACTCCACCGCCCCGCCCCCTGACCCAGCTGAGATTATACTATTGCTCATCATCTTTTTCTCTTAGTGAAATGATATTTCCACTTTATCAGAGAGTTCAAGCTGTTAGCTTTTTTGGTGGCTAGAGGAATTAAGAATGTTGTAGCTGCAGCACTTGACATTTGTTGCACAAATTCTTCTTTTTGCTAGTGCCCAGAGAGGTTGTGGAGTCTCCTTCTCTGGAGGCGTTCAAGACCAATCTGGACATGTTCCTATGTGATCTACTCTAGGTGATCCTGCTTGGGCAGGGTGTTGGACTAGATAATCTTTTAAGGTCCCTTCCAACTCCTAACATTCTGTGATTCTATGACTAATTTGCTTTTTTTTTCTAGCAGGAAGACCATGAAAGTTGTGGTTCCAGTTCAACAAATCGCAGTACTACGGAAAGCACAAAATCGGTAGTAAAACCTCGAAGAGTTCAGCAGTCTGCTTCTCCTGACCCTGATTTGCCTCCAGGTAATACATAATTTCTGCAGCTGGATTGTATTTGAATGGTAGAATATATCTAAGTTTCATTCAGGTGTCCAAGTTAAACTATTGTATCTCTGTCCACCTATAAATCAAATTGCGATAAAATGTAGATATTGTTCTATCTTTTCCTTCCATTTTGTGGAATCATTAAATTTACAGAACTCAGCACAACATAAAAGAATGGGAAGCATTCTGTAGTGTGTTAGACTTTATCTTCTGCTGATCTGGTGGTTCTGCTTCAGATCACTCTGTTTTCTACCACTCATTAACTGCTCAGTGGGTCACAGTAAGTTCTTGTATATTTTTGAACATTTACTTTTCATACTCTTACAGTAGTTTTAAAGGTAAGATTTCCTCTTTATGTGAGTAGTAATTCTTAGAGATAGCTCTTCGGGAGTCCTTCCATCATCACTTCCCCTTCCCCCATGTGGAATTTGGCTTAGTTGAACTTGGAGATGTTTATATAAAAATGCCTGAGGTACTATAAACTTGATTACTATTGCCCCCGAGTTTGCACAGAAATTTGGATTTTGAGGTTGTATTATGAGCAGAAAAATGAAACTGAAGAGTATTGAAATGTATTGTAATTTGTCTTTTTGGGGCATGGTTAAAGACATGACAGTTTTGTCTTAGGCTTTGCTGCTTTCACTTGTTAAAAGAGAGTTTATATTTGCCATGAATCAGAAGAGAACATTTGGATTTAGTGTGCAGCGTGTTATGTAATACAGAGTATAATTTTGCTTCAGAGTGGGCACTTGAGGAGCCAGATCTGGAGGCTTTCTTAGAGCTCTGAGATTCCTTGAATTGCAGTGGCTTTGCAGTTGCAGAACTCTTGGCATCCACCATGTTGTACCACAGACAGCGCTTGCACTTGGGCAGTTCCTTGGCCTCTGGCCCTTTGGGCCTCACATGTGAACAACCGGAGTCAAAGGCTTACCAAGTAATTGGATGCCTGTGTTGCCTTCAGCAACAGTTTTAAGATTGGGGTTCCTCACATTTATTTCAGTTGGTGCTAGATATGGACCTGTGTTGTGGTTCAGCTCCAGATGCAGCTGAGCACTCAGCTGAGCTGAGCTCAGCACTCCTGCTGAGTGTAGGCTGGGGAGGAGATACAGGCACAGCACAGGGAGAGGGAAGCAACAACAGAACTCATGACCGAATATGCATATGGTGATAACATGAGGCATTTTACTAATCTGACAACCAATGGCAATGAGCCTGCACTCAGCCCATCCCGGAGCCATGTGGACCTACCCGTCCCCAACCAACCCAGTTTTACGGGGATATTGATGTATTTCTGCCCAGGTCCAAATGGCAACATGCACATTGAAAATTGGGTTGTGTGTCCTCTTTTATGAGTGTATTGTGGTTCTCAGTGTTTACTGAGCTCATACCAATTGTGCATACTGTATTTGCAGTACTACAGCAAATTGTCAGATCGGATTACTTCTTATAGATTGCTTAGATGTATTTTGTGCTTCTCTGAAACTCTAGGGTGTTATCCTCCTTAATTGTTATCACATTCCTTTAACTGCGTGGAGTGTGTTAGTAGTCAAGTCTACTGGTTGGGGAGCATTAGTGAAAACCTTACCTCGTTACCAAGTAGCTTTCCTTGTGGTGAAGTTCTTTGCCTGCAGTTGGGCTTGGTTATCATTTTTGATGCGTGAACACTTTTTAATATAGAGATCCTATGTGGCAAACAGCCTTCATGAGGAGTTCAGGTCTCCTTTTTAGTAAGATTTTGCTCTCTGTGACTTAGGATATTCCTTTGCTAAGTTTTAGTTGGCACAGCTAGGATTTTGGTAATATGTGGACTCATCAACTTCAGATTTGTTTTAGTCTCTGATCAGACAGCTGTTGTAATTTGTAGGAAGATTTATTCATCCTTTAGTTCGGCTGTGTTCTCCAAAATTGAGATAGGTGGAGCTTAGCTCAAATATAACTTTGGTAACAACAGGGCACTGCTAAACTTAAGATATTTAGATGTGACCTGTCTAATGGTGTCAGTTCTGTTGAATCGATAGACCACTCTTGGCCATGTACTTCTACAGTATTTTGGAGGGTTGAATCTGAAGCTGCATTTGTAGCTCTTACCATACAGTGCAGCCTACCGTGTTCTGGAGAATATGGAAAAAGCATACGTGTGGATTTTGTGTAGCATCCCAGAGGAGAATTTACCCCTACAGATTTTCTAGTATTTCTAGTCACTTCCTCATAGGATACCCAAATTTTAGTGGCAAAGATGGTCATAATGTTATATTTAAAAAACAGGAATAAGCAGCAACTACTACTTGTACTTAGAACAAACCTTCTTAAAAAAAAAAATCAAAAACCCAAGCTGTATTATATACATGAACTTGATGTTTTTATTACTTTGTTTTTAGTCAGATTGGCTCTGAAATACCTTTGAAAGCAAAATATTAAATAAAAACCCTGGACCTGTGAAGGTCAGGTTCAATTTCTTCAACGAAATTAGTAGCTTGCTTTAAAATCGTAATTAAATTGCTGGTTATGAATTCATAGTTGCTAGTTACATAGTCTCCAAAACTTTAGTGCTGAACTTAAGTGACTAAAAGCTTTGTGCTGGCTTCTATTTATATACAGGTCAGTGTGCTCCACTGTAGTGATGAATATGGGCTTCTTATGCCCCTTAATTACTGAAATAATACATTGGGTTTTCTGAATTCATATAACAAAAAAGTCATCATTTTAAGAAACAAGCAAGAAAATTCTTAAAGACAAGTTAGTCTACATATTTTTTTCAGTAGTTCTTTTAGAATTAAATGCAACAAAGATAAACTGAGATTATGCTAGAAATTTGACTATACTAAGCTGTCAAAATAGTCACTTTCGCTGCATTTCTGCATTTCCTGTTCCTTTAGACAGTAGTGTAAAATATTTTCCAGATTTTTTTTTAGTATAGTTACAATCCTATTACAATGTCAGGGAGTTAAAATGCTATTTCTGTCTTGCTGGAAAAAGCTTTGCTCGAGGGGTGACACATACTCAAGGAAACTATAAAATAAAGAAAGGTGAGATATGGTTAGAAATGTGTTTTAATATTGGAATACGTAGAAGTGTACCTGAATATTTTGATCAGAGTCAAAATGTTCTGCTAATTGTAGCTGAGAAAATGTTTTGCATTTAACAAAAGAGGTGGTCAGGGGCTTTGATGAAAAAAGAAAAATATCCTGTGTTAGCTTATCTTATGTGTAAATTTTCTGTGGAGTAGATGAAGAAAACCTTCCAATTACTCTGAGGTGTAAAAAGACTGTGAAAATGGTCAATAGCTGGATAAAGCTGAGTAGGATGGAAGTAGCAGCCTGAGTCTGCTCATAGTCATCTTCCAGTGTTTTGAAGCTCAAAGTCTTATAAGAATTGAATTGTTGATATACACGAGTCTTACTGAATGCAAATTCCAGAAAACTGTGCCTGATGGCTGTGGATTTAAACTTGTATTGTGCTTTTTTTTTTTTCAGCATAGTTGCCAAACTAGAGCTCTATAGAATGTGTTAAATGTTTTTTTTAGATAGAATATGAGCAATGTTATGCATCTTAAAACAAAAAAATTTAAGGCTTCTTTTTCCCCCAGCACAAATGAGTTAGCTCCATAGTTACATTTGGTATAAATGAAGACATGAATATGGGTAATATGTAATTTCTCTACCATATTGGTAAAATAAGAGTGTTTCCTGCATACTGGGAATTCACCGACGAGATCATTTTTCCAATCCCATTATGTCTGAAAAAATATAGATGGATTTCTTCCCAGCAGGCTGCAGTGCAGGTGCTTACTGTTTGGGCTGTTGACAGAAACTGATTTTGTTATATCTCACTGGGGTCTAACTAAGCATGAATGTAGATATATTAGTTTTTATAATGAAAAAAAAGTACCAGGCATATTAATATTTAGTTAACTTTTAAAAATCTAGGTGAAAGGGCAAATAGACATAATATATGCAAAATCAAAAACTAACCTAGCAACTACTGTTAACTCTTCCATATCTATTTCTAAACATCCTTCAATTAAAAGAAGCCGCTGTCATTTAAAATTCTTAATCCTTAAGAGTTCTTAAAATTCTGTCTACAATAATCTATAGTGCTCTGTTTTCTTAATGAGTTTGAAAGTTGATTCTTGCCACCAAAAATTAATCTCTTACACTATTTTGGTTTTATAGTTTCTCTGTTGCATTTCCAGGATTGCTAATTGACTTAACTGTGCTGAATGTCCTTTTAAAGAGTTGAAGTCCTGTGATTTTTTTTAATTTTGTTTTTTATAAAGGCCAATGCTATTTTGATTTCAAGAAAGAGTAGAAGTTAAAAATAATGACTTTAGAAATAAATCAATTTGGCATCATGTCTTCCTTATAAGTCCTCATAATTTGTTTTATTTTATAGGTTATGTTCAGAGTTTGATTAGGCGTGTTGTAAACAATGTCAACATTGTGATCAACAATCTCATATTAAAATATGTGGAGGATGATATTGTTCTGTCAGTCAACATCACTTCTGCAGAATGCTATACAGTGGATGAGTTTTGGGATCGAGCATTTATGGACATCTCTGGTGAGAAGATAATTTTTGGTTTTAGGTATCACAGTGGAGGCACCCTTAAATTAATAGAGAAATGTGCAAGTCTAAAATGTCTCTTTGTGTCAGATACTTCGAGCCTGTTAATTTCTTACTAGTTTTTGCCTTATCCTTCATTTTGAAGAGCCAATCACTGTAATATAGGTTGATTCTTAATGTGTTCTTGTGTCCTAGTTATACCATGTTTTGTAGTCCACTCTGCTCATGCTTGCCATCCGTCTGTGGCTGTTTCAGTGTTTGCTTCTGGCAGTGAGTGCTTAGGCAATCTATTTCTGTGTTTGTGAACGAGACGCATCATTGGAAGGTGGTCCATTGCAGTTGCTTGTGGCTACCTATAAAACTCCAAAACATGCCATACTGTAGTGAGTGTGGCATACCAACTTGCACCTTGCAAGTAAAGCAAGACATACTTTATTTCTCTTCACGTTTGCAGTGGAAAAAACCCCAAAACAACGTTCTGATCTTTATCTTTTCAATGTCTGATTGTCTGAGTCTTTGAATTACAAGTATTCACCTCTAAGTGTTGATGTTCTTACTGCCATCTGGTAGAGGTAGAATTTGGACATGAGTAAGGTCATACAGAAGATCTCCAGTGGATTGGGGAATTTAGTGGATGGTTTCCTGACCACTGGACCTATTTCTTTGTTCTGGCTAAAATTATTGTAAACTAATACAACAAAATGACGAAATATGTTTCATGTAAAGATCACTATAATGGCTCTTCTTTGCTTTGGAAGGTGCAAAAGAAATTTTTTTTTGAGAAAAGAAGCAAGATTCTTTCTGGGAGATTAATGAGAAGAATATTTATTGCTCTTATGGTTGCATGTGAAGCAGTACTCTTACATTATAAACACATCTGAGACATGATGAAGGAATGAAAATTTGAATTGGGTATAACTAATTTGTCCTTACTTCTTAGGTATTGAGCTGAAAATGTCTATGTCATGTTAAATTATTTTCTTTAGTCACATAAGTGAGTACTTTGCTGATGATTTAAATAATGACCATTGAACCATCTTGTATTGTTTTCCTCTAGATAAGAACATGTATGCATGACTTATTTTTCTTATGCTATATATTGTTTTAACTTATCTAATTCTTTCAAAAGCCACCGATCTGGTACTGAGGAAGATGATCAACTTTTCTGATTGTACAGTATGCCTTGATAAGAGAAATGCTAGTGGTAAGATTGAATTTTACCAGGAACCTCTGCTGTACAAATGCTCCTTCAAGACTCGTCTACATTTTACTTATGATAACCTCAACTCCAAAATGCCATCTATTATTAAAGTAAGTATCCAAAATAAATTTTTGCTACTCACTTCTGAAGTTGTGAGGTTTCTCTTAAGTACATGTTGAAATTTTAAGTAAAATGAAAAGCTAACACTGTTCTGCTTCTTGTTGAAGGGATGTTTCGATTGTGTTTTGTTCATATGATAAAAAAAGATTAATTATAGTAATAGCAGGTAAGTTAACTCATGTTCTGTAATATTTTCAAATTTTCCTGAAGTTTTAAAAAAGAAAATGTAATAGGAAAAAAAGTTTACACATTATCTGTCAAAGAAAAAACCCAACCTGTGTGCTTTAAGTGGGCAGTTTTTTTTTTACTTTTGTTGTTGTTTCAAATGTAGCTTCACCTCTAATAAGTAAAAGAAATCTCAGTGTACTAACACAATGGAGTGAACAACATGAAATGGATTAGCAGGCCAACCTGAGTTCCTGGAGAGCAGGGGTGCAGTGTGACTCATGGACATCTGACACTAGGTGACATCTTTACATTTGACAATGCAAAAGCAAAATGCTGACTTAGTTAAGAGGCTATATTTTACTCCTGTTTCAATCTGACTTTTCGTTTCCTGCTTTGAGTAGTCATATATGTAAGGTTTGCCTGCCCTCTCTCCACAAAATACCAGTGGTGCTTATTTAATTAGTTAAGAATTATTTTAAAATAAGACCCAGACTATGTAACAGGCTTTTCTCAAGTTCGAATTAAAATTAAAAAAAAATAAAAATCTTAAGATGTCTGTATTGCAAGATTGTCACTTCTGAGATAAATTCTGATAGGCATTTCTTAAGAATATGATTTAGAAGTGTCACTTTTGGAGTTGGGATACTACATTTGTTTGACTCATGGTATGATTCAAGAAGTCCTAAGATGCTTTGAACTTCAGGTTTGGTGTTAATTAGTAATCAAGTCCAATTTGTCAAATGCTCCTATTACTTGCATCTGCTGTACAGCTGAATGCCTTTGATTATGTTGGGCAAATTTGGAGATTTGTGGATATGGTAATGGCAGTAGAAGTATTCCCTCAGGTAAGAATGGTCACAAAGTGCTGCCTACTTGCACACAAATGGCTGGTAGTACATATATTCACAGTAATTGCTTTTTCTCATGTGTGGATCTTAATTAAGTACATGAAGACTGATTCTGCATAATAGAAAGGAAAGGGGTTTTTTTTGTGTGTGTGCTTTTTTAATTTTCTGTTTCAGTGCAATTAGTAAGAATTTTTGAAATGTCTTTATTTTGAGTTCTATAAACAAACAGGTGTAAATATTTAATAGTAGGACTTTTAAACATGTGCCTTATAACTTTAAAATCTGTGTGAACTCCAGTGATAATAAGGAATCATCATATGACTGCCTGTAGTTTACCAGTTAGGGTCTTCACATTCTGTGGTGATAACATGATTACCATGTATATGCAACAAATGTTAAAAAGCCTGATTTCTAAATTAGCCAAATAATTATCCGAATTTTGCAGAAGTAATATTTTCTCAAAGTCCCATGTGCCAAGTTTGCAGAGTAAATATTTATGGCTAAATTACATGTCCCTGACAACCCACTTTAGTGGAAGTGCTGATAGAGTCTTTTGGTTGAAAATGGTACTGTTGTTGTAAAAATAACAATTAGTATCATATTATTATTTACTAATTTTAGTGCATACTGGGCTAAAATGAAACACCTACCAGAGTGCAGTGAGGTGGTAGCAATTTAATTAAATTTGTATTAAAATTTTCTGCTTATCTTTGGTGGTGGTCATTTATTGCCCCTGGCCTTTTTAGAGGCACGTTTCAGTTTGCTCAAAGATGTGTTTTAGTTTTTTTCTTTTTTTGTAATTGGTGCACATAGGTTTCTTACTTTGTTTTTAAATTGTTTCTTCCTTTTTTTTTTTTTTTTTCCTTCAATATTTAAACATTTCAGTGATGGCCAGTGATAGAACAAGGGGAAATGGTTCCAAACTAGAACATAGAAAGTTCTGTCTTAATGTAAGGAGGAACTTTTTCACTGTGAGGGTGACGGATCACTGGAACAGCTGCCCAGAGAGGTTGTGGAGTCTCCTTCTCTGGAAACATTCAAGACCAATCTGGACATGTTCCTGTGTAATCTACTCTAGATGATCCTGCTCGGGCAGGGGAGTTGGACTGGATGGTCTTTCGAGGTCTCTTTCAGCTCCTAATATTCTGTGATTTTGTGATCACATATTGATAATTAAGATATTCAGAAGTATGCTCAATTAATTCAAAACAATTATATAATTATAAATTGAATGAAAATCCAAAATGAATCTAAGGATTTCACGTGCTGTTTTCTTTCAGTGAATTTTAAATAGCAGAATTCTGATATCGAAAATCTTGCCTCTAGCCTAATTTATTGGTCTAAAAGTGGCTTTAATGATGACAGATCATTAAAGATTTTTTATGATTTGCTTTTACTTTCTTTCATCTTGCAGATTCACACATTAGTTGAAAGTTTGAAACTTTCCATCTCGGATCAGCAGCTTCCTATGTTTATACGTATAATGCAACTTGGGATTGCTCTTTATTATGGAGAAATTGGTAACTTCAAAGAAGGGGAAAGTGAAGATTTGGTTTGCCACACTAAAGATATGTTGGGAAATGTCACAGGTAAATAAAATTATTACTTTTTTAAAGAAGAAACATTAAAAACATTTTCTTTTTGCAAGTGCAAATGGCCAAGGCTGGTCACTGCCTAATATCTCAGTAGTCTGCAGTTCGTTAGAGTCAGTTCATCATGCTGGGTAAGTATGCAGTGCTCATCTTCTTCATGTTGTGTTTTGTGGTGGGTTTGCAACCTGGCTTCTTTAAGAAGCGACTAGAAAGTTTCTTAAGGGTCCAACAAAGCAAATCCCAGCTGGGCTCCCAAGGCCAAACTCCCAAGGCCGGCCGGGCCAATCAGCACCAGTCACAGCACCTCTGGGAATGACATTTCAGAGAGAGAAAAATGCAAACAGCTGCTTTTTTCTACCAGAGAAGGGAGTGAGAACAAGTAAGAAACTTTGCAGACACCAAGGTCAGTGAAGGGGGTGTGGGGAGAAGGAGGAGGCACTGAGAGAAGATTCCCTGCAGCCTGTGGAGAATACCATGGTGAAGCGGGTGTCCCCCCGCAGCCCACGGAGGCCAAAGAGACCCCACTTGTAGCCCATGGAGAGGCACCTGGGCCAGGCAGGAGCCCACCATGGAGCAGGTGGAAGAATATGGAAGAATCTATGACCTACATTGGAGCAAGCCCCTGGCAGCACCTACAGCCTCGGGAGAAAGATAAGAGTCAGAGAGAGAGGGATGGAGGGCCATGCTGGAGCAGGTTTGCTGGGCGTGCTTGTGACTCTGTGGGACCAGGCTGGGCCCAGCAGTCTGGGACTGAGAGACATTTCATGAGTTTATAGCTGTGCCCCATGTTGGGGCAGTTGGTGAGGAGCTGAGGCCCCATGGAGAGGGTCATAGAGGACTGTCTCCCATGGGTGGGACCCAATACTGGCGCAGGGGTAGTGTGAGAAATGCCTGCCCTGCCCCAAGAAGGAGAACAACTCATAAGGAACTGACCAAAGACTGAAGTCTCCATTGCCTATTTCCCCTCCTTTCCCCAGTGTCAACTTGGGGAAGAAAACCATCACGAATAAAGTTTAATCTACAAAGAAGGGGGCAGTGGGGCTGTGGTGTTTAAAGAGCTGCTTGTACTTCTCATTATCCGATTCTAGTTTCTCTGTGTGTGAATAGTGTAGTGTAATGAATTAGAGAGTTTTCTTGCCTTTCTTCTGTGTTGAGTCTGTTTTGCCCATTACACTAATTACAGAATGTTCTCTCCCTGTCCTTATCTCAACTCCAACGTGTATTTTCACCCCTGTCCAGCTCAGAGGGGACTGATAGAGCGACTGTGGTGGGCAGGGTCAAACTACTACATGTTCTGAAAAGTATTCTGACATTCGTGACTAAACTAACTTTAAACTTTGTCTAAGACAGATGTGGAAGTTGTGACACAGTATGGATTTATCTGTTACTGTATTGTGCCACAAAGTACCTCTCCTTAGGCAACTTTGACTTTTCTCTGTTATTTAGTTCAAATGTGGCTGCTGCCAGTTGCAAAATAATGTGTATTTCCATCTTTGAAATGTGTTACTAAGAACATCAGCATTTGTTCTAAACAGCAAAGTATTACTTTGCTCTGTTTCCAGTAGGTCTGTCCTTTTGCAGTGCCTAGTTTGCTCTGCTTTTGATTTTCATAAACATGTATTCCCTCTTACATGCGATTTTTTCATGGTAATGTAGTGTGACCTATTTTTTTTGAGGAGCATAGTACTTTTGAGGGGTGAACTCTCTTCAGCTGTGTGTGATAGCTTTCCAAGTGCTGCTTCCCAAATATTGCCAGAGTTACAACACATACTGGATTTTTTTTTTTTTTTTTGCTTCTCTATAAAATATAAATACAGAATTTTTATTATATCATATTGACTTACTAACTTTTTAAAAGAAATTTAATCAGGAATGTCATGATCTGGAACATTCAGACTTGAATCTGAAGGTTTTGTAATATATGAGATACTAAGTAAAAGAGGGAGGTGGTCTGTCATTCTGATTTCTGAATTGTCTTGGTTTTATGCTTTTGTAGAGGAGAAGTTAATTTACATGTCAAAACAGGGAATTTAGACATTTGTGTGTTAATTTTAATCTCCTCAAGATACAAGTTTTGGATATCTTTCAAAGGTTGAATTTGGACCTGGGGGAGTAGGAAGAGAGGTTTAATTCACAACCAAGAGCGTGATGTCTTCTAGAAAGTTAATGGAATTTTATGTGAAGGTGATATAGCACTCTTATGCTAGGCTTATGTTTATAGTATTAGAAGGGTTTGAGTCTTCACGTACGCTATTAAATTAATTCATTTATTTCCATGTAAGTGATGTCAATTTTAATTTACATAAAATAGTTAGGCATTTATTTATTTCATATTGCAGTCTTCTCTGGTTTCAGAGAAATAAATAAATTATTGGAAAAATTACAGCAGTGGAATTTTTTTTTTTTTCCAAAATACAGCCTTCAGTGTTGGTTGGTACAGGTAACCATTTCTCTTCATGACAGAGGTAGAATTCTCTGTCATGCTCCTGATGTATGGAACTGATCAAATAAACCAGATGACTGTAAATAGTTCTGTATTTTCTCTGAAGCTCAAATGTTTGAGTGGTTGGTTTTTTTATCATAAACTATTTTCCTGACAAGAAATGTGAAGTTTGTTTTACAAGACATGATTAGGTTAATATTCTGAAAATAGTAACTTAATCTTCTCCCGAGACTTAAAAATCATAAAGTTTTTAGAAAAAACATTTACTATACATTTTAGGAACACCTTGCATCTTACCAATATTTTAATTGAACTATTTGCAGGAGAAAGGGTGAGGAACTTTTTCATAAGAAGTTGTATAACTCTTGCGTTCAGACACAGTTTTGACTTTCTATCATGAGTATTTTTCTGTTGTTTCTATCACAGTCCACCAAAAGTTGGTCACTCCTGCACACCTTTGAGAATTATTATATATTTAGAGTGAACTTTGTAGCTGGATTCCTGGAGGTACTCTAGGCGAGTAGGACCATTTGAATATAGGAAAGACATTGAAAGAATAATCATACGAACTGATCTGTGAACAGTTTGGATTGGTAGACAATGAGGTTCAGATAGAAAGTTATAAGGATTGGAGTCAAAGGTTAACTGTGTAAGAAGTCTGCAATGACTCAGCAGTGGAAGAAGATGGAAGTTGGATAGGAGAGTTATGATGGTTTTGTTCTGCTTCTTTTGTTTAGGCTGAGAGATGTGTGGTGGAACAGAAATATAGGCTAAGTGAAGATTAAGGTTAAAACAAAAGGCATATGGCTACAAGTACTCAGTCTTTACTGCATCTGGAATAGAACGTGAGATTCTTATGTCCAAATATGAGTAAGTTCTTTGGCAGTGTGTCTCTTGTCATCCATATATCTAGTGTATGCCTTCAGGAAGGTTGGATTGCATCTGTTGTCTGTAAAGCTTGATTTTTTTTTTTTTTTAACATCTATGAATAGTCACTTCCTGCTTTTTCATAAAAATAGCCATCTAAAAAAGAAATAATCTCATGTAACTTCACTTGGATGCACACAAGAGTTGTCAGAAGGGGCAGTAGACTAAGGTTTCAGTGACAACAACCACCAAGGAAGAAATCTGTGATTTCCTATACAATTTTTGGTCAACTAAGCTGTGCTCTAACATTGTCATTGTACTTAATTCTATTAATATCTATTTGACAGAGCTATCTCCTTCAGAACACAAACCAGATGGCAATTGTTGGGTGGCCAAGACAGAGCTGTAGAAACAGTTCTAGAGGTCTGTTTCTATCTTCACAGCAAAACATTTTGCCACACACAGGCATAACTGTTATAAACTCTTTTCCTTCATACCATTTGTTTGTCTCCTGCATGGAGTTCAATATATATATAGGCATATATGCACATACATGTGTACACGTATGTATACACAGATAAATAAAACTTTTAAATAAGTAATGTTTTTTTTTTTTCTCTTCCATTTATAGTAGCTAAGCAGGAATGCTACATTGACACCAACCAGGTTACTCATACCATCAATTTTTGAGTTTGGTGGGTTTTTTTTTTTTGGTTTTTTTTTGTTTGTTTGTTTGTTTTCTTCTGACTTCATATAATGTCTGTGTCTGAGAAGGAAAAAACCCCAGCAGTTTCTTAGCACTTCATGGTGCATTTGTCATCCAAATTTCCGACCACAGATTTGAACTTTTCTGAGGAAACTTCGAATGTGCTACTATTTTCAGAAAAAAACTATGTAATCAAGTACAATGATAAATGATACATATTATATGCTGACCTATATTAGCAATGTTTTTTCCCAAGAGTAACACTTCATGACATCCAAGACTAATTCCACTGGATTTGTGCCTAAATTCTTTATACTTTAATGATGTACAGACCTCCTTTATAGATTATATTTTTATAAATCTTTGAAAGGGTTCTGAAGATTCATTAAACAGTTTAAAGTAGTATTTATTAGCGAGCTGTTTGAAGAATTTTACAGGATTCTGTTTTCACTATTTCTTAGTCTTTTGAGTGTAACTTTTTTCTTTTTATTATGTTGTTGTTGACATCATAAAATCAGTCACCTGTCTGTGTCTTAAGAACATTTCGGCAGTAGTTTGTTCTTGTATGCCCAAATGTAGGAGGGTAGCCTGTGTTATGAACATATATTTTGCTGTCTAAGTAAAATCTATTCAAGTTAAAAGCATTCAAAATACATGGGTAAAATTACAAGCCAGAAATACTTGCTTTAGTTTGGCATGTGAATTCACTTACTACTGCATGTGGACTGGACAGGGCTTTTTCTTCTGAGGGGTTATGGACTGCCTGAGTTGTGACCTTGGATGTCCATACTAGTAGTGCCGTGGGGGAAATTGCTGTATGACAAGATCCTATGGCAGAACCAGCAATTTTGAGGAGTGGGGACTTGAGAATAAGCTTTTGGGTTGTGTTGGGAAAATATTGACTAATATAACTAGAAGTGAAAATGATTTAGGCATGAAAGAGGACAAGAAGGCAGGATACAAATGAGAGCTGGAATTTAGTTGGATGATGTTCCTGAGGTTTATGGTCTCAGATGGAAATAGTAGAGATGGTTGAGTAATAGTATCTGAGAGGTTTGAAGAACTGAAAAATATCAAACAGAGAAAGTCTAGCACTTGCTGGGCAGAGAAATACAATCACTGGACAAGACATGAAAAGCTGGATGGCTGAGGTGCAGGGTGTAGGGAAGGCAGGCTGAGATAGATCTGCACAATGATATTAGGAGATGCTGAGCAAGAAGCTTGGGAAAAATGTGAGAATTTGGGATCATGAGCAGTGTGAGCTACAGAGATTGAGTGGCTTTAACAGTTTCTGGTGCTGCCTTTTCTGAATGATTGCCTTAAGATTCTGTTTAATGAAAGGTGGTGGGGTTTTTGGCTTCGGGGTTTTTTTTGTGGTGCGTTTGGTTGTTTTTGTTGTGTGGGGTGGTTTTTTTTTTTTTTTGGTCACAGAATGAAATCCATGGCAGATATAATTCAAGTATATGAAGTGTATTTCCCAGGTGTAGAATGGGAATAACAACAGTACCTTTCCATCCAAAAGTAATGTCATGAAATTTTCTAGTATTGGTAAAGCACACTAACCCTGACCTGTAGAGATCCTTACTGTCAAAAAAAGAAGCAACAAAAATAAAGGAGGTGCGCCTTGTCTGTGTTTCTGGTGTTTCAGGATGTACATTTGTATTGAAATCGGGTCTCTGATGCCGTTTTAGTAAAGTGAGCAGGAAGGAAGCTTGCATTGCCCCTCTTGGAGGAGGCGACGTTGCCTCTAAGCATGTGCAGAGAATTCTCATGAGTGTTTTTCTTTATGCTTTCTCCCATCATGCAAGTTTATAAATAATTAGACTAAAAGATTAAAAGCTAATTAGGCTGAAGACTAAAAGCTCTAAAACTTGCAAGAGTAGTTCCTCTAAGTTTAAAAGTAAATAGAAATGGAGTATGCCTATTTCCATTCTGAGTTTAAATAATACATTCAAGGTAATCTTCCTGTGAGACAGTTCTGCATCCTGTACTACCTGTAGTAACTCTGAAACAGTTAATATCCTCTAAAGCATTAAGAGAAGTGACGAAGCCTGTGTGAATTGTGCTATTTGTACACTCATGGGTCATTAATCGTAGACCTCTAATTTTGCAGCAATCTTAGTTTTGCTGTATATGCTATCTGTGAGGTGTTTTTCACAAAGACCAGCATGTGCTTTTGTGACTTAAAGGTGGCACAGCAGCTTTTTTATGTCAATAAATATGTATCTTTGAATAGTTGCAAAGCTGATGTTTAAACAAAGGAGGTTTTCCACCTTAATTTTTAGATTTCTATGATGTGAACATTTTCCTTATAATGGATTTTTCAATCAAAAGACTTTTTTATTTCATTTTAAAATTGAAAGCTACAAGAATGTAATAAACCCTTATGTAGTGGGGTTTACTGTGCAACTTCAGAAGGGCTTTAATGGAAGAAATTATCTTAAAAGTGTGGTATAGGTGACAAATTCTGGACTTGCTGCCAAATGTACTAAGGATGTGTGTAATGGTTTTTTTATTTTACTTTTTTTATTGCAGAAAGTGTTAATGAATATAGAAACTTATATTTGAAATTTAAAATTTCTACTTGCTTTCTATCTTTATAAACCAAATATCAGTGATTGATATGTGGAATGTTGTCCTAGATAAATCTAACATACTATAACTGTGAGTAAAATAAATTAAATTTTAAGTGTGTTTATTTTGAAATTTGACTTAGTTTTTGGTTTTGACTTAGGCACAGAAGATGAAACAAGCTCAATAATACAATATCCGACACAGTATATTAATCAAGATCCTTATTTGCATAAAGATGATGACCAGCAACAAGGATGGGTTTCTTGGGCTTGGTCTTTTGTTCCTGCTATTGTGAGTTACGAAGATGAAGAGAATGATTCTGGTGGAATTGATGATGGAATGACACTACATCAGCAGAAATCTCAGTCCCTCAAGGATCCTATCATTTCAGTTGGGTTTTACTGTACAAAAGCAACAGTGACTTTTAAGGTAACTATGTCATACATAACAGTGTAGGATTTCCATAGGATTTCTTTGGCTTGTTGAGGTGTGTGAATATTGTCTGAGTGCTGTTCTACTCTTTGATTTGAGTTAGGGAATATTACATTAATAAAAAAAAAGAATATTGAAAGTTCTACATCATAATGTAATTAGTGTGAGGTGGATTTGCTAGTTGAGGAGAATTCAAGAACTAATGTATTAATTTTAGAGGGAAACCTCTTGATTTCCTTAGATTTATATTTTTAAAGGGATAAAAAGCTTGAAAGGATTTATTGCAGGATTCTATCCATCTGATGCTTGTATAAATATACTTCTTTCTAATAAAGCTTTAGCTTCATGTAGTTCATGGGGGATTTTTTTTAAACTACATGTGTAAATATGAATTTAAATTGATAATGTTGCATTTATTTTCTTTGGGTTGGAGTTGAGTTAAAGAAAAGATAAGTTACATATATACTCTGAGTTATAAACTATGTATGTAGAGAAAGATGTGAGTATTTTCTGTGAACAAATCACAAAATACTTGCTGGGCTTCTCACTGATCCTTTTGTAAGCTTGTAGAAGGGAATATGGAGAATCTTAATAAGATATTACAATGTACTGACAGAAAATAAAAGCTCAGGTTCTAAATTAGAAAAAATTATTTCCATGCATGCCAAACTGTATGCAAGCTATATGCAGTATGTGCATAATAATGGTTTCAAGGTGTTTTGGGGAGGATTAGTTTGGATATTAGGAAAAACTTCTTCACAGAAAGAGTGGTCAGGCATTAGAAAAGGCTGCCAATAGAGGTGTTGTAGTCACCATCCCTGGAGGGTCTCAAAAACCATGTAGAAGTGTCACTTCAGGACATGGTTTAGTTGACGGTGGTATTGGACAGATGGTTGGACTTGATCATCTTAGAGGTCTTTCCCAACCATAAAGAATGTATGGTTCTGTAACTAGTGGAAAGCGGCTTTTGGTTTTCCTATTAAACATATTCAATCAAGTACAGAACTCTTCAGAACAGGAAATAATACTATTTCTATGAACAGCAGAATAACTAGGGTTGATTTTTATGATTCTGAGCCTTTCAGAGCTGCAGTGCTTGCTTACACCATCATGGAATGTTTATGTGTTTAATTACACACTCAACACCATCAGCAGCTCCCTGACCTTTTTCTGACTGTTTGGCTTGTCATCTGTGCACAGGAACAGTGTTTAAGTGGCTTCGTGGCTGTTTGGTGGCATAGTAGAGTGTTTAGCTGCTCAGTAACTGCCAGAAGGGACGAGAAACGTGAATTTGGATTAATGTTTCAAGTCTTCAGTCTCCTGGCCAATTTGACTGCAAAATTTGAGGACATAAAACATAACAGACTTTCAGTCATGTTCTTTTGTGTCAGTCTGCTTCAGCTTTCATTAAAGACAGAAAAAAATAAATACAACCCCCAACCCCTGCTCCCAACCCCAAATAGGCTTAAAATAATAGAAAATATCTTTTCGCCCCTTTAATTTTATCCCTGGGACACCACTTTTAACAATCCCAACAGACCAAAACTCAAAATTTCTCACCATTGCCCAGCATCTTCTTTCTTTTGTGCTTTGTCATACAGTAGTAAATTTGCGCGCTCTTCCTCTCATGAGAAAACTAATCAAAAATAATATGAAGTTTTTTGAAAAAGATTGTCTGGAATGGACTTTCCTAATATTTCATTGGGAAGCCTAGGAAGTGACAAAAACTACTTAAAATGTAACATCTTGCATTCTCTGCATTTTAAAATGAACTGATGTGTGATAATATAGTGACAGTTAGGAGGAAAACAGAATTCATTGTTCTGCTTGCATGCAAAGAATGTATGGAATTAATTTGTGGTTCCTATTTTGGTTAAAAAATAAGGTCAAGTTTCTGCATTAGCATTCTGAAGACTTGATATGATTCCAGCTAAAAAATCATGCCGAATTAAATGTAGCATTTTCTAATAATGGTGAAAATGATTCTTGTAATGTCTGTTTTCTTTTAATCAATTAATTGCTTTTCCTCTACAATAATTGCACACAGCTGAAGGGAGATCAGTGATTTTTTTTTTTTAAAATCCAATTTTCTTGGACATTTGGATTACCAAATTTTAATTTGAAACAATGTCTGTGCGTATCCAGTCTTGAAAATAATGAGAGCTTGTGGGTGTTTTAATATAAAGATTAGAATTTGGACTATTTTAGCTGCATAGCATTAACAGAGTTAAGAAATTTTTTAATGCAAAACACATCACTGTCATTATTTCATGCCTCTCTTCTCTTCTTAGTTACATGCTTTTTAATCTGACTGTATTTTCCACTTCAAATTTATATCAAAATCATGCAAAAATATAAATGCATGTTTCTCAGTTGCTGTGATGAGTGTGGTTGTAATTTAAATGTTTCCTTAATATTATCCTACTGTTTGTTTGCTGGAAAGAATAAATGATACATTTATGGATTTTTATAGCAATTTATAATTTGATATGATGTTGTTAATGCAACTGTGTATCTGTTTTAACTTTTCACATAGTTTCTCTTTAGATAAGCAAACTAAAAATACTGTAGTGGGTTTAAAGCTTTCTGTTAGAGCATACTTCAACCAGAAGTTGAATATGAGAAGTTCTAATATGGATAATGTGTTACAGCTGTTTTACTGCACCTGTTTCCGGCTTGTTAATAAATTTTAGCTCATAATTTGATTTCCTTTCATCAGTTCTGCATATTAATGATGTTACTGCTGTTCAATATTAATAATGACTTATAGAAAGTGTTTATCCTATTGTTTCATAGCTCACTGAAATGCAAGCTGAAAGTAGTTATTACAGCCCGCAGAAAGTAAAATCCAAAGAAGTTATATGCTGGGAACAAGAAGGAACCACAGTTGAGGTAACTTTCCATTAAGAAGGTTTTTTTTTTTATTCATTATAAATATAGTAGTAAATAGTTACTAAAAATATTTTAAAATTATTTCACTCCTGAATGTTCATATTCTGCTGTTAGGTGTGTTTATTGTAATAATCATGTAGACAGAAATTCTCTAAATTTCTAACACTTTAGTGATCAGCTTCCCTTCCGGGTGCACTGATTGGTTAACTTGGTGTTTATAAAGCTCTAAATATACCAGCCTAAACATATTTCAATCCACTTTTCTCTATCTTTTCTATTTCTTATGAAGCTAATTCTTCAAAACAATTAGGGTTTTTTTGTTTGTTTTTCCTCACTAGGTCCTTATGAAAGGTGAACTTTTCTTCGATTGCCAAATAGGTTTTGTTGGTTGCCAAGCTATGTGCCTTAAAGGAATTATGGGAATTAAAGACTTTGAAGAGAACATGAATAGAAGTGATGAAGTGAGTATATGGGGAGGGACTGGAAAGCAACTTCATGTTATGTGAGTAAAGTTATTTTAATTGTCTTACCTACTTTCATAATGAAATATGCTTGTGAGGATGGTACCATATCATTAGTGTTTTATGATTAAAATTAGAACTGCTCTGTTAACTTGATTGTATTTTTTTTCTGCCTTGCTTTTTTAATCTTCTGCTACTTCATGAAGGAGGCCTACTTTTTTAACTGTGGAGAAAATTTGAGTGCAAAAGGGATGACGTACCTTACGAATTCACTATTTGATTACAGAAGTCCAGAAAATAATAGTATTCATGCGGAATTTATATTGGATGCAGCTCATCATAAGGTCAGAGAATTAAATTTTTTACGAAAAAAAAAATAATGCTCTCAAATGAACTTTAAATGATCATTTAGATCTGTGTACTATTAAAGGATAAATTTTCATTAGTTTGTCATGTTTAACTGAATCTTTGCTGATGGCTGAAAAAATATACACCTGTTTGTGTTTAAAATGAAAAAAGTAACAATAACATGTCTAAAAGAAACCTCCATCTCCTCTCCTGGCCCAAAAGCTGAGTTAATGCCATTGGTTCCAAAAGCACAACTACAGAACACCTGCAGAGAGAAGCAGGTGTGAGGGTGTGCTAGTAAAGTCAGGCATTACCGGCAGCACATCTTTAAACCCAACCAGTATGTAGTTCGTGATCTTTAACAAGTGCGCTTTTGGGAAATGCCAGTTTTATTGTCTATGTGCTGTATTTGTCTACTTAGTGGAACTCTTGTTAATTCTGCATTCGGTAGAGACAAATTTCAACCAGAGTCTGTTGTTAATTCTGCAGTAAAACTTCATTTGCTGATTTGTCTGCAATTATTAAATGCTGGATGCAATGACCAAGATGGTCCCTTCCAGGTGTATTCATAGGTGGAGTTCTATGTTCTGTAGTACTGTATAGGTAATATATCTAATGCTTTAAATTTTAATATTATCACCTTTTTAGTTCTGCTGATAAATAAGTGTAACCCTGAAGAATCCCATTAAAAAATAAGACTAATTAGTGAAATCACAAATACTTGTCAAGCATTTCACACAATGTCTTCTAGTTGTAATCTTTACACTTTCCTTGTCTGGTCTTCAATGCTGGTATGATTTACCTATTTTTTTTTTGGCTAGAGGGAAAGCAAACTTGCTGTGTAATAATGGATTGTATTATCTACAAATCCCAATGATGACATAAAGTCTTAGTAAGTTTTCTACTGTTTAAAGATAAAAGCACAGTATTCCTTAAATAGAAAAACTTGAATAAGTGACCTTTAGTTTTCAGTATATTTAATTAGGCAGATCTGTTGGATGCAAGAGGTCAAGTGAAGAATATTTACTCCATTAAAGGTACTAATTAACTAGATGTTATTGATGAATTGGTCAGCATGTCCACTGGAATTATGGATGTGCCTTTGTGTGGCCTCAAATAGAAGTTACATTACCTATCAGAAAGGTGAATTCTTTGGGATAACCTCTGTCCTTTGGTTTGATAAGCCTTTCCGTGTGTTGATGCACAAATCCAAACATGAATGTATCTCTCTCATACCAAGCTATCAGTTGGTCATCTCAAGATTCTTTCCTTATACAACATTTTCTTTGTTTGCTTTGCTTTGTTGGCAGGAGACGTACACAGAGATAGCTGGAATGCAGAGGTTTGGAGCTTTCTACATGGATTACTTGTACACAATGGAAAGCACCACTGGCAAAGGTAGCTTTTTTCCTTTGTTTACCCTGTTAAATAATAGAAACAAAGACTCTTCGTGCCCAGCTGTCTGATCCTTGACCAACTGTCCTCTGACCTCAGATTTACCACCAGGTTCATCGTTAAAATGGTTTGATCTTCTCTGATGTGTTTGAAATCAGCTGTTTGGGTTGAATGATGATCGTTGATGTAATTTGAAATGAAGGTGTAAATTCAAGATTTTGAAAGCAATATAGATCCTGCTGGTTTTAATATGTAGTGTTTATATGAAAAATTTATGTAAAAGTTTATATTTTAATATTTTTTTCTTTTGACATTGTTAACTATGCTTTTGTTTCACTGCCTTTGCCTAAAACGTCTGTTTCAAGTTATAGGAGGCAGTTACTGTGATTGTAAGATTTTTATCTTTCAAGATAATTTTGGTTTGACACCTCCTTTGCCCCTTTAACCTTTTTCCTGAAGCATGTAGTTACTGATTAAACCACAAGTGCCTCATGGATAACATTAAACTCAGGAGCTTCATCTGTCACTTCTATAAGTGCATTAATCACTTGGATTATTTTGACTGAAAGCAAGATATATGTAGTCACACACAGTAGTCTTATTTTGAAATTCTGCCTGTCCTTCCTTTCCAACTTAATTTTTCTGTTTTGTATTTCAATGCAAAATAATAACTTCCCTAAAACATTGTGTAGACTGTCAGTTCCCTGATCATTGATTTTCATAACCTACAGAACTGATGATGTACTTTTGAAATAGTTTTGTTTATAAAATACACCTATTTTGAGTGGCAAATTTATTATGCAGAACTCTGATGTCAAGATTCTGTGGTTTTGGTTTCTGGTCAGAATTAGGCATGGTTTATGCAGAACTGGATGCTCAGTGATCAGAAATTATTTACCGTGATCCATCATGAAGTTTCAAGTGTAACCTGTGATCATCTCCTTTTGTAGAACTTTTAGTTCTTAGAGTTCTGTCACACTCTTTGTACATAGCTAAACATAAATGGAACTAATCCAGAAAGAGGTATGTATAAATGCTGTCTCTTCAGTATGCTATTCATATGCATATAATATATACAAATGAGTTGGTTTTCTTTCTTATTTACTTTTTGGTCCCCTGCCTCCCATTTTCTGTCCTATCCCCTCCCTTTTTCCTTTTTTTCTTTTTTTTTCTCCCCCCCCCCCCCTTTTTTTTTAATTGACAGGGAAGATTTTTATCGTGTCTAAAGGCTTTGGAGCTTGGTATTTTGTATCTGAGGTTATGGGTTTTTTACACTTCTTAACTATTCATCTGAACTGGATACTGTATAGAATTGGAAGAACAAAAGTACAGTTTAACTGCATATTATATAAAACATGCCCTGATGGGCTCTATACTGTTTTTTTTTTTTTAAAGAGTCTTTTTTCAGAATTTATTAGAAATGTTATCACTTCAATTCTACCTGAAAATTTTAATTGATACCATAACTTAGTATTTTTCTGTCCTTTTTTCTTTTTTCCTTTTCTCAGGAATGATAAGCAACACACTAAGGGAAGCAGAAGCTATACATGCTTTCACTATGAACTTCTGTTGGTCTTTTAGGGACAGTTTTAGTTCATCTGCTGAGTGTATAGGGCTGTAAAGCTCCACAGAGTGTAGGCCATCTCTGTGCCAAATTTGGGTGTCTCAGTTTATTTGAGAGAATCTCAGCCTTTTCCTCACCAGTTCTTAGAAGCAAGAACATTTTAATAGAGTATGATTTAAACATAATCTGTCACAACACCACTATCCTTCCTTCCTTTTCCCCAAAGCTTCCCACCCATGTAAAAAGACTGTTGTGAATGAGTACAGCAAAGGAGGTAGGGGAAAAGGGAATGTTCCTCGGGAGTGTGAAAGATGGCTAGGTTCTTCTTGGGCAGTGAGAAATAAAACATGGTTTCTCCCAGATGTTTTAAAAGTCAGATTTGCCTTGAAGTTGTGAAGTGCACCATGCCAGGCTGTTTAACCTCAAAACCTCAGCTACTCGGAAGTTGACAGGCCCTACATGTCTTTGACAAAGCAGTTAGGTCAACTGTCTGCAGCCACTGCAGCTCCCACTACCCAGTCTTGCTGTTTGTGTTAGTACAGACACACTGTGTCAGTGAGGAAGATGGTATAACAAGACTTTGGAATTGTCAGATTTTCCTGTGGTTTTGAATCATAGTTCTCTACAGGCATGTTTAGTCAGTTGTTGTAACAGGAGGTTGTTAGCTTTATGCAAGGAAATAAGTTGATTTGCTTCTGGGCAGATGGGTGAAAAGAGAAGGGGATGGGATCTATCTTGATTTGAGTTAGGAGTACAAGATCCATGTAAAGACTTGGAAATCACTTAACAGTATTTTTAAGTATCATGGAAGGAGTCAGTCCACCACTTATACAGACTTTGGCTTCTGAGGCAGAACAAGATCATGAGTACAAGGAGAACATCTCATATGGACAGCCTTGCAATTGCAGATGTGTTAAATTGTGAAAAAGGGGAAATTTTATTATGCTCAGTTGTTTGGTGTAATTTGTTGCTATTTATAAAACTTTTTGTAGCTTCTGGGAATCAGCAAGACCTTTCTTCAGTAAAAAGTGAAGATAATGGAAACATTCAGGAGATGTCTACAAAAAGCCTCATTGTGGGCCCACTCAACCTTCGATTGGATAGCAGTGCGGTACACCGGATAATGAAGATGATAGTTTGTGCTCTGGAACATGAATATGAGCCGTACAGCAGAACTAAGCCAGGTTAGCTCCTATTGCATTATGCACAAATATACAGAAATAAAGCAGACGAAATTCAGTGCTTCTGAAGGTACAACTTCCAAATAGTTAAACTCAGAATCTTTCAGGGTATTTTGAGACCAAATAGTGAAATTTAAAATAAAATTAATTGCAGTATCTTCATCAGGGTTGGGTATATCTCTAAGAGAACTTCAGACAGAACTTCAGAGGAGATGTGTTTCAATCACAAGCCTCTTGTTGACCAAGGAAGGCTTGTTTCATTGATAATTCTTGCTTAATATTGGAGTCTTAAGAGAAGAAAGCATCCCTGTTGGTGTGTATTTCAGTTTGAAGTAATGGTTATACAGGATAAAACTGCATGGAAAGAAGCTATGGTGAACTGCTAAGATGAGTTTCTGAGAGAACTCTACAGATCTTGTAAAGTAAAATCCAGTAGAGATTGCGTTTAGCCTTACGTAGAACTAGTGTGGAATAAAATTATTAACTACGAAGGTGCGTGTGTCCCTAACCTTTTCAGACAGCAAGTGTAGGAGATACTTTATATATTTAATCAAACATATGTAATCTTGATTTATTATAGATATTATGGATGGAAATAGGACTATACCAAGCTCAGAAGAAGTAGCATCATTGGAGGAATACATTCCCACTCGACTTACAACATTGACAATTCTTAAATGCACAATTATAATCCCAGTGGCAGAATTCAATTTACTAGACCACTTGATGCCTATAATCATGGGCGAGAAGGTATGTATGCACGCACAGATGTTTATTCTTTATATCAGCATGGGCTGTTTCATATCAGTTTTCTCACTGAGCTGTTATTCCATGTGCTGGATGAGTTACTGAGTTCCAAACAAGTTTGGTGCCCATGAGCCTTCCTTTCGGATGCCTGAATGGTGTGTGTGATTCCTGTCTAGACTTCTAAACTAAAGGTGTCATGTAGTGGTAGGAGAAGAGAGCTTGAAAGAGAAAAGATTTTAAATCATGAAGCAGATTCAAGATTTTATGGAAACCTTTTTGTATCAGAAGAGTGCTTATCGTCATGCAGGCCATCTCAAACTTGGTCAAGTCTGAAATCTTCAAATACACAGGCTCAATAGAGACTTCATAGATGTTGACGGTCAACTCACTTTCAGCCAGGGTCCTGGCAGGACTTTGGCTCTTACTCAGCACATAATTGCTGCGTGACTGCCTCAGAGAGCTAGAAGGGAAATTTCCTGACAGTCTTAACTTGTTTCATCTTCTGGATGTATATAGTATAACTCCACCTAAAGAATCCTTGAATGGTTATATTCCTACAGGACTCCTCCTCAGCGCGCAAGGCTGCGGTACTGCAGGGATGGATCAGTGTTTTGTAGGGAAGACTTGCAGTAGGTTTACATCTTGTGGCAGAGGCTGGAAGGTATTTTATGGATAAGGGAAGAAGAGAGGTGAAAAAAAAAAAAATCAATTCTTGATTTAGTTCAATTTCTAGGAATTTTCATCTGATATTAAATGTGTGTTTCGTAAGTGGACACTAAATACATGCTCTTTGTACTTGTAGGCAAGTCTTTTTTTAGTGCAGAAAGTTTTTTTTTATTTGGCAGAGGTTCCTGGTGTCTGTGGTTCCTGTTAAAATGGTGGGAGTTAGGCTTTTGTTTGTGAAATACTTTGTTATGCTAAACATTTAGAAATTGGCATTGAAACTGACTTCCAGAATTAGTGAAATAATTTTGTAACAACCTTTCTTTTCAATGGTAATTTCTATCTTAAAGGGATATGAGGTTATATATTCTGAAGACATTGTGAAAGTAACCTTACTAGTATTTGTCAAGCATTTATATGTAAGAAACGTGAAAAACACTCAAAAAAATTTATTAGTTTTTTTAATAGATGGATTTTTTATTACATGATGGAAGGCATGATGACATTAAGTTATCTTGATAATGTAATAGAAACCTGCTGAGTAGGAGAGTACTGTCTAACTTGTGCTGTATTTCTTGTACAATGGGCTTATTTATAGCACGTTTATGTCATTTAAGATTGTATGTGCAGAAAAGGACAGAATAAGGACAGTCTTGATTTATGGCATTTTTATAGTGTGCTTGTATAACCATTTTCATTGAAAATGGTTATACAAGCACACTATAAATGTGTACGATACAGTACACATTGGAACTTCATCAACTTGCTAGTCTAAGCTGCAATACATAAAATTTCAAGCACGTGCCATTTATTTGTTGGATATGCTTTAGGAGTCTGTATCTTTTTCTTAAGTTTAGACTGCTTATCTTTCCACTTATGTGGCTGGAGTAAGTGAAGTGGTGACAAATCTGTCATCTCTTTATGCATTAGGATACATTCAGAAGCTTCTAGTATTGGAAAATAAGAACATTACCAGATGCTTGACAGGAAACATTATCTCCATTGAGCCTAGAAGAGCCCAATGGATTGTGGTGCTTTTCACCTTATGGGCATGGGTAGATGGCATTTTCTAATGGGAGAGCAGTCCTACATTTATTGTAGATTTGAGGCAAACAAGTTTGGAATTCCAGTGAACCTTCTGGTTACTTTTTTAAAAAAATAAATTAAGAGCTTCAATGTATGTTTCCTGAGTGAAGCCAAGCCTATTAAAATACAGAATTTTGAATTTTAGATTGAAAGACATGCATACATATCTTTATCAATGACCTGGATGAGGGGGTTGAGTGTGCCTTCAGTAAATTTGAAGATGACACCAAACTAGGTGGGAGTGTTGATCTGCTGGAGTGGAGAAGGGCTCTGCAGAGGGACCTGGACAGGCTGGATTGATGGGCCGAGGCCAATTGTATGAGGTTCGACAAGTCCAAATGCCGGGTCCTGCACTTTGGTCACAACAACCCCAAGCCATACAGGCTTGGTGAAGAGTGGCTGGAAAGCTGCTTGGTGGAAAAAGACCTGGGGGTACGGATTGACAGCCGCCTGAATATGAGCCAGCAGTGTGCCCAGGTGGCCAAGAAAGCCAATGGCATCCTGGCTTATATCAGTAGTGTGGCCAGCAGGAGGAGGGAAGTGATCCTGTACTGACCCTGTACTCGGTGCTGGTGAGGCCACACCTCGAATACTGTGTTCAGTTTTGGGCCCCTCACTTCAAGAAAGATGTTGCATTGCTGGAAGAGGTCCAGAGGAGAACAACCAAGCTGATGAGGGGTCTGGAACACAAGTCATATGAGGAGTGGCTGAGGGAGCTGGGGTTATTTAGTCTGGAGAAGAGGAGGCTGAGGGGAGACCTGATCGCTCTCTACAACTACCTGAAAGGTGACTGTAGTGAGGTGGGGGTCAGCCTCTTCTCCCTGGTAACAGAAGATAGGATGAGGGGGAATGGCTTGAAGCTGCGCCAGGGCAGGTTTAGGCATTACATTAGGAAACACTTCTTCACTGAGAGGGTTGTCAGGCTCTGGAATGGGCTGCCCAGGGAGGTAGTGGCGTCCTCATCCCTGGAGGTATTCAAAAGACGGATAGACGAGGTGCTTAGGGACATGGTTTAGTGGTGGGATGGCAGTGCTAGCTAGGTTAACGGTTGGACTTGATGATCTTAAAGGTATTTTCCAACTGAGGTGATTCTATACATCAATTTATTGTCCTATTTTGATACACATTTAATACAGTATTTAGATTGATAGAGTAATTTGGTTATTTTGTTTGGAAGAGATCTCTGGAGATAGCCTCCCAGGAGTCCAATGTCCTGCTCAAAGCAAGCCCAAGTAGAGCAGGTTGTCCAGTCAAGTGCTGGATTAGCTCCAAGGATGGAGATTCTATAAAAAGTTTTTTGTGTGGCTTTTTTTTTTTTTTTTGATTTTGTGGTTTTTGGGTTTTTAATTTATTTTATTTTAGTATTTTTGGTTCTGTTTTTGGTTTGCAAGGCATCTTTTTTTCCTGAGATACCTGGTATGATTGTGTATACATAATAATATATAACAGTATAAAGGTTAACTCAGAATGAATTTCATATGGTGATAGTTGGAGTGATAAGAATATAAGCAAATACTTTATAGAACAAAATATTTTGACTTTGCATATTCTTGAAGTGGGTTGACTGTAGCCAGCTGCCAGGTGCTCACCCAGCCGCTCTCACTTTGCCTCCTCAGCAGGATGGGGGGAGATCACTTACCAATTAGCATTAGAAGCAAAACAGACTTGACTTGGGGAAAATGAATTTAATTTATTGCCAATTAAAATATATTTGGATAGTGAGAAACAAGGACAAGAATCAAAATAACACCTTTTCCCCATTCTCCTTTTCCCAGGATCAATTTCACTCCTTCATTCTCTGACCCTTCTACCTCCCACCCTACCACAGAGGGGGACATGGAGTGAGAGGCTGTGGGAAGGCCTTAGCAGACCATCTCTACCACTCCCTCTTCACCACACTTTTTCTCCTGCTCCAGTATGAGTCCTTCCCACCATTATTGAAGAAAAATCTGCTCCAGTACAGGGTCCTCCACAGGCTGCAGTGTGGATATCTACACTGCTGTGGTCTTCAGGAAAATATCTGCTCCACCATAGTCTCCTCCATGGAATGCAGAGGAACATGTGCTCTGCTTCCTGGAACACCACCTCATTCCCCTCCTTCTCTGTCCTTGCTGTTTCTCACTTTTTCCCCCTTGGCCATTCAGCCTGTGTGTGTTTTTTTCCCCTTTCTTAAATATGTTTCTATAGAGGTGCCACCAGTTTGGGCGATGAGCTCAGCTGTGTCCTGTGGTGGGGTGGCTGCAGCACAGCTGGAACTGGCTGTGCCTGGCAACTCATCTCCCCTCACAGAGACTGCCTCTGCAGCCCTGCTGCCAGCACCTGGGCACTGACATCCCAGGCAATTCTGTATAAAAGGTTTTTACATACACTTTAAACTTGTAAGAAATCAGTTTGAAAAGATTTGAAGATTTTTAATAAGGCCATGGTATCTGTAAACTGTTTATTTCATGTAGATTTGGTTGTGTGGTTATGTGCCTGTAGGTACAAATGCGTAAATATGTTAGGTAATACATCTATAGCGTGATAAATTGAATGTTTTCTTCCCTCCCTCCCCTAGAACTTAAGTGGACTGTTAAATGCTGCAAGCTTCCAGCCCCTGCGGCCTTTACCTTCCATCCGGATTTTGGTGGATAAGGTTAACCTGGAGCACTCTGTGCCGATGTATGCTGAGCAGCTGGTGCCCATGGTCAGCAGCCTTGGCCAGCCGTCTGACAACCTGCTCCATTACTGTTACTCACACTGCTATCTGAAGGTAATGGAAAGCTTGAGATCTGTTTCTTATTGCAGTGCACTGAGACAAAGTTAATACAAGTACAGATAATCCTGTTGGCAGGCTTCTTGGGAGAAAGTTTTCAACTTACCTAAAAGGACGTAAACGTATTTCTTCATTTTGGATTGCAGCTTCTGACCTGAGACAGACATTTTGTAAGGTGAACTGAGAACTTTGCATGAGGAAACTATGCAGACTGAAGCCCCGTGGTCTTTGTGGCAAAATAGAGTTAAAATAATTTGGAAAGAAACCTTTCACCTCTTATAGGATAATGCTCACAGAATATCTAGGTCCCTTCCAACCCAAAGCATTCTATGATTCTGTGCTTAGAAACTTGATGGGATGTTAGTGGAAAAAACATCACTTCTAATAGTATCGATAGAGCAAAACCGTAATAGTGAATGTATGTAATCAAAAACTCTTGCTAAATAATTTCAGTTTTTCATGATAAGAGGAAAATTTTTGAATCTTTTAAGTTAAAGATCTGTTGAGATAGAGGAGTTCTTAGTGTGAGTTTGGGGGAGATTTAAGAAAGAATTGAAAAATTACTTTGAAATTATTCAGTTGCCATCTGCCGATTTAGTAGATTTTAGTAGAATTAAAAAAATGAAATCTCAAGTGGCATTTTTAAATATGCTTTCTAGCATTTTAGGATGTGCCCAGGCAGTTTGAAATCTTTTGGGTTCTATTAAAATGTAAATATTTACTACTGGAACTGTTAATTTGGCTAATTTTTGTAGTTATTCACTTACATCCATGCTGATATACATAGTTAACGATTTTTATATTTATCTATATTTATTTTATATTTTTTCCTATTGGATTATGATGTTAGGTGTATTTTTCTGGTTATTTTTGTGTTTGTGATTAAAGGATTTATCTAAAAATGCATAATTTATTTCATATTTATCGAGTATACTTTAAATGTGTGTATTATCTTGTAAAAGTAACTTGAAAGTTTTCTAATTATGTGATGATATATACTTTGAACAACCTAATTTGTTTCAGATATTTGGTTTTCAAGCAGCACTGACTTCTTTGGACAGTAAAGGATTGTACTGCTTCCCTGTTCCAGTTATCCCCTCATTCAGTACTGCTGTTTATGGCAAGCTGATCAAGTTTCCCAAATACTGGTGAGCACTAAGAATCTAGAGTGTATTTAAGTTATGTACTCACCTACTTTTGTGTTTCTCATGAAAGTTTAAAAATGCCAAGCTCTGTATATATCCCCAAAGTTCTCTGTCTCTTTTATCATATTCTTCTGTTAAGTCTGTTATTAATAAATTTCTTCCTAAGGATAGCTGTCAGTAAACTTTTTAGACCCTTGTTTAGTTGAGAGAACAGACTATGCAAGCCCTGTAATTAAGGGCTTTCTTCTAGATATTTTAGAACTCTGAACTAGTTTCCTTTCTTCCTTGAAGGGGCTATCAAAGCAGAAGTTATATACTGAACAGGTCAGCTCTTTCTCTTTTAAGCCCAACCAAATAAACAACTGGGTGGAAAAAAAAACCAACAAAACACCTGAATCCCACAAAAAAGGGAATTCCCTACTAGACTTTTATTTCTGTTACTTATTATGATTGAAAGTGTCGTAACATTGCGATCAGGTAGTAGAAAGCTGTTTGCAGTAGTTCAGATTTAAATGCAAACACTTTTGTTCTGAAAACAGTACTGTGCTTTATAAAATGAGCTATATAAAATACTATTTATAAAAACTTTAATGACATAGAAATTCAATATTTAAATTCAGCTTTATAGGTTAAATCTTGTGATCATATATGTCCATGTGTCATAGTTGTTATTAATGAATAGTATTCATAAAAAATATTTTCCAGAAAATGTGTTTTAGCGATACTTTGGATGGAGCTTTAGTTCTCTTTAGCTCTCATATTGAGCAGTAGCTGTCTGTAGTACTACTCTATGACTGAATCTGTACAAAGAATCTTGCATAAAATAGAAAAGATAACAGGAGTTCCTGTGTTAAAACGTGTTAAATACCTTGGCTGCAACCATTATGTGTTGTGTAGCTAATTTGTAACAGTCATTTGTTTGTGCAAGTTGAATGGATTATAAAAATAGAAAAGACTACGTTATAGTGCTACACAGAGAATAACTAATTTTTCCTCTCACAATCTGTGATGTCTCGTTAAATAAAAGATTTTTGGCATAATCAGTGTACCACCAGGTGGTAGCAGCCTAATTGACTTATAATTTCCATCAATAGTTTACAAATATTATTACCAATTCCACTGAAATGCTGTTCTGTTGTGGTGCTTTCCTAAAAAGTGTTAAATGTTACCAGGATAACCCATGGTCAGCACTAATCACAGTACTTCAGTACTCTGGTAGGATTGGCAGCCATTCCTGATGTGACTTCACTAATACTAAGCTCCTTAGTATTAAGTGATCCTTGTTAGTAAACTGTAGAAATAAATTAGTCTTTAACGGTAAACTTAAACATAAGTATATTATAAAACTCCTGGTTAGTTGAACAGAATAAAAATATTTTAGAAGCAAGAAATAGTTGAAAAAGGTCTGTCATGTGACAAGTTCATGGTATTGAAGTGCTAGTGCTTTCTCACGAGGATACTTGCACTCTTTTGTGTGTGCTTGTGCTGGTTGCGCTCGATCTCTTGCTCATGCTTGGCTTCTCACGCTTCTGTACATGTGCTGCTGCATGCTCCGTCTCATGTGCACGGTCTCGAGCTCGCGTTCTCTCGCATGCGTTCTTTGCTTCTCATGCTTTCCATCTTGCTCACTTTCTTCATCTTTTTAAAAATACATGGTATTATGGTGCGTGCCCAGCTAGAAAACAGAGTATAGTAGACTAATAACACAGAAGAATGAAGATGAGCAGTAGTTCTGGGGAATAGGGGCAGAGGAATGGTCCTACCTTAAAATAGCAAATAATCTTATCAGCATTTATTAGTAGATGTTCTAAGACCAACATTTATTGTGGTCCAGTGTATTTAAAACTAATTTTATTAGCTTTTATTATTTTTTTCTGTAATAACTTTCCGAGGCTTGCTTTTTATTTTTTTTATTACACTATGAAATAATTATATAAATTTAAATTATTCCAACAATTTATTTAAACTAAGCAACACCAATTTGCGGCTAATAAAGTAGAAAAAACAAATGAGTACAGCAGCAGCCTGGTTAAATGAAGTGTAGTTTGAAGTGAATAAAACTCCAGATGAAACACATCAAATAGCACTTGAACTAAATCGAAATCAGCATGAGGACTGAGAGCTTCATTGAAGTCATGCAGTGAGTGAGAATTAGTCTGGTAGGATAACCTGGTAATGTCATTAAACTTAAATTCAGTCCTTCTCCCCTCCCCCCCAATTATACCACCTGCTTTATTTCGACTTTTAGATTTCACATTCCAGAGTTTCTTAAAGTACACACATCTGATGCTACATGTGTTCTTCTATTTCTTCATAGAAAATATATGCCACAGACCATACCTTTTAAAAACAAAGACATTTTATGAACTGTTATGGAATCCCTCAGGTAGTATGTTTTGAGTTAGCAGTGAAAATCTCAACTTTATTTCTGACATAAATCAGTAGACTAGCTTTCTTTTTTAGTTGCAATATAATAATCTCAAAATGTATATAGTGTATAAAACACTGTAGTAATATTTATTTTAAAAAATAGTTGATAAACATTGGTAGCATGTTTTAACAGATAACATTTCAGCAACATCAGCCTAGTAAATTCCAGTTAATAACCATATATGTTACAGAACTGCTGTTTTGTTTACCTGCTAGATTGATGTCTCTCTTGATTTCTGTTAATACACTTTCTTAAAAGAAATGTGCTCAAGCTCACTAGTGAGCTAAGTTTTAGACATGTTTTAAATTGTATAGCTAATCTATTTTTATATGAAAGTAGAAACATCTGGTCTTTTGTCAAGCAAAACAAGATGCAAAATACAATGTTAATGTCAATATTTTACAACTACTTTATGTAGTGTTGCATGCCAGATTGTAAAGCAGCTTTCAAAGCTTTCAAAAAGGATGTCTAAAACCAGCTAAGAATTAGCAGAATACGATTAAAAGCGTAGGATGAATGACAAGAAATATTGAGAGCAATTAGCTGATTTCTTTTTTTTTTTTTTTCTCTTTTTTCTTTTTGTTTCCTTTTTGGTTATAATGTCTGTGGTAAAGGGTGAGTTAAACTAGTGTAAGACACTTCAGTGTTATAACCCTCTATCATAGACAAAATAGCACTTCATTGTATTTCCGAAAAATATGAAAGTAGGATTAAAATACAGATTCTGAATAGCCTTTTTTATTTTTCTGATATGTGGCTTGACAGTGAAGTGTGTCATGTGTTAGATACTGGTCCAGTTATGTTTGTTACCCTACTGCTTTTCTTCTTTTTTTGAAATTCCCTTTGTGTGACACCTATTCTGGACTCATTTTCCTTTTGGTTCTGTGGGAAGGTTCTCACTTACTGTCTCCACCTGTGGAATAAGGTTATAAATGGGGATGACGTGGTCTATCCCTGCATTCTTTTAAGTCATCATCTGAGTTGAGTAGTCTGCTTTCAAAGGGTCTGTAACGAGTCTCTTCTTTCTCATTTTGTGACCAGAACAATAGCTGATGATTTGCTGTCTGCAAGGAAGCACTGCTAGTGTTAGTAGTACCCATCATGTTAAATTTGAACATGTGAATTAATGTTTTTATGAACATGTTGAGGACCTGCTGGGTAAATTAATATCTAGGATTTTCTGGCGTCCACTTGAATTATTTGAGAATACAAAGCAGTTAATTGATCTTGAATTGTACAGATTTTTGTTCTGATAGAGTAGCTAGAAACTTGCAAGTACATTTAGATAATTACCAGTAATCAAAATAACTTTGGGAGGCTAAGTGGATGCATTTTTTGTAAAGATTCTTTCGTTTGAACTGTTATCTGCAGATATGGTCTTAGGAAATAAATTTCAGTTTAAACGTAGGCTGTGTGCCAACCTGATTGAAGCAGGTTCTAATGAGGCAGGATTCCTGACAACGGTTTTGATTTGCCTTGTTGTTGTGTCTCTTTCCTTCAGCGGTTTTGTTGAAAAGTTAATCATTATTGACAAAAACTGGCAAAAGTTTAAAACTTGCTGTTAAAGAAAGTTGCATTTATCTTATGCTAGGTATCTCATCTTATGGAACAAGTCACCGGTTTCACCTGTCAAAGGTGTGGATTACAGTCCTGACATAGTTATTTTATCAATATGTGCCTTCATAATGCTGAAAGATTACTGTAGGAATCTAGATACAGAGATCTTAGAATGGAGTATATATGTGGGTTTTTGGTAGGTTTTGACTCTGTGAACCCTTAACATTTATATAACATAACTGTTCTTAATATTTCAAAACACATTTAACTGTAAAGGTAAATATTTACTATGTCTCTAGAATCTGTTACATCTACATTCGATTAGCCAAAAGGAGGTTACAACCCAACATGCCAATCGAATAGTCAATGTTAAGGGTAGTTGCCAAATATTTGCTTTGTTTATGTAATTTAGTTGTACTTCTAAAATTCTAACCTTAATGTTGTAAAAACTGAGGATTCTAAAGACATTGTGTTTACTTCTGTTTAGGTTTCTGCTCGGGCTTCTGCTACTGTAAAGTTGTTTGTATATTTATGCACTTCCATTTTCTTCCGTCATGTATCCTGCCTTCTTCCTTAACCAGGTGGATTGATGATGGTAGGGCAATGGATGTGGTTTACCTTGACCTCNGACACAGCAGAAGGTTGTGCTGCCGTTGAACAGGATTTAGAAAGGCTGGAGAGCTGGACAGGGAGGCACTGAACGAGCTTTAACAAGGGCAAGTGTAGGGTCTTGCATCTGGGGAGGAACAATCCCAGCTACCAGTATAGGTTGGGGACTGGCCAGTTGGACAGCAGTGCAGGTGAGAGGGATCTGGGGGTCCTGGTGGACGTCAGGATGACTGTGAGCCAGTAGTGTGCCTTCATGGCCAGGAAGGCCAGTGGTGCCCTAGGGTGTATAAGAAGGGGGTTGGTCATTGAAGAGAGGTACTTCTTCCTGTCTGCTGTACCCTGGTGAGACCGTACCTGGAGTATTGTGTCCAGTTCTGGGCCGCTCAGTTCAAGAAGGACATAGAACTCCTTGAGAGAGTCCAGCACAGGGCCACCAAGATGATTGAGAGTGATTTGAACTCCTTCCTTATGAGTACAGGCTGAGGGAGCTGGGTCTCTTTAGCTTGGAGAAGAGGAGACTGAGGGGTGACTTCATTAATATTTATAAAAATGTAAAGGGTGAGTGTCAGTAAGATGGAGCCAGGCTCTTCTCGGTGTTGGCCAGTGATAGGACAAGGGACAGTGGGTCCAAGCTGGAGCATAGGAAGTTCCATGTGAATGTAAGGAAAAGCTTTTTTCCTGTGAGGGTGATGGAGCACTGGAATAGGCTGCCCAGAGAGGTTGTGGAGTTTCCTTCTCTGGAGACATTCATGCCCAATCTGGATGCATTGCCATGTGGTTTAATCTAGGTGATCCTGCTCAGGCAGGGGGGATAGACTAGATGATCTTTTGAGGTCCCTTCCAACTCCTAACATTCTAGAAGTCTGATTCTCTTAAAGCCATGTAATGGTATACTGTTCAGCTTTACTCTTATGAACAGAATTCATCGTTATTCTCCTTACACAATCCAGTAAGGTCATTTATAAGCACCATTATGAGTCAGGATGTGCATCTGCTAATGTTTGGTTTATGTGTCATCTTGAAAATCCTGTGTGCATATAATGGTATCACAACGAATTGACCAGGGTGACAGCAGTTCATGTTGATCCACAATCAGTGTGGTAGGTGAAGGTCTGGCTTCTTGCGCACTAAGACGTTTTTGAGCAAGAAAATCACTTCTTGATGACATGGCACTTACTAATAAGGTACTACTGCGACGACAGTAGGAGATTTTAGTATTTGCTGCTCTCTGAATAGATGATTAAAAGTGTATAATGGGGGATCTGGTGAACTGTCTGCCTTTGCTACTTTTTTCACTAAAACACCTTTGCAGGGTATGCCCAGTGGAGTTGTGCAGCTTATAACGAGAAATCTCTGTAGAGTTGTGAGCTTGAGGGTCATGTGATGTGGCTGTCACGCAGTTCAGTGCAACTCTGGTAGTAAGAGGCAAGTGGGCCCTGCTGGCAGGAGGCATGGAGCCAGATATCCACAGACTGTGAACGTTAGATCATAAATCCAAGAAGTTTTCCAATAAATTGACGCTTTGGTCTTGAGTTTGGCAGCCTGTTTTATCGACTAGTCACAGTAAATCAAGAGTAATGTCAATATAGATTGGATGTGGATTGTGTTTCACATGGGCAGTTGAGGGGCATGCTCGGTTCCTGTGTCAGAAGCTGAAACAGGTTGAACACACATGAAACCAATTTTGTAGCAGCCAGTTGTGACTATTAGTTATGTCAGTAATTGGGTATAACTGCCAGATGAAAATTCGGGGTATCATCCGAAACAGAAGAGAGGTGAGATGGCATGCATGAGTAGATGTCATTGGTGCTTGGTACGGGAGAGTTTCAGCCACATCAGCATCACGTGGGTCAGAGCTAGCAAGTGTAAAAAAGCTGTTTGAACTATTGAGATATGCTAGTGATATGGGCATTGCAAAAGCGGACAGAAACAGTAATTCTCTTGGGTTTTGCAGAGTTGCTTGTGTAGAGTTACCTCAGATGTGCACAATTAGTTTAGGGAGTGTGTTGGATTGCTTCAGCACTGTGCACTTCTCTGCCATGGCCTAGAAAATGCATCAAAGAATGTAATGCTAAATCAGGTATTTATTTTTCTATTTTAAAAAATTATTAGTTGCAGTTTTTTCAGTATGGCTTTCTAAGCAATCAATTTGACAGTTTCAGAAGTTTGGTTTACTGTGCATCTCTGAAAGGAGTCGGTATGTCAGTATATCATAGCAAACTATGGACAGTCACATAGGGTGATTTAATCTTTATAATCAAAGATGTGTTAAACCATGTTATCAGTAAAAAATCCTGGTAAAGCTGTTAAAGTAGGCCATGCTTGTGTTTACGAATGAAGATGCCTATGGAACTTGTGGAACATTATAAATATTTAGCGATAGTAATGCATCAAGTTTCAACATTTTGGGGCACTTTTCAACTGCACTCTTCTGGACAGAGCTGTTGTTGGTTGCCAAGAACAACCCTCTGCCCAAGAGAGGGTTTGTATTCTGAGTACATGACTTGCAATCTGATTAGTATGACTACAAATTTACTTCATTTGGAAACCTTTTGTTTAAATTTTTAAAATGTGATCCAGATCTAATGTTATTGCTTCTCAGCACATGTGTCAGGGCAGCATTCAGCAAATCTGTTAAAAGTGCACTTTTAATCAATGTAAATTGGAAGCAGTTGTATCTTTTAGTACTGTCCATGAGGAGGAAATTCAGCAGGGTTGGCAGTAAAGGGTGGTCATTTGTAGTATTTCCAGTGTAGTTATTTAGGCTAATTAATTGTTGAGGCTCTTCAGTGACAGTAAATTAAGCATATTAACTAATATCTGTCTAGGGAAAGTGGACATTTCCAGGAAAAGATTGCAGGTGGTGAACATCCTGGTTGTTTTAACTGTTGCCATCAGCATTTGCTGATATTTGTACTTGAAGCAAGTACATGGTATTTATTTCAAAACATGTAGGATTTTCAGGGTTAAAGCAACATTCTGCTTTACTTGATACTGATGAAAGGTAATAAAAACTTAGTGTGTTGAAGTGCTTTTATACAGCATAAATACTAAAGAAAATTTGACTCCCCAATATGTATTCCTTTGTATTTGGGAAATCTGTTTCTGTCAGTGTTACCACTGTCAGTAGAAAATATCTGGTTAGGATTTTTTTGTGGTATTCTTAATTTAAAAGGTTTTATTCATGTAAACTCTGGCTAGAAAGATCCAATGGTGGCAGTTCTTTACACTCAGTGTTCATACTTTTATTTTTCCAGAATTATGTCTCCAGTTAGACATCCCCCCCTGCCCTTTGTGGTGCACAGATAGACTTAGACACACACAGTCTCTCTCAAGTGGTATCTACACTAGTAAATAAATCATTCCAGAGACCAGTCTGTGGCTCTGAGGTCTAGTGGTCTCAGGTGGCTCAGTTCATATCTACATGCCTACCCATAGCTTTCCACTCCGAAAAGAAGACACAAAAATATTAAAACTAAGAATATTCTCAGGCTTCGTACTGGAGACAGCTTTTGCTGTGCTTGGTCTCTTCAGCATTGGTTGAGAAAGTGGCAGCTTCCATAGCCTGAAACTGTCAGGGAGTAAGCTAACAGGTATACATGCACAGCCACAGACCATTACTGGAGCCTGTGCTGGGCCATCCTCAGTTGACAGATAAGGTTGTAACCTAGTTGAAATTTGAAACAAAGTCATGAAGTTGAACTGTGGTGTCATCCTACTAACCAGCCCCATTCAAATGTTGGTTATTACATTGGATTTTGACAGTGTACTTTAGTGTTAGAGTTACCTCTTACTGTTCCCTTTTTTTTTTTTTTAACTTTTTTTAAAAAATACCATAGAGTTTACAGGATTGAAAGCACTGTTTTTAAAAAATGTATTTGCTAAATACAGTAACTTGGAAAAAAAATGAAGTTGCCCGTCACGCATTAGGACTTCTGATATAGTTGCCTATAGAATTGTTTCTGAAATTGTATTATTCACCTTGTGTACCAAATAACCTGTATAAAACCCTTGTATGTTTAAAGGCTTCATGAATACACTATATATAATTGTTGATTTTGTTTATCTTTTTATGGTTACCTTCATTATACTTATGCAACATTGTTATGTTGCTGGACAAGCTGTAGCACGTCCTTCTTTGACCCTGCAGGACTTCACTCTCAAGTGATAGGCTTCATTTCCACCTGCAGTGTGGTACCAGTGAATCTATTTTTACAAGCATGTCAGTGTGACACTGAGTTGAATTTGATAACTTTGATAAATGGTGACTAAAAATATTTTATTAAAAATAGAGAAGCTGTATTTATCTTTACTCAGAGCAACAAATAAACTAAATATAAAATCTTATGTGCATGTTCACCTGTTCAGAGGTCCATAATGCATTAGCAGTTCATCTCTAGGTAAGAGAAGCATACTGTGCAGTCTCATTTTCTGTATTCTCTTCATGCTGTTTCTCTCTAGAAGCCAGATGTACTTTTTATTTTATTTTTTTCCATTGGGAATAATCCTTCTCATGGCTCAGGATCTGGTTTGGGTCTAGTCTAAGTGTTTGTGTATTGTTTACATGCAACGATGCAAAACATCCTCAGTATTTTTTCCTCAAACACTTTTATCCTAGTTGTGTAGCTTCCTATTATTTTTTATTGTTATTTCTTTAGTAACATCTCTTAAAATATGTAACCTGTCAGCCGTACATACGGAGGAACAGGTACTGAATTGAGAACACAGTAGTGTTTGGACCTCCATTGAGCTTGTATTCTAGTAAGCATGTCCGACTCCTAGGTTTTAATCTTGTTTAAAACATAAGCTCCCAGTTTCTGACCTAGATTTTTTTAATATGATGTGTCTTGGATGAGAATGTTAGTGGGCAGTTTGAACAAAAAAACAGAAAAACAAGAGAAGGACCAAAGTCAAACTTGTGTGGCATGAGGCCCTTAAACAGTAAACTGTGAGAATGAAATCTATTTATCAGATTTGGAAATCAGTTGTCTGTTGCAGATGCTTCTGATACTGATGCAACAAATGGAAAGGATTGTTTTGAGACACTAATAGAGGTTTCGTGTATTCATTTTTCAATTAATCAGAATTTTTATCTGTTACAACGTGTAGGTTTTTTAGCAGGAAAAAACTGCAGAATTTTAAAATTTTAATTGTTTTTTTTTATGGTGTTTAACTAGCATCTACTTTGGCTTTAATGATTGATTACAAAATGAGCAATCAAATAAACAGAAATCCATTTGGTAAGCATAATTAGAATATTAATTTTATAGTCAAGACTTGTTCAGAATGCCAGAATTAAGAATCTGATTTTTTTTGTATTTTTTTAAGAGAAGGGAAAATGGAATTGGATTCGTTACAATGTTGTCACTGACTTAGTCTCTTGCTCTGAAAGCATGTGGATTTTTAAATAATTTGTTATTTTTTTATGCATCTTGGATTTGGCTGTGTGCGTATATTACAGCAATAAAATGTTTTTCTGTTGTGTTTTTTTTTCTTTTTACTATCTTCAGTGTTCTTGTATGTGATAATTGTTATGGTCTTGAAGACTCACTAGGGCTTGTGGAGTTTTTAAGTAATAAAACAGATGTAATGAAGTTCAGAGTGAATAGGCCAAAGCTGAACACAACTATCCATAGAATTTGCTTCAAAGCTTATATTATTTTTTGAGGAAAAAGTGCTGTGAAGTCAATACCAGAGTCGTTGCTTAAGATGGTATATTTAAATTTAGCAGTAATTGTAGTCTTTGCAGTAAAAAGTATTATCCTTTACTGAAATTTAATGTTTTGATTCAAATGGCTTTTGATAACCTTTAAAATTCTGTTGAGGTTACTAATTAATAAAGCCGTGGTATAAGAATTTTATTAGCCTTTATACTCTTTCTGTTGTTTTACAGTGTATACATGTGAATCACTAGCAGCACACTTTGTTCACATCCTTGCTGTTGGTGATACCCTTGATCCATGCTCTGCTATATTACAGGCTCTTCTGGTTCTCTTCTGGAGAACCACAACACCCTTCCTCCCTTCCAGTAACTCCATTTTGATGCTGTAACTTCTGTCCTAATCCCTGGATACTAGAATTAGCTTTTGGAGTTATTTCAGGCAAGGAGGAGTGGAATTACTTGCTTTTATTTACCTTTCTGGATTTAATGTACTTCAGTCTGTGAATACAGAAATATGGCTTCATTTCTTTCAGTCTTATGTACTTTCTGTTTGAGGCATCTCCTTTCAGTGTGGTATTTTATTTCGAACATTTATTTTGTTTTAGCTAATGCAGATGTGCACCTTCTTAGATATTTTTTCTGAAAATATGTCTCATTTCATAAACAGATAAATTTTTTAATAAAAAAAAAAAGCAGTTTACAAAAGTAGTTTGTAGGAGAAATTCACAGTAAGTCCTGAGTCCTAATCAGTGTAACTTTTTGGACAAAGTTACTTGTTTAGATCAGTTATTGTGTTTACTTAAGTTGAGGTTGAATCTTTAGCAGAGAATTTGAAAGTTGTTAATTCCCAAGATCTTAAAATTTTTCAGAAAGGAAATGAAAGTTTTGTGCTTCTTTAGGTAAGTTACAGTCCATCTTCTAACAGCTTTGCACCTACTAGTTATCTTCAAGAGGAAGAATAATTTGGCAAATTTATCTACATTTAGTTACTTTTTTCTGTTGTACACAATTTTCATGGGAGTCCTTAGATGTGACTTAAGGCTGTGTATTAAAAATGGTATATGCGAGAAACATTAAATTATATAAAATGTAAATATAAAAATAACATTTAAGAAAAAGCAAATGAAGGCTGGAAAATGAATTGTGCATATGCTGTAGATGTATTCTCATTCTTTTCTCATTGTCAGCGTTTCATTCAACAAATATCTGCCTCTCAAACTATAATTTCAGTTTTCCAGATCCCTACTTTCAGCTTCCAGAAAACTTTCAAGGAAGTTCAGTGATATAGCTTGTTCTCTTCACATATGCTTTGAGTTTCTTCTATTGAGTTCTTCCTATCTTCCAAGTATTTTGTTGGATATGCTTGAAAGATGGTGCTTTTCCTTTTCATTCTCTTATTTCTTTTTTCTTGATGTCTGTTCTCTATCCTTGTGCATTAATCCCAAATCTATTAATCTATTTTTTTTCCTTTCTCTTTCATTATTTGAAACCTGTGAGAGGAAGGTAATTCTGTGGGCCTTTTTGTGTCTTTTCTTAAGTCTTTCTTAGTCTTCTGTCACTTTGTCTTGCCATTTCTACAGGAGCTGGGAGAATCCTCTATAAGTTATGTGGCTTTTTGTGAGACAGCAAAGTCTGTGGATCTCTCCTTGTGAATCTTGCTGCTTGAAGCAGTTCCTTGATCCTCAGAAAGTGGAGCCATCTCTGATCTCAGTTAACGGTCAGAAACTACTGTTCCTAGCTTGCAAGACTTATTAATACACTTACTTCAGGAGATGCGTTCAAATTAGGAGAAAACAAAGCCTCCCTTGACCATATCTGCATTCCTGAGAGTTCCTCACATCTGTGCTGTTTGGAGAAGGGTCAAACTTCTGGGATAGCAACTTTTTCCGCTGTACAAAATACAGCTCTACACTCAATTTTTTCCTTCTACAGAATAGGGTCACGTCTGTCAGCTGTGCTGGCTCTGGGAAATGGAAAGGTCCTTGCCATAGATAGGGCTTCAGAGCTGGGCTGTTCCCTTGTGAATAAGGTATATGTAATTTTTGAATATGTTTCATAATTCCTGAAGTTGTGTGCAAAGTAGCAGAGAGGAAAGTCACATTGCAAATTTGAGGTAGGAAAAGAGTTTGAAATTTGAAATCATGAATCAAAAATGGAATAGGCTAAAAAATACAAAATCTTTGTATGTCTTGAAATAAATTTATTAGGAGATAGCTAATTTGTATTTAAGATGCCAATTTTTGCAGCTGTGCTGTGAATAAGACAGGTAATTTGCCAGTAATCTAAAAGCAAATAGAGCGAAATTTAAAAAAAATCACGTTGGATAGAGATCTACTTATTAGTGCTGTTACTCAGAATAATTCAACTAAATTTTATCCTTCAGAATCAAATCCTGTATCCTACAAAAATCTCATATATCACTGTAATACTTGCTGCTAAGTTGACTATGTGAATTTGCTTCAGATTGAAGGGGATGGTTTCTGAGAGCTGCAGCTCTTTCTTCTGACAGCACGAAAGGATGATGGCAAGAGTCGCTGTCCACAGACAGGACTCTTGCTCTCCTGATAAGACCAGGTTAAGCATGGATCTCCTTGCCAAATGGCAGCAGCCTTTATGTCCTACTCCTGTTTTGTGGCATCATGTTCAGCAGATGACTGTGTTGATGTCTCTGAAATGTCTCACCAGCATGTTTCTGAGCCTTCCTGGGTCCCTGTTTTACCTGCTAATGGCAACCAAGTGGCTCTGTGTGGCAGATTTAGAGGATTGATTTAATGGCTGTTGCTGCTTCTTCTGGGAGTGTGTAAAAGGGGGAAGGAGGAGAGGAAATGGGAGAAGGAGGGGGAGAGATTGCTTCTCTGGACAGTAAAGCAGGCTGCTCTGTGGAAAGGCAGTTCTCTAATCCTGTTCCACCCTTGTGGCTGCTGAGATTGGATTACACTATGGTATACAAAGCAATGACACTAGGTTTATAAAAGCCACTAAAAAAAACCCCAAAACAAGTAGTATAACATTTTGCTTTATTAAACTCCTATCTTTGCTGTTTGGAGGTTTATGGGCCCCAGTGACATAGCAACGTTTACCTGCTTACCTCGGGTGCTTTTGATAGTTGTGATCATTTGCAGTTGTTTAGTTACAGCATCTCCAAATTCCAGATGATTTTTTTTTCCTCTCATTTTCTGTCATTACCCAGGAGGTAAATGATAATGATTGCATTTATTTCATTTATTTGGGCTTGCTGCATTTCCAGGCAGGACCTAGCTCTCCTAAAAATATACAAGGCAGAGCTCCAATAGGAAATGTAAAAGTACTCTGCTTCTGGTATGATTCCCTCTGTCCTACCTTCATCAAGCCAGTGGTTTCCTATATAAAGTTTTTCTTCCAGGAATTCTCTCCTGGTGGTGGGTTTCATTTGTGTGTTTGTTTTGTAGGATTTCTTTAATATGATTTGATTTTGGGTTACTGTGGAGCACTGATTTTTCTCAGGGACCTTGTATTTGGATCTTGGTGGACATAATGCAGCTAAATATTGTATCTCTTTTCTTGTTCCCACTAATATCCATGATCAGTGACTGTGAGATTCCCAGTTTCCCCGAAACTTACAAACCTTCTCACAGATGTAGCGAAAGAATAGATGTTTAAACTGTAAGAAAGGAAAACTGTCCGTAATTGGTATTAATCTCATTCAATGAAGAGAGTTTATCATATTGTTTTCAGACTTCCCCCCTTCACACACTTTGTGGAGTTCTGGAGATGCAGTTCTTCAAGGAAACTTATGCACAAGATTCAGTTAGTTGATAATGTGTGCAAAGCTAACTGTAGAAACGGTATAAAGTCCAAGGAGGGCTCTTCTGTAATCTCAGAACAGAGAACTTGGAATGTTAGTCTTTCATAGATTGCTCATATCAGTAATGATTCTTTCTAGAGAAAAGTATTAACTAGTGATAGAAACAGAATTTTTTAAAACAAAGAAATAGCAACTAGTGGTTGACCTCCTCTGGCAATTAAGTAGGAGTTCAGATCCCTAGCATCTATCCCACTGATGAGCTTTCCCAAAGCCTGTAGGCTGAATTGCATCTAAACATCCTAAATATGCCTCTAGTGCAGTTGCAGGTTGAACAAGTACCTGCATTACAGTTTCAGCAGCCACCGTAGTTTATAATGTGTGCAAAAATAAGACTGGAACCCCAGCACCTTGTTGGGTTATACCTTGTTGGTATCATTGAATTTTTAGTTCAAATCTGTTGCCTTTTGAGGCACGTACGTAATGACTCAACTGGACATGGAGATAGACTACTTTCTTGCCTTCTTTCCTAACTTCTAATCCAGTGGGTAGAAAGACTCAACTGAGGTTTAGTGCGTCTGGCTTCCAGCTGAGGGAAATTAAGACTTTCCTATCCTCACAATCCATGTCATTGTTTTTCCTTGCAGCCTTTGACATTTTCTCATGGTGTCTTACAGCAGATAAAATTACAGTACCCATCCCACTGAGGTCACTGCTCCTCACTTCCTTGTTGATCATAAATTTTAATTTATTCCTCATAATTATTAATGTCCAGATGTAACAAAACAAACTAAATGATTTAGATATAATCCAAGTTTAGAGCTCCTAACATGTATGCCCAGGATATTGCATCAGAGGTTTTTTTTTTTTTTCTGCAAGGTGGCTTCCTTTTAGATATAGGTTTGATTTTAATAATTACTTTGTTCTTGTAATAATGCATTTATTTTTGCTCTGCTGAGTAAAGCTATTTGTTTCTTTAAAATACACACTGATAATTGAGAATGGATATTCTCTGTTCATTTACTAGGACATACTGAGGGTTGTACTTTGACTGTATTACTTTTGTTTTCACAATCGTTTCAAGGAAATCCATGTGTTTTCTGAAGTTCAAGTAGGAATTAACACTTTACAAACATTTCTCATACTTAAAGTTTCAGTTCCAGAACTGATGTAAAAAATACTTCTGTGTACAGTTTTCAAAATGATTCTGATTGTCCCTTCTACTCCTGTATTTTTTTCAGAATTATATTTTTTCAGAGTTCTGAATTTTCAGAATAAGTCATTCTTTTTATTTAATGAAAGGAAAAAAAATATGGTGGATCTTCAAGTTAATTAGTTTCTCCCATGTAATAAATTGTGTGGTTAGCAGTGTTTCCTAAAAATAAGAGCTAGAAACATCTGCTGAAAATTCTCCTATGCAAGGGTTGACATAAGGTGTCAGGCGGCCTTTAGTGAAGCCTATAGAAGAGCAGAAGAGGTTTTGAAGACATCCGTCATGAAGATATTTCTGGCATCAGTGTTCCAAAGTGGGTTTAAATTTTATTTTTTTAATAATAAATAACTTGATCCTTTAGTACAAATAACTGTATGGTGCTGTCTATAGGCTAAAAATTGTGTTAGTGTATGCAGACATTGGATGATAAATGCAGACATTATGATAAAGACTGGCTTTTATCATAATAACGAATAATAATAACTTCAGTCATTCAATAACTTCATAATAACTTCAGTCTTGGATTTTTTTTTTTTTTAAATAAATAGTTTCAGGTGTGTGGTGATTAATTCCCTTCCCTTTCTTCTTTTCCCTGTGTGCTGCCTTCAGGGTTTTATGTCATTAAATAGCTAGACATTGTTTCCTTTACCCAATAATAGTTATTTAAATAGTAGTTACGGAGATTGAGATTGGTATTTTCTTTAAGATGATATGAAAGATCAGCTTAAGTAGAAATACAGATTTGTTGTAGGTATGTAGATAAAGCATTTGCTCTTGTCAAATACAAAACCAGCACACATTTTCTGTTTGCCGAGGAGGAAAGGTGTGCACATGCTGACTGAAATTATTTAGGCATTTCAAGTATAATCAGCTTCTTCTAAGGCTCACTTGCCAGGTTCTAGTAGCAGGTTACTGGTTTTGTTATTTTGGAAAAAATGAACTAATCGTGTTTTACTGTACAGGATATGAGTAATAACAAAAATTAAATTTTTGGAAACATTTTGCAGGTTCCAGTTTTGCAGTTGGGGACTCTATATAAACCTTTGGAGCCAGCTGTTCACCACTATATTCTTTCAGTCACTCCAAGGTGTTGATTTTAAAAGAATGAGTTGCTGTTCCTAAAGTCTACAGACTGAAAATATTTCATAGCAGGCCTGTGAACTTACATGGATTTGTTATATTGGTGCCTACGCATGGTGTATAATAAGGACCAATTCATGTTTTCATTCAAAAACAGCGAAGAAAACTATTTTCTTTAATGGTATGACAGATTTATCCAAATATTTCAGCAAGTCTGTATTACAGTTTGTCAGCAAACTGGGTACAACCAAAGTGTATTTAAACATCATTTAATTAGGACAGATTCATTTTCACTAAATGCCACTACACAGCAAGACTTGCTTGTTCATATTTCCTTAAATTTATTCTGGAATTTGTCCAAGCTCAGCTTTAATGAGTAGCCTATCCTGCTAGTTACATTAGGATTTATTTTTCCCTAGAGAAGAGAGGTTGAATTGGTAGCTTTTTAACCTCAGTTAAATGAACATATGTTCAAAACTGCATCTTAACTCTTTAGTGTAAAGATTTGAGAAATAATTGTTTCTATTGTAGTTAGATTTTTGAAATGCAATTTAAATAGCAGTTTAAGACTCCAACTATGTGCCAGAACTGGTTTAATATGGTGATGAGTTTTGATATGAAGTCATATTCGTTTGCTAAATACAAATTTAATGATATGATATAGAAACACAGATCTGACTTGGTTTACTGAAAAAAAATGTGTACTTGTATTTTCACTTATTGCTCGAATATATCTCTTGGGTCATAAAACGTGTTTAAATATAGCTCAATACCTTATTAATGATGGATTTTCTGTATTAACAGGTGCAGTTTGGTAGCAAACTTGTATTCTAAGTTATTTTAAATGCATTATTTCTATTTCAAAACTGTTATAATAAATCCGGAATTATAAATGCACTTTCATCACTAGCCAGGTCTAGTTAAAATTTCCTTTAAGCAACATTTGCTGCACACATGGCACAATACTCCCTCCCGCCTTGATTTCTTGATTATTTTTTTTCTTTCTATTAAAATGATTTATTTTCTTCAACTTCCCATTCCTCCAAATTTATCCGAAAAGGACCATTTGACTTAATTCCTATGGGATTGTTAAAGTAAAATAAAGGCAGAATTTGTGTATTGGTAAAAAAAAAACCAAAACAAAACCATACATTGTTACTATCCAAAAGGGGCTATTTTACATGAAACTTTGTAGGTCTTAAAATTAGCATAGTTCGGTACAGTAGCTGTAAGACATATTAAAAGAATAGTCAAACTTTTAAAGCAAAATCTTTTCCAGTGTGATATCGTGTGCTGTGATTGCAACATCCCCCTAAAGTACCTGAATCTGTTAGTACAAATGTATTGTTTTAGATGGAATTATTGAGAACCATGTTCATGCTGAGTTTTGCTGAAAAATGTTCCCTTCCCGTCCTCTTCCCATCATCTTCCCGTCTTCTTCCCTTACTCCTCCTTTCCTCAAAATTTTACATTAGGGAACCCATCTTTTGAAATAGTCAGAAAACTTTTTCTGAAATACTTAGTTTTAAACTTAGAAAATAATATTCAGAAATAAGAGGGAAAAGTACAATATAGTTATCTGAAAAGGTAAGGAAAAAGAACAGAAGGGTAAAGGACAGAAAGAAAAAAAGAAGTGGCAGTTCTGCAGTGAGATAAATAATAAAAAGTTACAACGCATGGCTTTAGAAAACAAATACTAGGAAACATTCTGATTGATGTCTCCATGCTTCTTTCCATGAAAGTCTTGCAAAAAAGCTTTGCTAACATGCATATCTAGTTTTTCAACTGATTCTACATACACATAAATAGTTTGTGTTGTCTGCTTAATCTTGAGTTTATCTTTTTTGATATATTGTGTGCATTTCGTTTTATGGTAATGGATTTTCTTAAGTACAGAATTACATTATATATTCCTTTATTTATATATATCTTCTCTAAATAAATTGATAAATTACAGAGCTTGGACTTACACCCTAGGAAATTCTAGGGAAGCAAGTTCATATTCTTTGTCCGTCTTTGGAAGAGGCCACAGCATTGCAGTCTCCACCTGTGCTTTTGATGGAACCAAGAACTTTCGTGCCGGTGACTGCACGTGCATTTAGATGGGGAATGTGTATGTATCAGAGGAGCTGAAATGGGAGATTAGTCTTATCTAATTGTGACCACAAGAGAGTGATCATCATGTCGTGTTCTCGTGTGGTGTTTGGTAAAAATTACCAGAATATGCTCCAGGCTGTTAGTTCCTTTACCTATCGGATTGTTTTTCTTAAGATTTTTTTCATACCAGGCAGTATCTTTCCCTATTAGTCTGACCTACTACTGGTTTTATTTTCGTGGTTTTTTTTTGTCTCTCCTTAAAGTAAGATTTAATTTTCTAATTAATTTTGAAGTGTAGACAAAAAAGTTTGGGATTTTTTTAAGAAATGGCTTTCTTGTACCAGCAGACTTCAAATGTGTTGGGGTGCTTTCTTTTCTCAGAGAGCCACAATATATTGTATTTTTGGGAGAAGAACACATTCAGCAAAGGTGGGTGGTGTGTTTGAGTTTCAAACTGAGAGACAAGAAAAGCTTTCAGTAGTTTTGTATAGATATTTCTTACCCCCTTGGTGATCTCAGGCAGTGAGGACAGCAAGCGGGCTGCTCATGGACTCTAGAAAGATCTTTGGCTGTCAGCAGGAAGGGCAGGTAGGAGTTGCTTAGTTCCCCCGAGCAGAGTGAATGTACTGATTACTCTTGGAGCACCTCTTTTTGTTTATTCTTTCTCCTCCACCTGCAGTTACATCAATTTTTCTTAAAATCTTTCATGAGTATCTTCTTTCATAGGAATTAGTTCTTCTATTCCATTTTTAGTGAGGAGCAGTAGAATTGGCTTTTGTGGATGGGTTTTACCAATGAAATTTTTATCTATGGTGTAGACCTCCACAGCTCGGATAATTATGCTAATCTCCTTTTATAGGCAGCAGGTAGTAATAGTGACCTGAAGAGAGGAGCTCATTTAATCCTCATATATAGAATGATTGGATATCTGTCGCTTATATAAGTGCTGCTTCTTTACTTTTACATTAAAAAGGTCTATACAACCATCTTATCTATGGATGTTTGTTTATCCTGTAGGTATTTAACACTTAATGAAATGAATTCTTTGTGTTACAGAGAGAGTGGTTTCCAGTTGGCTGTTTTCTGGTATTGATAAGGAATTGAGGGAGGAGATCGGTTTGTGACTTAAAGTGAACTCTTGTATATGCAAGTGCAAATTCAAAGTGGTGATGTTACCTTTGGCTGTACCACCATGTCAACATTATAGTTGATAGATGTCTTCTGATATTCAGAATGCTTCTTTCCAAACTGTGTTTCATCCATCACAAAGGCCTTGTCTGCAGTATATGAGCCAAAAGCATAAGCAGCAGAATATTTGGCTGTTCAGCTTCTTCATCTGTCTAGATAATAATGATTATAGATGCCAGAAGTGGTGTGCTTTTTCCTTCAGTTCTCTTGGTGAAGGGCCACTTTAAACATTCTGTATCTGATTGGGAAGGAAGTCTACTTGTTATTGCTAGAATTTTGTGTTGCTTCATGCCGCTACAGGTTTTTGAGCCTGAGCATTAAGAATGGCCCGTTTCTGAATTCATGGAGCCTCCTGTAGGGTCTCTACTGCTAGTATGATCTCACGTATGTTAGACCATATGGTTGCAAGCATTTTCTTGTAGAGGCAGATAGGAGATGCAGTGTATTGTGACTGCTTGTGGCAGTTCCTGGGAAGGTTTTGATTTTGCTGATCCAAAGAGCCATTCAGTGTCTGCAAAGGAATGTCTCTACATATTCAGTCCCTCAAACTTCTTGTTAAGTGGTGCTTTTTTTTTTTTCCCCTGGGCTAAGAGATTGTGTGAGCAGCTTCAGCAGCTTTCCCTCATTTGAGGTTCTGATTCCCAATGGAATATTAACTTATTAACTAATTAATTATCATGTGATTTAGGCTCTTCCCTAAAATCTTCTAATGGAGGAGATTCTCCAGAATGAGGTTGAGCTAATCTGTGCAGCAGTGACTATATTTTAGGGATACTAAAGAAAGTAATGCTAAACAGCACAAATGTACCTTTCAGTGATGGAGCAGGAAATAATGGGGACAAGAATAATAATCTTAGAAATATGCTTTGAGAAAAGGCTTCAAATGAGAATATGAAAGAACTTTGTAGTTTTTACTGAATGCAGCAAATGAATCTGTTGCAGTTTCATTTAATAGTAATAGTGTATATATTAGGAAAAAGAAAAAATAACCTGCTGACTTCACTGTAGTTGTGGTAGAGCCTTCTTGTTGGTAGTGGACTCTCTTGTCACAGAAGAATCTATTTCCAAAACAGCATGTCCTGTACCTTGCAATAACCTTCCCAGTTTCTGTCCTTGCCTGTCCTCCCCAGCTAAAAGGTAAAAGGCATTGAAAAGTACTGGAATCAGCGAATGAGTTCTGTGTCAGCCAAATGCAGAATATGAGAGGGAATACGGAATGTGGAACTTTTTGTTTGTATTTTTTTAATGTATGTTTTCATGGATAACTGGACATACCTCATTTAGTGACTAACTCTAAGCTTTTTTAATTAGAAAAATAAATTTTGGAACAGATTCCTTCTGTGTTTTTAGTAACTGCACAATCTTATGAGTAGCTGTTATTTTAGTGAAAGCACTTAGAATTGCTTTTATTGAGTACTTTATATCCAAGCTATAATTACATTAAAATATATGATTTTTCCTGTCATGTTTTTGAGGAGATGTAAAGATGAATCATGTAACAAAAAGGTGAATTTCAGTCTAAGTAGAATCAGCTCTTAGAAGAAATTTATCAGCAACACAGCTCCAACCTTACACACTAACTGCTATAAGAACTGATATTCTCTAAGTTTTAAATGGATATTTTTATGCTCCATAAGTAATGTTTTCCTTTTTTTTTTCTTGATATTTTCAACAGGACCAAGCGAGCTCATGTCCCACTTACCGAATGCATATTCGAGCTTCCGAATTTGACAGTTCAAGCGACAAGAGCTCAAACCCTTCTGCTTCAAACTGTTTATCAGAGCTGGTGTCATCCTGTTGGGAATGTCAGTTCGGTGGTGGTAAATGAAGCTTTACTGAATGAGGTTTTCCAGACTTCAGGTAAATGTATGATGGTTTAAGTGTTAAGTGTTTGTTATGGTACAGAGCACTACTAGTGAATGTGCATACAACTATATACTTTAAATTCAGGTTTTACTTGTAGTTGTTAACAGACAGAATGTTTTTTGTGTGTATATGGGTATTTATAGCTTATGGTTGAGATTCAGGATGTAAGCTAAGCCACCAGGCTTCACTCCTTGGCACCAGTTTCGGGATGCATTTAATTTTCCTGTACAGGATAATTTTTCCATGATTCCCTCATTTGAAACATCCACCCTCACTACCTTATATGGTGCAGAGTTATAGCTCACAACCACGCAGAGTTGAAGCTGTTGGAGGAAATAAAAATACAGGCTTTGATTATTAAAGGCTTTATTAATCAGTGGCATACATTGCATTTTTTAAATGGCTGCAGATGTTTCTCATCCAGTTTCATAAATAAATGTTACTTAACTGTTGTGAAATCACTGAAAATATGCAGCTCTCAGCAATGATGAAATAAGTAACGGAATTCACTACCTGTTATCCTTTTGCAAAACACCCATGGATTTGGGGAGTAAATTAAGGGTATTTTATAGAGGAAACCACTGTCTTCATGTGCATAAATGCCATTCAGAAGATGATAATTTTTTTTTTTAGTATTTCTATGCATGCTAGAATAGTTTAGACCCAATATTGTTTAGATTTCCTATTGTTTATCTGTTGTGAACAAACACAGCAAGAATAGTTGAGTTCTTTTGGAGTATCCATCATTACCAGTTTTGGAAGAATGTGTTAGGAACATGATTCAATGATCTCAAGCAGAATGATAGATTAGACTACCAATGGAAGTGTTTTTCAGTTCTATTTTTCTCATTCCTACTACTTCAGTCCAGTTGTTTTTTAAGGTTAAATCTGTTTCGACCTGACAGTACAAAAGAACTCTTGTATTTTCAGGAGTGTAACCCTTGGAATAAATGTTTTAAGTGCTCGTTTTTTCCTTCTTTTCCAAAAGTTACCGATTTACTCCATTCCTTGATACTGTGTGGGTCACCTGAGGATGCCGCTGTGAGGTTTAATTTTCACATACTGGTACTTCCGAAAGTAACATGTTTACAGTCCACACCTTGGAGAAATGAGCCAATACAGTCATTTGATTATTTCAGATGGCCTTAGGGTTTGCACAGCTCCAAACTGTTTCATCATTTAACATGTGTCAGTCCTTCAGTTCAATGAACTGTGATACAACCGTGCTAACAATATAGCTGCAGAATAGAAATCTGGAGCACACATTTTAAGTGCTTACAATAAAGTAGATGAGTACTCTCGTTTTGATCTACTCTTGTTCATGAGTTAACACTTGACCTGGTAAATCTTGTAGTTCTTCATTTGTACTTTGTGTCAGCAAGACGAAGGCAGCTTTGAGTTCAAGTTTATGAAATGACAGCTTTCTACCTTTTTGCCCTAGCTCTTGGCTTGGTTGATTCTCTAAGTCTATTACCTTTTGTTGGAATACTTTTGTATAAATTTTAGTATCATGCTATGTTGAAAATAATAATCCTTATACAGCTTCCACATACTTTAACTGTAAACATATATTTATGTAAGATTCTAAAAAAAACCACATGACTGCACAGGGAAGTTGAAATTTCAGGGCTTTTTGGGTTTTGTGGTTTGGTGTGGGTTTTTTTTTCTTTTTCTTTTTTTTTTTCCATTACGTGAAGTAACTATAAGGATAATGTAGTCAATATGGAACTTTTCAGTGTACAAGGCACATCTGTTAATCACTGATAATCTTTTACTACTAGTCATCATAGTTTCTCCAACAGCTTGGGTGTCCCTCATTTGGTTTCCCTCCTGCCATTGCATGACCCAGTGCTCTTCTGAGCTTGTGCAGAACAGCCTTTGGTGGGCTGATGGCTCCTGTAGTGGGCCAGGGAGTAGCCCAGCAGGTTATTATTTGGGTTCCTCCTCCTGTCATTGTGTCTCTGAGTATCTGTGTGTGTACAGATGAGTTTCCATTGTATAACTTAACATTTCATAGAAATAAGTCTTTTGACAGTGGTTTGGTGTCTTCCATCTGATTACAGATCATTTCTAGCTATGCACAGAAGTAGTGCAAAAGTACTTGTGGTGTTTGACCTTGGCTGGAGGCCAACTTCCCACAAAAGCTGCCCTGTCACACCCACAGCCAGACAGGGAAAGAATATACAAAAGACTTTGGGGTCAAGGTATGGACAGGGAGAGATCATTCAACAGTTAACATCATGGGCAAAAGAGACTTCAGTAAATTAATTTAATTTATTACTAATCAAATCAAAGTAATGTAGTGAGAAATAAAACCAAATCCTAAAAACATCCTCCCCCCAACTCCTTCCTTCCTCTCAGGCTCAACGTGACTCCTGATTTCTCTACCTTCCCCATTAGCAACACTGGGGGATGGGGAATAGGGTTTGTGGTCAATTGATCACATGCTGTCTTGGCTATTTCTTCCTCCTCAGGATAAGGAATTCTCATACTCTTCCCCTGCTCCAGTGTGGGTCCCTCTCACAAGGACATAGTCCTCCACAAACTTCTCCATCATGAGTCCTTGCCATGGCCTCAAAAACTGCTCTAGTGTAGGTCCCTTACCCAGGACCTACAGGGTGCAGACTTTCAGGACCAGACTGCTCCAGCACAGTCTCCCATGGAGTCACAAGTCCTGCCAGCAAACCTGTTCCAATGTGGACTCCTCTCCTGATGTGCTGCAGGTCCTCCCAAAAGCCTGCTCTAGCATGGGTGTCCCATGGGATCAGAGTTTCCTTCAGGTACTTAGACCTCCTCTGGTGTGGGGTCCTCCACGGGCTGCAGGGGGAGTCACCAGTAACCTCCATGGGTTGCAGGGGGACAGCCTGACTCACCATGGTCTTCTCCATGGGCTGCAGGGGAATTTCTGTGCCAGTACCCGGAAAAACCTCCTCCTGACCTTTATGCCTGCAGAGTTGTTCCTCACACATCTTCTTACTCCCTTCTCTGGCTGCATAGCTGCTGGTGGTTTTCTTTTTTCCTTCTTAACTATATTATAGCTCTACTGTTGTTCTTGATGGGCTCAGGCTTGGCCAATAGTAGGTCTGTCTTGTAGCCAGCTGTCATTGGCTCTTTTGGACATGGGGGAAGCTTCTAGCAGTTTCCCTCAGAAGCCACACCTGTAGCCCGCTAGCTACCAAAATTTTGCCATGCAAACCCAATACAGGATCAAGAAAACAACTTTCCATCCTTGGCTACTGCATATTCAGTGCTATGAATGGGGACACAGCTTGATATATCCTCGCTAGATAGGATACTATCTATAGAGGAGGGGGGCAAATTTTTGTGGATTGTGTTGTGGTTTAATTGATGAGTTTTGTACTTAGTGAAGTAGAAACATCTTTGCTTTTTTTTTTTTATAGCTCTTTCCGTTTGTTCCTCAGTCTTTTCTGTTTTACTTTATATGTTTTACTTTTCTATGAAATTGTAATAAAGATACGGTTAATCTTCTTAGCTTCACTTTATGCATCCCTAACACACAGTACCATACCACACTTTTCTATCCTTTGTGAACAAACAAGTTACATGTTTCCCTTCCTTCCATTCCTTTCTCGGTTCTGCCAATTTTGAATTTATCGAGACATTTTTCTTCTATAGTTTACTAATTGCGCATAACTAGCCTTAAATGTGCCACTTCTTTACACAGTCTACATCTTGTGCAACTGTCTATGTCTGTATTAGCTCTTTTCCTGTGGTGATTGAAGAGAAGTACGGTTCTGAAGCAGTTGTTGCTGAGCTCCTTGTGTCTCTTGAGGCTTTTTTACAGGTGCTTTTTGAGAGTGAAATGCCTCCACAACATCCTATTCACTACTTGAGCTCAGAAGTGATACCACAAGCCGTTGTATTCTCTCAGCATAGATCTTTTTTTTAGAATGAATTATGGTCCATACTTGTATGCTTTTTCCAATACTGCCCTGTGCTTACAATATGGGCTAAGATGCTGTGGGGAAAGAACAAATGACTTAGGGAAGAAAAAAAGAAAATTAACAAATGGAAAGGATAAGGGGAAAAGAGGTTCAGCTAAGGAAAAAAAAGTGATCAAGGGGAAGGTAAAGCAAGGAGAAGCAGGGAGAAAGAGTAGAAAAGTAGCAGGTAGAGAGAAGTAGAAAGTTAAGCAAGACAAAATATAGTAGGAAGACAAGTATGGATATGTGAGATGCAGGAGGAGCAGAGAAAGAACATCAGAGAAGACTACATGACTGTTGGTCCTTTGACATGCTCTGGAGTCTCACAAGGTATGAAGGCCTCTTTGGGAACCTCTCTGCCAGGTAACTACTGAAAGAATTTCTCTGGATGTAGTTTAAAAAGGGAGATCTCCACTGTGTCCCCAAACATAGGAACAAAATTTATAGCTAGTATCTGGAGTTCTGTCCTGTGGTTTCAACTGCAGAATAAAATGCTTTTCTGCCACCAGACTTCCATTAAAACTAATTTAGGTTTATGGTAGCGTATGGATTCAGAACAAACTCTCAACCTCTTTGCTCTACAAAATCATCATTGGGAATAATCATGGAATAGCAGAAGGGTGAATTGCTTAAAAATTAACACTCTTATGTCCCCCACGTACCTTCCATCCCCTTCTCTCCAGAAACCATTTTTCTACTAGGAGAAAAACACTTTCCTTGAGTATTTAATAGGTTTATTATTTTATTAGACTTGCTGTCTTCATCATATAGCAGAAGAGATTATTCTTGGACTTAACCTATTCAAAGGCAAGTTATCTGAAAAACAGAAGCTTTGAAGTATCAAAAGCAAGGTGTGTTTTTGCTATCTGAACAGAATTGAAGATTGAAGTGCCTGTGCTACTTAAAATTTGTATTTCTTGTGCATATTAGTAAGGTCTGCTGTCTTAAAACTACCAGTGAATAGATGTTTATGATGCTGTGTCTAGCTGATTGAGCTCAGAACTTGTGGAGGATGGATAAAATGAGCATTTCAAGGAGGATATATGAGTTTTACACTAGAAAATTATCATAAATATATTTAAATATTATGCTTTCCTTAGTTTGAAACTATTTAATTCTAAGAGCAGATTTTTCATTATAACTGATTTGGAATTTTAAGATACACATAGTGGCTGAATGGAATTTTTGAGAGCAACTAACTCCCTTCGTTTCAGTGACACCTTTGCTCTTCTGTAATCTGTAGTTTTAAATGACTGTGACATAAAAGTTCTTTTCAAATGTCAACTGGGTTCAGAGAAGTGAAGACAGTTAAACAATTTCAGATAAATATAAAGTGAAACTTATTACTTGAATTAATAGACTTCACCACTAAAAAAAAGAAAATAAATTCTTTAAAGAATTTAAAGAATTAAAGTTTAAAGAATTGTGGAAGAACAAAAATAAAGGAAAATTTAAAGCAGTAGATGGGAATACAAAGTGACAAAATGAGAAATAAGAAATGAATAAATAAACCACCTGCAAATGAGTGTTTGCTCTTTTTCATGGGTCAAGAAAAAGGCATTATAAATTTTTTGATAACACATTGCATCTAAAATAGAAAAATAAGAACAAAAGAAGTCTTCAACCGACATATAGCTGTTTGGAAATTTGTGTTTTGGTTTTATTTCATGAACCTTTTGTTGTACAAGCACGTTGGTATACGTGTTAGTTCAGTAATGTGTTCATTCTTATGCTTGCGAAACAACCCCACTTTGCATTTTATCTGCTATAATTGTGGAAAAAAACATGAATCTGAAATGCATCATGTTTTCTACTTTGAGCATACATATATTGATATTATTATTATTATTATTTACAAAACCAAGTGCGCAAAATACCACAATTTTAGAAGAGTCATGACAGTTAAGATCTTTCAAAGGTTGAGCATAATTTATCCTGTGGAGCAATTTTACTATGTATTTTTTCATTATTTGTTAGTAGGTACCTGAAGCACTCAGTTTCTAACCATTTCAGCCTGCCAAGAAAACATATACACAGTCACACATGGCTTTAGTTTACTCTGGAAAACTGGAACTTGCTACCACTTTTTCCTTGTCCTATTCAGGTAGTTCATTATTTTGTTGACAGTTCTGTTCCATTAATCTGGTATTTTTGGGAAAATTGCTTGCAGACCTTACATTTCTCTATTGAAGGTGATCAAATAGGCATCTGAATCCCTCATGTAAATGATGTCTTAAAGTTAAAATAAAATCTACTTTCCAGAAAGTAACTGTAAAACTATTTTATGCAAGATTTCATGTGGGATACCTTAATGGTTGAATAATAAATTTTACCTCATAAAAATGAAATTCAATAATACAGTAGCGTTCTCAGCGCAGTAGCATCTGGTTGAATCTCATGAGAGCCAATATTTTCCAACTCATTAGGATCATGTCGTTCTGTATGTCGTCAACATTGACTTAGCCAAGCTACCTTTACTTACATAACCGCCAAACTATTAAATAGGTCTCTTGTGGAGTGAAGTCAAATATTCCTCTTATTTTGCTTTTGCCTTGGAAGAAGAGAAGAAAATGTACATACTGTAACATTTAAACATCTGGTCTAAACCACATCAGGGTAACACTGAGGAAAGTAACAGGATTCAGTATTCTTCGCAGGTGTACATATAAAAAAGGGTCGTGAAGCTGCTGCATAGTTCTTTTAACCACTTAGGAAAAAGACCGAAATAAGTGACTTGCCTTTCTAATACCCCTGCATTAAAACCAACTCTCTTCCTCTTACCTGCTCCCCTGCCACCAAACCCCAAAACACAAAGCCCAGCAAAAAGCCCAGCATTTCGACGTTTAGTGGTAACACAGGTTCTTAAGCTCTAATCACTTCCCTGGAACATATTGGCATTTAATCTCTGTTCCACATAACATGGTCAGCCTTTGGTTTTCATTTGGAGGAGCATGACTTAAACTTTCTGTTTGAAATCAAAGTGTAGGAGTGTATTCTCTTAAGTAATTGCTTAGGAGTGGCAGAAGACAACCATGTGAAACTTGTGTGGTATAAACAGTTTACTGTCTTGCATGGGTGATTGTACCCTTGTGTGTCCTTATCCTTCATGGAGGCTTCTGAATGCAATGTGTGAACAGAATTGGTTTTATACACTGTACATTTCTGTGGAAGTCCAGTAGAATATATATCCTTGATATCAGATGGAAACAAAGTGTGGATAAGCAACCTAAACATAATTAGTTTTTAATTATTTGAGCTTAATATAGTTGTTTAGAATCTTCTTTCCTCTTATTGTAGACATTTTCAGTGATGTTCTCAAGTTATGAACTGACTTACACTGAATGTGGGACAGGTGGGACATTTTATCATTTAGTATGTAATCAGTGGGGTTGAGCTTTTCTTTGCGTATCTAATTAATTATTGTATTCCTGAAGCAATGATTCTGTAGTAGCCTGAAATGAGCAACTACCATGGGACTTAAAAATCCACTTGAGACTTTTTAAATGTCTGTTGTGGTGAAAGTGAATGTACACATTGTATCATCAGTACAGACAAGGAGAAGAAAATCAATAGGCTGTAAAAGGAATAAATATACACATGTGACTGATAGATATGCATAGATGTAAATAAGCTTTTAAAATTGAATTGTGCTTCAGAATTGCAGGAGAGCTCAGTGCAGTGTGTATGTTGAAATTAACAGTGAATTCTTGTTGGGTATGTTGGTGGGCTACCAAAAACACGACACCTAAGCTTAGAGCTATAAATAGGGCCCTTCCTCCAGAGCATGTAGTTTATTTGCACAAATAGCCATGGAAGCTGTGACTGAGAGCACCTGTTTTGTTTGTTCAGCTGTTGGCTTTATGTTTTTTCTTGTTCTATTAAAAAGGTGTGTTTGTGCAGCAGGGAGGTAGGCTGCCTTTTTGCCTTGTTCTAGCTTCCATGTACTGCATCAGGTGAAAATCTCCATGGGGAGGTTGAGGTGGTGGCTTTTTTTCTAAGAGGAGTAGAGTATGTTTAGACTAAACTACTGGAATTCAGTGTTATGACAAGAAGTTTGGGAAGAACATGTTATAAATCTGCTGCATAACAGGAACTGGAGAAGGTCTGAGAAGAGGTGCAAAAGAAATTTTCAGAGATAACAAAAGGAAAGATTCTTTTTTGAGGAGGAACCAGTGAAGTTGTTCCATTTAGGGCCATCAGTTGTTGCTGATATAAGAATAAAGCATGAATGAGAAAGCCATCATTCTTTTTTTGGTATCTGTGCTGCAAGGAAAAGATGTGTGCAGAGGTCCTGCAACAGAAGTGTTGACCCTAGTCATGCTACCATTTGCTGAACAGTGCTTTTCTGGAGAGTCAAGGGAAGCTATTTCTTTGCCCTGGCAAAAAATAATCAGGTTGTCAGTAATTACAAGTTGGAAGGGACTGCAGGAATTTTCTAGTCCAATCTTCTGCTACCATCATGGTCAGTTAGGGGATCAGACCAGGTTCTGTATGGCTTTATCCAGTCAGGCCTTGAAAATCTTCAAGGATAAGAATACCCTGTCTCTGTGCAATCTGTACCTCTGCTTGACTGATCTCATGGTGAGAAAGCTTTTTCTCCTATCCAACCAGCACCTTTCTTGTTTCAATATAAGACTGTTGTCTTTCATCCTTCTGCTGTGTGCACTGCTGTGAAGAGCCTAGCTTCATCTTCATCACAACCTTTTCGTACAGACTGTTAGGCTGCCAATATGTCAGATGTGTTACTGCATGTTTTCACCTTTTTAAACATTAAAACAGAATCATGACTGAGGAGTCCTACTAGCTCATTGTAAATCTCTGTGATGGTGCTTCTGGAATGTTTCCTGTTCTAATTCTCCTGCCAGCTAGATTTAACCTGAGATTTGATGCTGTTGGTACACACAAATTCAGTCATACTGATGTCTGCATAAAGTCTGCTAGTGTATGGCATTGAGTATTTCCAGTTCAGACCTTCACTCTGTGGTAATTTGACAGCTGTGGAAGATTCAGAAGTCAGTATCACTGCTCTTCTCCTTCAGGTTGAAGAATCCTGCTTTGTTGGCTATTAGATCAGTTTCTATAGTAAGGTGTTCGGAGAGGGAAATGGAAATGCATACAGGTGTTAAAACACAAAGGATGAATAATTTATGTCTACTAATTGTATAAGCTTTTCTGTTCATGGTTTCGTGGGACTCCATTTTAAAATACAAACAAAGCTGTTGTGAGCTGCTAAAACTGCCTGTACAAGGGTTTGTTTCATTCTCAAACTTGAGTAATTGTTACTTAAAAATCTTAAATGTGTGCTTTCACATTCTGTAGTGCTATTCTGAAATGTCATTGTGGAGTGAACATAAAACAAGCAAGTAATGCCAACACTAAAGAAGTAGTATCAGATCTCTGACTTAGATTGTGAAACTGAGTATAATATTTTTATATACAGCATTTTCCTCTTCTGTTGCTTCCATACTTTTCAGGTGAATGCCCTGTATGTACATTAAAATAATGTCAGTTATTGAATTTCATCATCCAGTTACAGTTTGGTCTAAGAAACTCATTCTGTTCTATTCATCTCTCCATAATAGGTCCATGTGTCTTCCTTTCTTTTTCTCCATTTGAGTAAATAACAGTATAAAAATTTTATGTGGGTAAGTTTGAAAAATGTGTGAGAATCTTTCACATTTTTCTCAGCTGGAAGTGCCAAGAATTGCAAGTGTTAAAAAAAGTGCACAAAGATACTAAATTAGGTATTTAACTATCTTCCAAATTATTGCAGATCCAGAAGATAATCTTCCTGACAAGTTTCCCAGTGCAGAGAGTCACAGATGTTACACTCCGGAAAAACAAAACCCATTATCCTCAGGTTTATGCATGTAAAAGAAAAAAGATAATGAGAAGAGATTGTATTGGATTGCTGTGTGATGCATTTTGTTCACCCTGACCAAAACTGTTTGGTTCGTAATGCTGTGCAAAGCAATAGTTTTTTTCTGAATAACAAAGGATTTTATTTTTTTTTCCTGCCATTGTAGGGTTAAAGTTATTAAAATTGCTTTGTGATCCTGAAACAATTTGCATCACTTTAAAAAGCAATTGGAACATCTTAGAACATACCTTTGTCCTTGTTATTCAGAATGAGAAATTCTGTAGTATGAAAGGTATCAAGGCAATTAGGGGTTATGATCTTGGTGAGGCAGGAAATATCAGTGAGGAGATTTTGAATGGAATAGATTATTAGGGAATGTGAATGAAATGAAATAATTGTAAGTACATCCTGTGAGGAAGTTTTTGTAGTAAAAATGTGTTTTCTGTAGTAGTAATGTTTAGGAAAAAAACCACCTCTAAAAAACAATCTGAAGTAGAGAGATTTAAGAATAAGTACCTTCATAATCTGTTAAATATAGTAGAAGCATGTTTTCTGTTTGCAAACCTCTATTGTTGTAGGCTGATCTTGAGTAGTGAGTTTACTTATTGTGTATTGTCCTGATCAAATAACAATTAGTATAGACCCAAATCCCGCATTGCAATTGCATGGATATTCAAGGAAAAGATATTTCTGTAGGAATACATCTTGTGGGAGAGTTGTTAATCTGTTGAAATGCAGACTGTATAAGGAGTGATTGTTGTGACCCTTGCAGTAAATATAAATGTTTTTCCTACATGTCTAGTCTTATCTCGTAGTCATAGAATAAAGCTAATGCAGGGAACATGTAATAAGGTAATGTTAAGGACAGAAAGCATACTTTTACTGTGAAATATTATCATACCATTAGAGTAGTGCTTTGACCATGAATTATCATGTATTATTCTTCTAAAGAAGGCAGTTCTTTTGGAGAAAAATTCTACCAATGGCATAAACGTAAAAAGCTAGTAACAGTGAGGCAGGCAAAATTAGTGAAATGTTAGATTCCCAGAATACTAGAGTAAGCAAAAAAAATTAAAGAAGCATTTTACAATTTAATTTTTCTTTTGAAGGGGAATTAATGAGGAAGAAACGAAGAAAGGGAGGTGTTCTGTTAGAGTGTTATTTAACGGTATCTAGTGAATCTCCTTTCTGTTTGTATTGAGTGTAATAGGAAATTTGAATATTGCACAGCAGATGTAACTACTTCAGTCTTGCTTTGAAGTCTGGTGTGGTTGTAGAAGACTATTCCTCGCTTTGCGGTATTGTTGTAGGGGTTTTGATTTTTTTTTGGTGAATGAAGATGTGTATCACACTGTACGATATGTTAATTAAAAGCTCTGATTTTAAGGAGATGTTAGAGTTCCATGTATAACCACAGCTCCTGATGTTTGGAGCTTTGTCTTAGGCAAAATAAGAGTTTCTACATCTGCTTAACATCCTCCAAAGCATATTTTGGAACCAGGGCTTCTGTCGATTCAGAGAAAGTAATGACCTATTTCCAGAAACACCTTTATTTTAGTTAGAGATCATCTAAATAAGTGTAATCCCTAGTCTGAGCTTAGTTTCTCTGTAGTGATGACAAGGCTGGTATGGATACAGATCAAACCAATTGTTTTACTTTTTTATCCTTTTCCTTCTTCATTTTTTTCTTCCTTTTGTTTTGAGAGCAACCTGATAAATAAGTCCAGATATTACACCTTCTTAAGCTTATTAACACCTTAGCTTTGTTGCTGCATCTCATTCATGATCTTTTCCTCCTGTTGCTCCAATAACTTTCCTTTCTCCTTTTGATTTGCTTTTCTTTCAGCTTTTCTTTAGTAAGCAGCAGGGAGTCTGATAAGTTAGGTGTGATGGGGTAAAATTGCGTCTTGAATGGTAACTTTGCATAGTTTTTTTCTTGTTAAAATGTGTTTCTGAACTGGGGAGTTTTCTAACCATTTTTGTCCCTCAGCTGTTTCAGGGCATGGGGAGTGACTATGTAGAAAATACAGAAATTAAGGAGTGCAACGCTCAGGCGGTGTTATAGAAATCTAGACTTATTGAAAGGGTTTTTGTTTTTTAAGTATTCCAGTAATTTTTAAAATTTTCCACTGACATGTTTTTGTCAGTCTGCTGTGGGAGGAAAAGCTTCTTTGCTTTAAGGGGTCTGATCTTGTTAGGAACGTACATTCAGTTCTCTCCATATGAGTTGTCACTTTAGTGGAAGTATAATAGAGACTGGCTTTATCTGTTTCCTGAGAGAAGTGAATACTGGATGATCCAGAGCAAGATGCAAGAATCCCAACATTATAGAAGCCAGCGATATATTCTTGTACCTCCGCAGAGGGTTTGAGTTCCCTTCTTAGGTTAGTTATCTTGTTTTTACCTGGCTTGCATGATGAACCACAGCTGTATACAGCAATTTTGTTATCCCAGCTACTTTATTCTTGTATTGGTTAGCATTTTTCATTTTCCTAGGTGTAATCTCAGATTTGTGATGTAGGCAAGTCATCTTAAACTGGGTATTTTGGTAATTGGAATTACTGGAGAAAAGTTTCTAAAGAAAAGTAATAAATAAAAATACTAATTAAAAAGTCATGCTTTACTACAAGCTGACCAAAAAAGGGTTTCTATGCTGACTCCCAAGAGTTGTCCCAACTTACTGGTTCATGAAGTCAAGGAGTCTTGGGGATATGCATTTTAATCTGTTTTTCAGAACATTTTTCTTATCTCTTTATTATCTTCTTAAAGAAAACTTTTCCTGAAAAGTCCCTTCTCTGATATCTCTCTACCAGCATATTTACTGTGAGTTCAGTGGATTCTACTCAGAAGCTATCTGGTGTCTTTTGACTTCACTTTACATAGCAAAAATACATCCTCCAAATGTGGTTGTACCCCACTGTTACATAGCTGGGTCTCCTTTGACTGTTTTCTGATATTTTGGCTGTTGAAGGACTATTTTCAGTTTTATTGCTCCCCTTTGACATAAATACCAACATGTCATCTCAGAAATCCAAACCCCAATTAAATTTTGGGATGTGTAATTATACTCTTTTCTGAGTACCTTCAGATTTGTTACCACCGTGAAAAATTAGTCAGATATCCATCTGCAGCCATGAGCAGCAGAAGGAAGAGTTCAAAAAGACCCTGGTTTACTAGTTTGCTTGGTGAAAGAGGTGGTTTCAAACTTCAACTGCCAAATGATGACTACAGCCAGGAATAAAATGGGTGTTTTTCAGAGACACTTTGGCATTACATGAGTCTTGCTGTCATAGGCAAGTCAATTTTTACTCAGTAAGAATAGAGATGAGTGGCAGAATGGAACAATGTCTCCTCTTACCTCACTTCCAAAAGGTACCAAAACAAAAGGGTTTGATTTGTTATTGTCTGTTAACAAAACAAGGAACTTGGATGAGAGGGGATATTTGGTTGGTTGGTTTCTGTTTTTTTTTTCTTTTATACCAGTCTTTCATGCTTCCCTGGATTTAAATGCACATTTTGTATGAGAGCTTGAAAGTGAGTATCTGCAGTTGTAAATAGTTACAGTAGTAGTATGTGCCTGGTATGTTCTTGGCAGTGTTTGGAGTTGTAGGGTGTGCAATGCAAAACACCTGTTAGGTGTTTCTTGTCCTTAGTTTTGTTGCAAATTCTTTTTGAATCCAGCTAGGTTTCTGAAGAAGTTTCTGCAGGTATTCAACAGTTTTTCAAATGCTGTGAAATTGTGTTACAGTAAAAATAGCATACGGTTCAGAAGGGTGAACTGTGCTATTCTAGGTATGGTCTTAGGAAATCGTATCAAAAAATATACTGTTTGAGCCAGCAAAGGAGATCACTTCAGAGACATTAGGAGTCTGTAGATGTTCCTTTTAGACTGACTGTAAGCTTTAAAGTGAGACTTTGAGGCACTGATGTAACGGCATTTGCAGTTCTGCTCATAGTTTGTGTGATTGCATGTTGCTACAGCCCTCACTGGTCCTGGTTTCATCAGCTAACTGTATTCCATCCACGGGGCTGAGAAGAGGTGGTTGTGATCACCGAAGTGCTAAGCACTTGATCTCTGTCTTTCAAGAGAGCTTTTTATAAAACTTGCTTTGATGTGTACTTCGTGTCCAGGCTACTTTCCCCGTGGGATCCCTTTGCTGCTGCTATCTATTCATATGTTGCAGTATCCCATATGTTATCAATGAATCACATCTTGCCAGCAGATTTGTGCATATCACAGAGATAATACCTTTACCATATTCAGCAATAAGATCAACTACTTCTTTAATTAATAAAATTTGCCATCTGTGAATTTATGCAAAGACTTGAAAACCCCTCTTTGCATATACAGAGTATTCACAAAATACAGGGAGAAAAAGACATGAGAAGGTGAATAGTACTGAACCAAACTGTTGTCACAATCTCAGTCTTCCAATCTCATGCCCTCCCAATTCCTTTGCTACGTTCATTTGAATGATTTATCTGAGTTGGAATATAAACCTCCAGGGGTCTGACTTCCTAACTATGTCAGTAGAAAGCTGTTCTCACTTAAAAACTGGAAGCAATAATTATCAATGGAAAAGAGTTGCTGGTCAGTTTTTAGGGCATTGTGGTAAGGACTAAAAAGTTTGGGGTTCTGAGGTGAAATAAAGATGTTTCAGGGCATGCAAAACACTTTTATTCCTTAGTACTCATGTCTCAAGCAGTCAGTCAGATGCTGCATTTGCTATGGTAGCATTTGGTGAGAAAACCAGGCCACAAAAAAAGAAGCTTCAGACTCTATAAAAGAACACCTTGATGCACACATATGAGTAAAATGGATGATTTTCTAGAGAATTAGATTTCTGTACTTCCCTCCCTGTTACATTTTGAAGCTGCTCTGAGGTATGAAGATTATCATTTAGGTTTTTATAATATTGCCCGATCTTTTCTGGAACTCATCTAACGTTACAAATGCTTACAGGGTGAACATAAGTCTATGTCTTATAGCACCAGGTGGCTTCATTCTTGCATTTTCAAAATGGCAGGAGGATCTGTAGGCTAATTAGTCTTTTGTGAGATTTTATTTCCTTTGCAGTCTGTTCTTTCTGTGCTTTACTCTCAGTTGTTTGAATATTATTGAACATACTCTGGTAACATTTCCTATACACTTATAGCACTTTAAAGGTTTTGAGTGCAAAGAATGGGCAAACTCAAAGCTTTGACTTTTGAAGGTAGTGAAGGGTCTAGAGCACTGGTCTGATGAGGAGCAGCTGAGGGAAATGGGGTGGTTTAGACTGGAGAAGAGGAGGCTGAGGGGAGACCACCTCACTCTCTGCAGCTACCTGAAAGGAGCGTGTAGCCAGATTGGGGTTGGTCTCTTCTCCCAAGTAACAAGCTATAGGATGAGAGGAAATGGTGTCAAGTTGCTCCAGGGGAGGTTTAGATTGGGTATTAGGAAAACTTTCTTTGCCCAAAGGGTTGTCAAGCAGTGGAGCAGGCTGCCCAGGGAAGTGGTTGAGTCACCATCCCTGGAGGTGTTTAAAGCCACGGAGATGTGATGCTTAGGGACATGGTTTAGTGTTTGGACTTTACAGTGCTAGATTAATGGTTGGACTCTATGACTTTAATGGTCATTTCCAATTAAAACAAGTCTATGATTAATATGCCAGCCTCATTATGTGCCTGAGTATTACCTGATTGGAACTCCAGTCCTCCCTTTATTCACGATTTGTGTTTCTGAGTTTCTGCTCCCTTCAGAAGGGGTGACAACATGGATCCAATGCTGACACCCAGCACCTGCGGGGAGGGGTGTGACTGGCTCTTCAAAAGCTTCCGAAGTTCCCAAAAAGCTTTGTGTGTCAGCCTGGAGTCATTCAGTGTGATAGCTACACAGTCACAGTGCCCCAGGGCAGATAAAAGGAGGGGGTCCTCTTGAACCCCACTGCCAGACTGCTGGCACATCTCAGCCAGCACAAAGTTGGCCCCATCCTGGAGTGATGCTATGGTCCAGCAGCATGAGATATGGAGAATAATGAAGGAGGGGAGCTCTAGTATGTGAATGTTCTCTTCATCAGTGGGCAGGACTATAGCTATTCCTCGTTGAGCCAAGAGTCTTGAGTTTGATTATGGAAGCAAGGTTAAGAGATGCATTTGAGGTAGCTGGTGACTTACATGTAGGAATGACTACTGGCTCTTCTTAAGAAGATATATGAGCTGCTTGAAACCATGATGAAATAGTGATTTTATCAGATTTCTGCATGTGGTGGTTTAAGACGTATCAGAAAGGTTAGAGTTGCTATTTGTTCTTAAACCTTTTGAAATGCAAGGAATAGGCTTTTAAGCAACTCTTCTGTAAGGGTCACTTCCTTCTTTTTCCATACTGCAGTACGACTTGCAATTGCTGCCCAAAATGGTAGTGAAATGTATCAAGCAGACAGAACAGGTAAAGTAGCATAGTGTTGAACTATAGTGTAGATTTTTTAGCCAGCTGAGTTTGCGTTATCGCCGTTTTTAAACTCTTTTGTGAATAATAGGTTGTTCAATGAGTGGTAGTCCATAGAGATCTTCCTAGCATCTTTAAATCTAAAGGGAAAAGAGAGAACCTTAATTTCAGTAAAAATCACTTGTTTGGGTTTTTTTTTTTCTATATTTAGAAGTCATTTCATTGAGGTAGTACAGAGTTCTTTTGTTTTAGTCAGTTAAAAAACAACGTCTTGGCGCAGTTGCACTTAAAATCACAGTTCAGAGCCCTAGTACCCCTTATATAAGTGCTTCCCTGTTTGCCCACAGCTTACCAGGTGGAGCTCAGAAACTTGCTGGCCATAGCAACAGGATGCTTTCTTCCTTTTGTAAGCCATTATTATTTAAACAAAATAATTAACAGTATTTTCTGTAATTCACTTTTTCTTTTACCTAATTTACATACATAAGTACCCTTTTGAGCAAGTCCTTGTATTCAAATTGGGAATATTTTTTCATTCTTTGCTGGTTTTTTTTTTAGTTTTCACAGGTTTTAAGCATATAAATGACAAAAGCCAAATGCTGAGAAACAGCTCCATGGTTCTCCTACATCACATTAGTCCTGTACACAGTCTTGTCCTCCGAGAAGCCTCAAAGCACAGCTTGACTTCAAAATTCCCTTCAAGTCATTATTGTGGTATTCACTGATCTTAAGGCTCATGTGGACTTGGGAGTGGGAGATGAAACTTGCAAGCCTGGAAGACTTGCTTTGTAGGAGGAAAATTTAACTGGTATTTGAGGCAACTGCATCATGTATTCAAAATGAAACTTTTCTGGCTGGGAAATTGAGGTGTAACAAGTTCCAGTAGCCCAAACAATTTCCAGTTAAAATATGGTTTTTTTATGTTGACAATAGTTAATGACTGCAACAACTTGCTGAGACTGCAGGGTGTTTTTTGATAGATTCATGCTGCTGTTTAAATACAGGAGTGGAATCCTGTGGCCTGCCTTTTAAAAGAATCGAGGACGGATGATCACAAGGCTTCCTTCTTTTCATTCTGTGTTACTTGATGCTTCACAAATTATTTTCTGTTTGAAATGTTATTTCCCCCAGATCTCTTAACTGGATCCAGCTGATTTTTGAACACTCCTCTTGATCAGGCTGTGTCTATTTAATGTAGTTGGCCCTTGTTAGCTTTTGGTGCTAGCTGAAGTTGTATATTTTGCTATCGTTTTATATTTAATTTGTTTCCTGTGTATATGTTTTCTTTATATGAGGCTTCTGTTCATTTGTTTACATATTAACCTAACAGGTTGACTGAAATATTGTTTCATCAATATTACAACAATCCATGCTTAAAATACCAAAGCATTAAAAAAAGTTTACGAACCTTCCTGACTGTGACATATCGTAGAAGTTGGTTTATCTTTCTTTTCCTTTACTAATTGTTTTAAATAGAAGTTATTAAATGCCGTTAGGATAAACCCCATAAAACTGTTTAAAGTTTAAATAAGTGTATAAAATAATTTCCTGATGATTGCCATGTCATTCATCAGTGTAATCTTTAAAATAAAAAAACCCTCAAAATCAACAAATGTGTTCTGTTTTATAGTGACTCAGCTATTTCATATGCTATTGGAAGCATTCTTCACCTTCTTATTAAGTCATAATGCAACAGCTATTGAATAATTGTCTTTATATGTGTTGTGAGTAATTCAGAGATATGTTGCAGTTCTGGACATTGGCAGGAATTAACCTCTTTTTAATCGAAGATAGCTGGTTTGCATTGTGAGGCATTTGTATTTAGTTGACTACCTTAGATACTTTTTCTCTTTTGCACAGTCTCCTTGGCAAAGGAAACTTCTTGATAATAATAAATTTGTCAGCAGCGTTCTGCTAGCTCAGGGTGTTTTGTGGAGGAGATAGGCTGGGTTTGTATGATTTCAGAGCTTTGGTGTGTATGATTTCAAGAGCTTTCTAACATGGCTGTTTATACTGTGTCCTTGCTACAAAAGTTAGTGAGTTTATGGACTACCGTATAATGTGGATAGAAGCCTTCTGACTTAGTTATTCTTTGGTGTTGGCTTTGACGTGAGATTGTTTTGCTACTGGAACCATTGATGTCAGGAAAGTAAAATAACAACTTCTTTGCGTTTCCTATGATGTGGGTGATCAACTTTTATTAGCCTTGGAACCTGTCAGATGAATTCCTTAAGCCTACCGTGAGTTTCCTGTGTGTTATCCTGCTTTTCGTAGTGCGACACAATGTTGTTCAGTGCTACTATTTTTATACTTTTAGTTCCACACCTGTTTCTTTATTTGAAGAAAAAAAAAAGAGAAAGAAAAAAGACTTTTCAGAATATAGAAGTACAATAGAGTTGTCCTTTAGATCATTCTCATCTGTGTTAAGAACTGTTTGATATTTCAGTTGTAGGACTCTGTTTCCCAACAAAAGTCATGTGACATCATCAGTGAGGTGCAATAAGACCTCTCTTAGGATTACTTTAAATAGAATAGAAGACTTTAGGTATATAAGGTTGTGTGGCCTTGAATGTGATTTTTATTTGATATATGAGCTGTGACATAGCTATTGCATGACTGAGATGTGCCTGTAAGCGGTGTAGTGTACAGATGGGGTTTCTCTGAAACAAAGCCAGCGACTAAATCTGAATGTGCTCATTTAAAGGGTAAAGAATACTTCATAAAGCATATGGAAACATTTCTATGTTTTTTCGTTAAATGGACTTCTTACTCCTTACACATTTTTTTATGATTGTTCATGCTAATATGTCATTTACCTGAATCAAGACTGTCTATGCATCTCTTTGGTTTAGTGGCATTTGTATAACACTGTGATTATTTTATTTAAAAACACAATAAATATCCTTTTATATTTTATTATTCTAGAGATTTTGATAAATTCAGAGGTGAAATATTACTTTTTCACAAAACTGATGGAGAAACCCTTACTCTTATGCATTGGAAAATATATAATTTAGGAAGAATGTCACTAATAGAGCAGTTGCACAGCATGATTTGGATTACATGGTTATTGGGATCCACTGAAATAAAAACCAGGGTTACATACATTTGAACAAGAAACATAGACCAAATTTTCACAGATGATCTTGCTCTTCAGAAGCACATATTAAAATTAGCAGGAATCATAGCAGCTCACCCCTCAACAGGGACTTTGCGTTGTGTTGTGTCAATAGCAACTAGTAAGAGTCTTGTGCGTGTGATAATAGAAGTGAAAATAAGAGTATGTAAACATACACTTTATATGTAATGTTTATAAGCCTGTATACAGTGCTTTTATTCAGTTTTATGCAGCTTAAAAAGAAATTCTGAAAACTAGGAGAGGGCACAGAGGAGAGCTGTAAAGCTCCTATAAGAATTGACGGAGATTGTCAGTTGAAATAAATAAAGAATCCATTTTCGAAAATTTTGAAAAATTTCCTAATTTTGCTACCTTCGTATTTTCAAATGGGGTAGCAAAGGATTTACTTGCCTTTTTTTTTCCCTTTTCTTTTTGTTTCTTTCTTTTTCTCTTGATAAACCCCTCCACTTAACTCTATGCAAATATTAAAAGTAAAGGACACATTTTTCATTGGTGAGATTGGTTAGATTAGACCAGCCTACCAAGAGAAACAGAAGCTTCAGAAACCTTCGACTTAAGGAGTAACTGTTTCCTCAAGTATGAGTTAGGTGTCATCAGACCAACACATTATATACCTGGTTCCAAAGGAAGCTAAGCAAACAGGAGCTTCCATTTCCACATGGGAAGTAGCCCCACAGTGAAACACCCTGTTACAAGACATTGTGGTTGCTGTTGGTTTATGTTAAACGAACCATCAAAATAACCTCTGGGTAAATACAGAGAAGCAAACAAAATGATGGAAAGGCTATTGAAACAAAGCAACAACCCCTCTGGGTCTGGAGTCATGTGTTCTTAGTAGTTGGAGGATCATCTGTAACTGTCATTCAGTTTCCCTATTCTGGTGCAGATTCCTTCAGAATCCAGCATTTGCTCTAGGAAGGAGATTGGTCTCAGTGGACCTATGGTTTATCTCTTATGTTCTGTGAAGGAAACATTTTTGTCTGAACTGAAAATTTGAATGCTAGTCTAAAATGATGTACAGCAAATATATGTTGTATAATACTTTTTTAGTGAAAACTCAAATAATCCAAACTTCTGTCCCTTGTTTCTTAATTGGTATTTCCTTCTTAATATGTAAAGATATTCCAAGGAACTTAATAATGACTTTTGACAATGTGGGGGCTTTTAATAGGAAACTATTATTTTCGGCAGGTGTTAGGTATGATACTTTTTTGTTGTCTTGTGTAACTCACCGTTGGGACAGGTGGCTGTTTGATAGGTTACTTGATACTGAAGAGAGTCCTGCTCGATCCTGTTACAGGAAGAAGTGAACTCTCGCTGCCTCTCACGCACACATGCTATCTGTGTGTATTGGTTTACATTGCCAGCACTGTTTTAGATGTTTAGACTTGTTCTGAGAAAATTAAGAATGCATTCAACTATCATTTATACAGATTTACTCACAGCTCTATTATTGACCCCTACCAGTTCTGTTCTGACTTCCTTATTGACTTCCCATTCAGTGTCTTTTGCCTTTGTTGCCTAGTCTTCTGCTTTCCTTCGCTCTGTAGGATAGACTTAAGTTGTCTTGAAATTGTGTCTTCTCTTTGTTTATATATTCGACAGTCTGTTCTTTTTCCTTTTGTTGCTACCATTGAGAATCCAAAACATCTGAGCTTCTTCTGAGCATATGTGAGCTGTAATTACTTACAGGAACCTTGTGGAAGAAATACATATTAATTTTTGTCCTTTTTTTTTCGTTGCTTGTTTGTGGGGGGATTAAATTCAAAACTTCTGAACACTATTTTTTTTTTTGTTTTTTGGGGTTTTTTGTTAGTTTATTTTCAGGGATGTGAAGTGGAAACTGCAAATTCTGTTTGTTATTCCTGCCCACACATCTGTCTCCTCATTTCCCTTTTTCCAGATACTTACTTAGGCTCTATGTGCTTAAGTAATATGTGGTTAATATCTTATGTATCTAAATGTTTTTTTAATTTGATAGAAAATCCATAGATGGTTTTAAATTTACACAGTGGTGGCGTCCATAGCTGTTCTTATCTAGTCACTAATCTAGCACAACAGGACCCTGAGGTCTCTATGTAGCAGGTTAAAACAAATAATATTTACCTATGTAAGGAATGATACTAATTGCATTACCCAGTAACAAAGCAGTGGTTTGTGTTCTTTCTTTGTAATTATCATATCCCATGATTTACAGTGTGTTTGAAACAGATTTTTTTAAAAACTGATTTTGCATCCTGACCATACCTTAATGGAAGACTTTAAGGGTTTGAGGAATAAACATGTGAAACTTAGATCTACTTCTTATAAAGGCATAGATAATGTTTTTTAAACTTTTGGAACCTCTTTATTGTGGTATATGCTATTGAATTGTTTTGGTGCCAGATTATGATTGCAGGCCCTTTCAGAAGGGTAAGAGGGTTTTATAATCTCTGTTTTACAGAGGATGTGATTTCCTAGTATTTTTAGCTAATGTAGGATCATGACACCATGTGAAGGGGTGGTTCTCCCTTCCACTCCTGACAGCAGTTTTCCCACACCTTCTAATGATCAGGCAGCTATGTGAGCAGCTTGCTCAGCCTGTAGATCTAGCTGGAAATTGCTCGTTCTGAGGGTTATTTTTCCATTAATTTAGCTGTTAATTTGGCTTCTGTACCCACACGAACACTAGAGGCAACTCAAAGCAGAGAGTATGATGGTATTGCCCTGTGAGAAAGGACCTCAGAGCTGAATGACTTTATAATCTGATCTTGGTATCATGCTTTGCAGTGATCTCAAGCTTTTATTTTATTGCATCAGCTTTTTTTTTACCTTCTGAAAGGGGCGCGGTCTTGCAGGTTAAGATTGTTTACAATGTTTCTTTGTCTACAGTAGCTGTCAATTTCCACTCGTTGCTTACATGGGACTTAATGTGAATTGCATAGGATTATTGTGCCGCCTGTTTATGAAATCCATGCTGCCTCAATCAAAAGGATATCAAAGCTGATGAAATTCCACTTTTTGCTACCTGTAATGCTGATGAAATGTCTTTTACTATCATCCCTACACTGAAAACTTACAAAGCAGATATCTGTAGTCAAGGGTATATGTACGATTTAGTCCCACAGGGTTTTCCTTCCTTTTTTTATACCATTACTTTTAAGTGGGCGTTTCAGAAGTTGTCACTACTTTGCCAGTCTTGTATGATGGGTTTTCTGCAGATGTACTGCCATTAAAAATTCACCTTTTTTTTTTTTTCTGACCTTAAAGAAGAAACAAAAAAAAACCAACAACAAAAACCAAACCAAAACATTGAAAAGTTTTAGTCTTATCTAGTTTGGAGATGTAAGAGAAGAAATTTAATTGAAGAGTTGAGAATAGACATTTTGAATTATAAGATGGTGTGTATGAAGATTACAAGGTGATCCTGCAATTTCAGAGTTTTGGATCAAGCCTCTGTAGAGCATACCATGGATATGCTGTATGAATAAAACTACTATTTGTATGCAAAACTATTCTAAACATGAGTGTTCTTCATGGTATAAAACTAATTACAGTCTTTTTTTTTTGTAAGAGCTACCAGACCTGTCCTGTAGGTAATTCCCAGTTAACAAGAAAAGTCTTTCTTGTGTGGTATTACTGGAACAAATATGAATTTATTCTGTTTGTGATTTGGCTTTTTTGGGGGATGGTGGTAGGATTGGTTTGGTTTGCTCCATATTCTGTGTAGCTAGGTAAGGTGCCGTCTCCTTGAAGTCTCTCAGTTGTATTTCCTTCTAATTAAATAATAGATTTACTTGATAGATGTACAAAAATTCTCTGTACATCAGGCTTCATGGGTGTATTTTGTTCAGTTTAATACTAAAATAAATAAATACATTACCTCATGTCTTAATCAGCCAACTATGCCACTGATGACCGAATACTTATGGTGAAATGCTGCTGCTGTTGAAGCTCAGTCAGACTCCAGGGACCTCTCTAATACTCTGCTGTAGGCAGTTCTTAGGGTGTAGAACCAATTCCTTCCTCTTCCCTTGGTTTCATTTCCACTTTCATTTCCTCTGGGATTTTTATTTCCTAAGGAAGTTGGCTTTTCCTTCAGTTGCTTGAATATGTGAATGGTTTACCTGTTGCAGTTGGAGCTAGAGGGGATGTTTTCCTTTGTTTTCATCTTTGTATTTCCATCGAGTACGTAATGTGTTTGTATAGGTGTGGTATTTTTTTATGCTAGGAAAATAGCTGATCAGCAGCACAGAGGAGATTTCTTCAGGTGACATTCTTCTGAGATACTTTTTTTTTTTTCCAGATTACTCAGTTTATACAATTGCAGAAAAAAATTTAAGACTTCTGCAATCTTTACAGAATGCAAATGAGAATTTTCAGTTTATGTATGGCTAAAAAGCAGCTTAATGAATTGTAAAACCGCTGTGTTCCCTTACAAACAAACAAAAAAAATCTGCAAAAACCCAACCAACAAGAAAACCCACCATCCCCCAAACCAAAATGCATTATCTGTAAGGAAGGTGTTAGAGTCATTCTAATTGAGTATGTTTCTAAAGCTGCTAGCAGTCCCCGTTTCTACCATTAACTACTGTCTTCTGGCAGAACAAAAGCATAAAGATTTTTCTTAATCTTTCTTCTCAAAACACCTAGATATTTTTGACCGGTGATGACATACTTAGAAGAGGAAATAATTTTTCTGTCCCTCCTGATGCATTGAAATACTTTGGGTTGGCAAGGTAACAGCCCAGATCTTTCCACCTGTGAATCTCTTGGCAGGCATCTAGATTCCCATGATCGGATGAAGCCGATTGAGAATCAGTGTGTTTAACATCAGTTCCCATTTCATATAGCTGGTCTACACATTACTTCTGTGTACTCTGTGAAAAGGTTATTAATTAACTATTTCCTCTGGGAATTAAGTTGAAACAGATGTCTGAGTATTAATTAAGCATTCTGGTTGGCGTGTTGAAAAACAATTTCTTTCTTGTACTTACTGACGTTGTCTGAAGACTTAGGAGCTCTGCTGTCTGTCATGTGTTGTGTAACCACTACAAGAATTAGCTGATCTTGTAGTGTGATCTTCCGGAAGTATGTTGCTTAGCTCTGCCTGTCTTTTACCAATTCTTCACCGACTTCTCACAAGTTATCCTGTTTCTCCAGAAGAGATAATCAAGTTTTTCACAGTGAAGGGTTTAATAGTTGAGCTCAATTGGCCATGGTGAGAAGAATAACTTTCTGCAGGCTTGCCTCTGGAAGGAATAATTACAAATGAGCAACATTACCACAGTTACAGACACAGTAATTTTAGTTTTGTTCCATAAGTGATTGCCCTTAGAACTAAATTAACATCAGAATTAACTTAAGTATGGAAAACTCAGATACAGGCTGTAGGGAAGAATTTGAGCCTCTTCAAAAGTCAGCATAAAGAGAAGCAATATTCACAGCAATTCCTAATTAGCATTCTTGCATGTACCCCTTAGCTCAAACTGCTGCCATGCTGGCATATGTGGATTTAAGATATGTAGATACAGTAAGGGTAGGCTGCTTTTTTTGTCAGGAAAGAATCTGGTAAGAAGTAGTATTCTATGATGTGTGTTTGCTTCTTTCTGGGAAGTGACTGGAGACTGTTGAGATCAAAGTCTGTCAGCAGGAGTAGTTAATGTGAGGTATGTGGAAATACATAGTAAAGAAGGTTCTATGTTGATTTTTTTCTTTTTTTTTGGGTCTGTATATGTTTATTTTCAGGGAAGGACTTATGGCTTACATTGTTTGAATACATTCTCAACATGAATGCCATCTTTCCACAACTGTAGTGGATGCTTGTGCCCATAGGACAAAATTAAAGCAAATGAAATAATAAACTTCCTTATTTATTGTGCTCTAATTTTTCTGTTACAGAAGGAGGAATTTTTTTCTGAGTGTGACATGCAAAATATTGAATTAATTTCCAAAGGAATGTCTGCTTTTCATTTTTAAGATGGTACTTTAATACATTCTGGTTATATGAAAATGATTATGGAAATGAGGATATGTGATCTGAGCTTCACTGCCACTTTGGTGTGCAGTGTAACTTGTGTTAAAGACCATGTTATTCAGCACTTCTGTTAATAAGGAGAGTTTTCTGTTAAGCACAAGATTTATCTCCTTTTGTTTCTCTTTAGAAGGCCTCTGGTTTAATATATACAGAAATTATAGTCTTGGTATTGGAAGTTGCACTACGAGGTCCACTGACTTCAACTTTTTCTGGAAAAACTTATTTTTTTATTAAAAATATATGAAAAAATGTTCTGTTCATTGGGAGTTCCCGTATCTTCATTGCCCTATCCAAGAAGTGTTACAATTTTTGTATCCGTTTTTCCCCAAATATTTAATAAAATGTTTCTAAGTGAAAAAAATAAAAGACAGTAGACCTTCTCGTCTGGGGAAGTAAAATGGAGGTTTCCATTTGCCTTTTCTCTTATAGATTGTTTTTGATGCTATATCATGACTAATCTCTCAGAAATAGATTTCTTTCACTCTGCTGATGACTGCATTTAGCAAAATTGTGGCTTGGTAGTTCCTGGGGAAAAATAGCAGTGGCTTCTTAGTGATGTTGCATAAATATGACTTGAACAACTGACTGCCCTTCAGTTTACTGTTAACTAATTATGGTGATTGGAAAAGTTTATTAGTTATTGTTACTTAGTCATAAATTAACTTGTTAAATACAGGTTGGGATGAACTTCATTTGGAAAGCTTGAAGGACTTGGGATGATCGAATTCTTAGTTTGACACAGAAACTGATTGGACTGCTGGAAAGAAATTAATTTAAGTTGTATAAATTGTACATGAAGACGACCATGAAAGCTTTAAGAATCTACCAAAATATTGGCTAGGATTTTTTTTCCTATCCGACTGTGTAAAGAATGCATTACATTAAATCCACATTTTATGGGCATATTGTGGAAGGAAACTACTTATCAATGCAAATCTCATACAAGTAGGTAGTATGCAAATACTTTATCCTGTTTTCCTCACAGTAATCTCTTCCCCAGATCTTTAAATAAGGAACATAAAGTTAGAATTTCAGTTTTATATGGAAACAAAAAAGAACATGCAGTTTATTTACTGAGTTATTTTGCCTTAAATAGTATTATAAAATGCAAAACAGTGGTACTCTTTACTGGTTTAATTACCAGTAGATGTAAGAGATACAGTTTATTACCAAAAAAAAAAAAAGAAAAAGAAAAAAAACCTAAAATCTCAAAGATGAAGCAGTTGTGTAGTTTCCAAGAAAGTAATACAGGACACATTTAAAAAACATAAGAAATGGTTTAATTTCATTAACTGTGGTCTAATATGTTGTGCATCCCACTCTTGGTAAACCACAGCGGCATTTACTGGCTATTGCTTCAAAGCACTACTGTTTTTCATCCCTTTTCATTGGCCAAATGTGTCACAAGAGCATTAACTGAAGTCTGGAAAACAGTTCTCATGGATTTTGCTTTAATGATAAATCTAACATACAGTGCACTTGCTGATATAATCAAGTGAATGGAATTCCCAAAATCTTGACTTAATGTCTTTTAAGTATGAAGCAATAATGTTTTTATGAAGTAGCTTTTAAATGGCATTTGTTGAAGCGGAGAGCAGCTGGATTAGAAGGGTCTGTTTCTAACTGCAATCAGCAATGATCAATCATAGTATCGTATTACAGTCACCCTATAAAATAGCTTGTATTTTAAGAAAAATGGAAAAAAAGCAGGGGTAGGAATGGAGAGAGAGGTAAGCATGGTCTGTGTGATGCCCAGAGGGGTCTGGAATTGGTTACAGTTTGATAATGTTGTTTCAGCTGTTTGGGCAACAATATAGTTCTCAATATAGGAAGTTCTTCATCAATTCAGGTTTTATCAAGTTTTTAAAATGTTGTGGACCTATAGTCAGTACGCATTTCTCAACATTTTAAGATGATGGGTGGCATTTTACTTGTAGTATTTACTAAGACAAGATTTAACTAGAAAAAAGACCAAAATTGCAGAACATTTTGCATTTCTCCCTCCATTTCTCCGTGCTACAAAAACTTTTTTGCTACTTTTGCATTTATGTAAAAGGATTGTATCTCTATATACCACCTGGGTTTCGGTGGTTTCCTCCCTTTTTCAGTTGATATGCGCCTTGAACAGGGGCAATAATTTATCTTTTTTTTTCTTGCAGAACGTTAAGTAATTAAGGACAGTGTCTTCTGAAATTTAAAAGTCACTTCCTTGACTCAAACTTTTATGGAGGAAATCATTGCACCCTTCCCTGTAATTGTTAATGGATTCTCTTCACCAATAAGGTGTTTCAGTGGATTAACTTAACTACAAGACTATTTTGGGTTTTGTTTCAGCAATACTTGTTCTTTTCCTCTGGTAGGCAAGATATGTTTATTTTGCTAAATTATGAAGGTGTGATGGCTTGATATTGTTCAGGTATGTCTTAAATGTTAGGCCTCAGTGAGTGAATAATTTTGGAGGCATGAAATGTTCTCAATCAACAGTGCTCACATTCATCAGTATTCTTGAGTAATTCCAAGTGTTGGTCATGTATGCTTTAACTTTTATTAATTTAATTTTAAAACAGGCAAGCTATCTGCGACAGCAAATGTAGCAAAAGTTCAGCAAAGCCTTTATTCTCCTAGATTTCTTGATTTGATTTATTCCAGAAGCACTTGATACAGTCTGAGTCAGCATCTGATTAAGATATACATAATATAACTAACAACCCAGCCAGTGAAGGCAGACAAATTGTTGAATTTGAGTTTTAAAAACAAAAGTGCAGATAATATGACTGCGAAGAAATTTTGAATACTGCTTAATTGGTATAGGCCAAAAAAATAGCACTCATCCTTGCCATCTGGCTGTAAAGAAACATCTTTCATCATTAGAATAAGAACTGTATTTCTTTATCAGTTAGCTTAAATAAGTTCGTTTTTTCTTCCTGGAGAGGATATTTGTTGAAAGTACTTTACTTGCCTGAGCTCTCTAGACAGAAAAGAGTGCCTGTAGTTTGATGTAATTGGACTGGAATGTAGCTCCCCGGTATACGGCAGTGGGCTAAGGGAAACCTCCCACCATAATTTGCTTAGATTTTTTAAAATACTTTGTCGTTGTTGTTGTTGTTGTTTGGGTTTTTTTTGTTTGTTTTTTTGTTTTTTTTTTTTTAAATACAAAGGGTTGTCTCAGATTCAGGTCCATGCCTACAACAAGATCAAGCCAAGTTCCATGTTTATTCTGCTCAGGGAAATAGGTCCTGATGTTCTGCGGGCTTCTGCAGGATATTCCCTTATGTGGACCCCTACTACTATGAAATTGTTCACTGTTCTTGTCTCTGTTTCTTTACTAAGAAGTTCCACTCCATGCCCCCAGTAATGGACTCCTGAGCACATATATTTGTAGTACAAAACCAGAGTGATACTCTCAGTAGAATGTGTGATTGCATCCATTACATTCACATGTGATATTTCAACTTCTGGAAAATGTTGAATCCAGCAACTTGATAGCTCATTTGCAACACAGCTGTTATTGTGGTGTTCATTTAATCCAGAAGATTGTCCTGTAGCAGCGTGGTTAAGATTCTTTCTGTCTACAAGTAGGTAACTTCTTTCAGATCTACATATGCAACAGCAAGACTGTAATAGTTCTGTGCTAATTGTGTAGTGATTAATTTGTGTAATATTAGTGAAATTATCAAAACCCATGAATTCTCTGCTAGCTAATGAATATACCCCTGCAAGACCTTGTATTTCTCAGGAGAGAAATTAATGCCCAGAAGCTGAATGTTTTTCTTGAGGTCATACAGGAAATACCTGCCAAAACCAAGATNGGGGTGGGAAACAAATGCCCCTCACCCTTCTCACTCTTTTTCCCCCTCTCTAATTTCTGTTCTCTTATAGTTCACTGCATAGTATTGATTAACACTTATGACCTCTTAATTCCTTTTTAAAAATTGTTTGTAATATGGACAAGAATACGTTCCTCAAAATTCAGGGTTTTTCTGCCAAGAGGACTAGTGGTTTATAAAGGCACAGTTTTACTTTATGGATGACATGTTTTCTTTTGCTTTAAAATATTGTGATTATCTGTAGCCATTTCTTGAGAGGTTTTAGTTTCTTTTTGAGTAAGTCCTACTGATTTCTCAGGATCATTGTAATAAAACTTGTTTCTTCTTTTGAATGTGGTTGGTTCATCAATGATATACCATTAAAACTACATTTAATACAACCAGCTACGTTAATACCACATGAGAAAATCACTATGGAATTGTTAGTTACCTGTCAGTAATTCTAATTATTAGATCTTATGTTACCACAATGTTAATGTAACCTTGATATATATTACTAAGCCACCAATAGTGGTGTTCCTGGTGTATGACAGATACATGGTCTTGAAATGTCACTAGGCCATATTTAAGAAAGTGACCTTTAGGAAGCTCCTTCTCTTCTTTCTTCAAATCATGCAATTAACTTAATGAAGAAGGGCAGTTGGGAATGCATTCCTGTTCACAGTGTTCCCAGGTGCTGCTGAGTAGTGCTGTACGTGAGGGAAAACACGGTGACGTTCTCAGTGCCATGTCCACTCTGCTGATGTGTTGAAATGACAGCTTCCTCCCAGCACATAAGTCCTAAAGAGCTGATAGGAGTGTGTAAATATGTCTTCTTCAGAAACGAGAGCTATGGGAAAGGCCTGGTAACAGTGTTTGTGGCTCTGAATAAACACCAAAGAGAAGCTAGCGCACACGTATCATTTGTACTCAAGGTTTAATGGATGAAATGCATCAGGGGTTTGTCCTGATAATGTTCAGATTTTCTAATCTTTTCTGAAGCAGTTTTTAAATGCTAAAATTCATATCATACCTTACACTCAACATTCTGTATAAATAGGTGGCAAATTATTTGGGGTTTTTTACCAATTTATTTTATTGTTCTTTGACATATGTAGTTTCTTAAAGGAAACATCCATAAAATTAGGCTTACTGCTTTTTCTGCTTGATAAAAATATTTTTAACATCTGTATGACCACCATGAAATTCTGCTGATGCTGGTGTCTTCCAAACAGTTTTGAGAGAGTAATTTTTAAAAAGAAAACAACGCACATTAAAATCATACTTTAAACAAGCAAGGAAGCTAATTACAGTACAGTGCTTATTCTGCACTTCTTTTTATCAGGTGTTTTTTTTAGGAATGCACCTGTGATGTAAGCAGTTAGAGCAAAACCATAGAGATAGAAAAACGCTATGTAGTTAGAGCAAATGTGACTGAGTATAATATATAACTAGTAAGAAACTTTATGATATACTAACTATAATTGATTCCAGTGATTTGTCTGGTAGAGCCAATGCAAATAATTGTAACATCTGTCAAAAACCAACCACTAGCATGAAAACCTTTTAACATTTTGCACTTAATAAACTATTTTATGCATAAACTAGCTTATTGTTTATATTAAAAACTAAAAAATATTCAGTCTGTTCCAGCCATTCTAACAAAAACTTTAATAAGTAGACATTGCATAAAAATGACACAATCCAGCAGTTATTTGGTAAGGCCAGCATAATCATAAATTTACCATCCATGCTTTTCCAAAAATACTAACCCATATTGTTCTCCCTGGACCTGTTGCAGGGATGACTAATCCAGCTGCTGAGGTCTCCCTTTATGTGTTTGATGGAACACTTGGCTTGCGAGTCTACAGCTGTGTGTTTATGTGCGGTGCACACCTGCAGAGGCCTGACAAATAGCTGTAGTATGCCGAGTATACAAAATTACCCTGGCAGTGCTGCAAATAAGGAAGTTTCTGTTTTGAAGTCCATATGTGTGTGAGCTTGAGATGCCAGCTGGGGTATTTATGTTGCATTGCACAGATGTAAAACTGCCAACTGATTTTATACCAAATAAAGGCTAATCTTTTTATACATACTTGGTGTCAGAGTTATGAAGTGGTACATAAGAATGTTCTCACGACTTGGCTCTTTTAAAATAAAAGCTGACATTAAAACTGCTCAAACTCACAATATGCATAGAGGGTAAAGATAAAAATGTACTGTATTTACTTAAATATCTGCTATAGCACAGTATCTTAGGGATTTTATTATTAGTGATGTATAGTTATTGCCTGTACATAATCAGGACTTGATTTATTGTATGCGTATACACTGTACTATATATCCTTTTTTTTTCCAGGAGGTCACTTTGGCTCTGTGTTGAATCCAGTTTATAGATTCTGAAATGTGAAAGCCCAATTTATATAGCTACTTAACTTTAAAGCTTTGCTTTCCTGTTTTCAAATGTCTTTAAGCACGGTGATAACTTTTCATCAAATATAATTCATATTTTAAAAATTGTTATCATAGTTCATAGATTATGTTTGTGAAGATACATTTAAAAGCAATATTTGCCTTTAAATACTTAGGAAATTAAAATGGAAGCAGTAACTTGTTTTCTTGTTTTGCTAAAGGTGAGAACTAGCACAGATACACATCTCAATTATTTAAGTCGGTACTTTACTTTCATTATGGACTAGTTGCAAAGATAAGGTGAAATGAATAGTTTATGTTTTGGTAGTTCACTGCACATAGTTAAGTCATTCATAATTAAACCTTTAAAAATGCATTAAAAAGAGTTTGGGGGAGAGGGGGTTAATGTGCAGATGTAGAAGTGGACAGTTTCTGTGCTTCTGACAACACCCTGTGCAAGTTCCTTTAAGCACTTTGTTACATTTTTAGGCTTTACACGCTCCCTTCAAATAACCTTTTTTTTTTTTTTTCCACCTCTCATTACTGTCTCAAGCAATTGTGGGCTACTAAAACATGTGAAGATGTAGGGAATTCTGCTTTGGCTTACTCTATTGCAATGTGTTCTTGAAACATATTTGTGCTGAATGCATAAGAACAAAGGAAATGGGAGCAACTTTTGAGCCTATCACCACAGAATGTATCCCAAAGGACTTAGGAATGTATTTTGCTAAATCTAATATACAGCTTAGAAATGGCTAGCTATTACACACAGCTCACCAGTTTGGTGGAACTTTGTTACACTGAAATGATTTCATACTTACACACATGTGCATGTCCACGCTCACCCCGAGATAGCAGCTGTGGGCTTCCCGTGCTTCAAATTAACATCTGCAGATATCTCCCAGAAGCTCAAACATTATCCGGCAGAAGTTTCAAATGTTAATACTAGTTAGCTGGAGGAGTATTAACCTACTGTGAGTGGAAGAAAGAGTTGAGGATGCTACAGCAAAGGCAAGCAAATACGCCTGTGTGATGCTTATAATACTACCATTAACTACTGAGAACTGGTCTTGCATGGCCGAGAAAGCTGGGAAACAACAGAAAGCCAAATCTGAACGAAAAATGGGAGCACTTCAAAAGAAGTTACTTCTAGCTAAGTGTAGGAAGTCTTAATTGTTGTTATATCCTCTATTTATGAAGTATATTTAGGACCAGAATAGCAGAATTCTACTGGTGTGTGAGGAAATATGTTGCAAAGATGGTTCAGTTATGTTGTGTCAGGGCCAGCTCTCCTACGGAAGGCTATCACTTCAAACAGATTGCCGCTGCTGCAGGTTGCAAACACACAATTGAAGGCTTCTAGTTCTCAGCTCATGCACAGATGTCTTTCAATAAGTTTAGCCAGTAATTTCTTCAAATTGCTCAGTTTATCAGCAGCACATGTCATCAATCCTGGAGTTGTTGCTCAAGTCAAACTACAGAATCCTTAGCTTACAGACACAGCTGCAAACAGGTGAACAGGCAGAAAGTAATTTGTGCAGCTTGGTGGCTGTCAGACAAAAGACAGACAATCTGTGTTTAAAACAGATTGCAGGCCTCGCATGAGCCAGACAAAAGGGATTTCTACAACTGCAAATAATTCCAAGGTTAACATATTTTCCTTTCTGCCATTAGGTGATTTGTTAAAATTGGAAACAATGAGCATTATAAATCTACACAGAAACTAGAGATAAGATGAAAGAGAAAAACAGATCGCTAAATAAGTTTACATCCTTCTGTTGAAAAGCATACAACTGGCATTCATATAGGCCTCTTTTTTATTTTTTTTTTTATAAACCGAGCTGAGCTATAATACTTACAAGGACATTCAGTACATATTTGAAATTTTGGTAAGGACATCTAATTGGCAAAAGAAACAACAATGTAAAAAGAGTAAGTTCATAGTGATGTTCCTCAGTATTAAAACATTGCCCTTTTTTTCTTGCTTTTCAAACTCTCCTTTGGGTATCGTTCTAAGAAGATTTATCAGGATTTTATTTTAACTTTGAAGTTTGCTGCTTCCTCAGATATTTTCATATTGGGTAGATTTATCAAGATTTACTGTACTAACTATATCAGAATTAAAATTTGTAGCAAACAAGCTTCCTGTAGTGCTAATCTAATTACAGTAAGCTAGAAAACGTACTTCCCCAGTCACTAATATTACTTCTTCAAATGTGTGACTAGAGAGTATCTATTCCCTCTACTTCTCCTGGGCTCTGTAAACTTACCTTGACCTCAGAACTTCTTCTGCAGCGTTACATGAGGTACTAATCAAGCTAATGTAATATAGCCCTTCTTCCTGTTTAGTTCAGTGAGTAAGTACTTATATGCAAGAATATTGACAGGTAATTCTATGCTTAGTTTAAGTTGTTCTGTCAAGTTAATTTTCCATGTTATTTAAAGCTTATCAACATGAAGATATATGGATGGAAGACGATGCAAAGTCTGCTTTAGGATAGCATCTGGTTTTGTGATGATACAGTTCTGTGCATAGAGGATGAATCAGTTTGCCAAGCACACTGTTTGAAATGCACTGCAATCCATGTGCTTTCCGTGCGTAATAAAGTAATGCACACTACAATGACTCCATGAACACAATTGTATGATTCCGGTTATTCATACTAAAGTGTTTACAAAATGTGTTTAAATTGTCCTGTCAAAATTCACTGTTGCTTCTTTAAATGAAAACCAGGAGCTTACTTAAAAATGGTGCGTGCTTTTTGTTTTGTGGTCATGCCTGCGTTACATACTTGAGTCTAATATGAATGTGGTCATAACTGATGAACACTCTTGTTAGGCTATTGCAAGTTCATACTTTTATCAAAACACAGTTCTAAATAAGTCTGCAAGGAAGCCTTATGCTGAGGTTGAGTTGAAGAATACCTTAAATTTCTCTGCTGTAAAAAGGTATGTCACAAGTATGTGCCTGAATAAGTTATAATATAAAAGTACGTTTTTTCATGTTGGTTTTTTGTTTTGGTTTGTTTTTACACCAAAATGCCAATTCCAAGATTAAAACAGGTCCTTAACATTACAGGACTTGCATTTGGATTTTTTTTCTTCTTTGTATGTTACTAGCCAGTAAGATTTTTAACCTCTCAGAAATCAATCATGTTAATGAAGATTTCCTATTCTTTGGCTAGAGATGCCAATATATAAACTTCTTTTTATAATGCTGATCCCGTGTGTATCGCTTGTTGGTTGTGCGGGTATGTGCTGCAGATTGTAGCTTGGCATTGTTATGGTGTTAGCATGCATGGGCTTTGTGTATTCATTGTGAAGGTGAGATCATCAACCTTAAAGGATGGTTTTCATTTATGCTGGTGAATCAAGTGGATACTGTATTTAAGGAAGGGAAAAAAGTGTACTTGTGCAGGTTGCTGTCTGCAGTCCAAATTGCTGATCAGAGAGTCTTTATACACATCGGTAATGTGCTGTGCAATATAAGCTGAAATATATTCCACAAGGGAGGAGAACGGAATAGGTTACATACGCTGTTCCTAAGTGCAATGAATATAAAACTCCATTACTCACTTTAAGCAGGTGCTTTTTATATGGGGCTTTAAAGAAATATAAAACTGCTGGTGAAATGATTGGTTTGTACAGACACGACTTAACTTCCAGTACTTTGACCAGATAAAGAGGCTAAAAATATTTCTACAAACATTTCTTTAATGATTTCAAGGATTAAAGGTTAATATCCTCCTGGTGTAAGAAAGTGCCATTCCAGACACTAAATGTACTGTTTCTCTTTAAGTCTTCAGAAGTTGCATAGAATATTTAGAAGAAAATAAAACATTTTTGTTAAACTTCGGACATTGTGCTTTGAAGTTCACATCCTAAACAACATATATTTAATATCCTTGGATGAGCACAGTGGCTGCATAAAGAAATGCAGTGTTAAGTAGAAAACTGTGGTTGAGTAAAAATCATACTCCAGTTGGAAACAAAGCTGAACTTTAAAGAAAGTGAAATCTCATCATTTATGTATGTGGAGGTGTAGCCTCAGATCTTTCTGTTCTTTAAAGCAGCATATACTATTTGAGGAAGACAATCATAGGGAGACTGTTCAAGGTAATGCTGATACACTGTATCTTAATCTTTTTGCATGTAATCTCTATAATTTTTTACTTGCCCACCCTATCTGAATTACTGTCTTCCTGCCATTCCCTACTCCTTCACAGGCAGTGTCCCCAGCAGCACCTTCTGTTGACCATCTTTTAACCACAGAACTGCTGGCTTTCTTCACCTCCCAACTGGAAGATGTTAATGTTCTCTTTTGCTTCCCCTACCATTCCTCCCAATCAGGAAATCAAACTGTTCATGATTACATCACAGATATTAGTTATTTGTTTGGGTTTTTTTATAATAGTGCTACTGAACACATCTGCCCTTCTTTTGAATTTTTAGAAACTAGCGATTTCTTACGACTAAAAAAATTACTGTGTCTGTGCTCTAGAATCCTCAGTTTGTTGACCTGGGCTTCTACCATTTGTTTCAAATGATAGATTCAAGCGTATCTGAAATGCAGCTGTTGAACGATGCAGAAAGGAAAAAACAATCCTTTTCTCCTTTTTAACCTCTCTTTACAGCAGCAGGATCAGTGCCACTAAAGCCACCTTAATCCTGTGTCCTGACCAGTGCCAAATCTAAACCAATAGCTTCACGTAGATACGCTTGTAATTGGTGGTCTAAATAGCTCAAATATTAACAAAAATGAGGTTAATAATAAGTTACCCCAAACTGCTCTTCACAGCAAGGTTTGAGACCCATGTGCATTATGCTATATGTTTAAAGATGGAAGGTGGTATTTTTTCTCTAAAGGTTGTCTGTTGAGATCAAAAGAATCAGCAGACACATGGATTGTGTGTCTGTACCCAACACTGAGTGTGTTCCACGATGGTCCTCGTCCTTTTGCTGGGTTGTGGTAGTGAGTCTGCAACTGTTTGCAGGGAAAACTCTTCCCTAGGTGAAATGCTGTTTTTAGCAAGCTTGGATTTTTTTTTTGCAATATGTAAATCTCAGGTATTAAATGATGGATCTATGTCTGGTTTAATATTTAGGAAATGGAGGAGCCTTAACTAGTGTACAGGTAGTTTAAGGATTCGAGTAGTTAGTTACAGATTGATCTCCAATCTGTATGACTGGCTGTGTGCTTGTCTCTGAAACCTGTCTGTGAAAATACTGAAAACATGTGAGGAGATTCATTTTTGTGTTACCTGTGTGCATATGTGTGGTTTTTGCAGCTTATGTTCTGATTAAGAGAATGGTAGAGACTTATATTTAGAAACATTCAGTCATCGTTGCCCAAGAAGAAAGCAGCTTAACCTTCTCAAGAGGGTATTTCAGACTGTCAATAACTGCTGTTGCCCTTCCATGCATTTATTGTTTCTTTGAGTGCCACAGCTAAAGAAAAAATGAAAGTAGAGCTTTTTTTTAAGGACAGGTTTCTTTTAGGTGTGGAACTGTGTCACAAGAAGCTCAAGACAGTAGAAAATTCTATCTGACCTCACTGACCATAATCCTCATGTTACTGCCCTGTTAAGTCATGGGAGTGGGTGGGGATGAAATAGTAATGTCTTTGAGGAGTGATATGTAGACTGAAATGTGTCTGTCACAGCTACAAGAAAATAAATAATGATGATAATCATAATAGCAATTGTAATGCTAAATAATTGACTTAGAAAAAAATAAAAAGACAAGTCCCTTGACAGCTTCTTAAAATAAGCTGCATGAATTATTGTTTTGAAGAAGAAAGAATATAGCAGTCTGTGAGTATCTGCTTTTGAGCTGCAAAATGTGGTCTGCAGATTATGGTGACTGATTAAAAATGTGGAATTGGGAACTTAGTAAAGACATTTGGGGAACTTCATCACAAAGATGTAGTTTTACTACAGAAAAAAAATGAGAAAGTATGTGTATAACATGGCTTCTAATTTTAGAAAAATCTCTTTTTCTCTGTTTTTTATTTAAAAAAAAAAAAAAAGAGAGAGGAAAAAACCCAAGCACAAAACCCCAGTGTTTTCTCTTCTGGTGGTGTTTGTGAGGAACCACAGTGCTCGAAAGAGATGTTGAAGTTCCTGTGCTGCTGCTGTTTTAGTGCAGCAAAGAACATGAAAGCTCATGCTCCACCAACACTTCAAATGTGAGAAGCAGGACTGATGCCAGCTAGAGCTGGTCTTTGTGGCTTCTATTATGTTCCTTCCTCCTGCAAGGAGGAAAGAGTTAAGTTTGGTTTTAGCTTCAAATTCCTCAGACGTGGCATCTCTAACCAAGTTCATTACAGATTTCAGAAGTTCTCACTCAGGGCACTGCTTAAGCAGGGACTGAACACAAATGAGTATCTTTCATAAAAAACGGAGAATTCTCTTGTGCTTTCATTTGTTTACTAGCTTTTGGGTATTGGTTGTGTAAATCTGAAATATGTGTTTCCGTGAAAGTAGTTGGGCATTTTTTTTCAATTCCAGTAAGACGAAGGCCTAGTTATTATTTCATTTGGTTAATAGCTCCTTGCTTTTATTCATGGATTGATCTTTTTACTGAGTTTGAAATCATTCTGACATGTATGTGACAGTCTTTTAATATATCGTGTTGCCAAACCATAGTTTATTGGTACTTAATGCTTTAAATATTGAAATTTTTCCTTCTGAGGCCATAACCTAAATATGGGGAGAATTCATGTGGAGCTACTTCTAAAAGTTTTAGTCATGCCTTATTCATTACCTATTGCATGTTTTGCAGTTCTCTCCTTTATGATCTTTCTAAAGAATTATTTACTGTATTTCAGAGTTTTGGAGGCACGCAGTCCTGACACTTGTCCGCAGAATCAGTACCATACCTCTTTTGCTGTTTTCCTATCATTTCTATTTATCAGTTTAGGTTTTGTCTCTTGGTTTTCCATTAATCATTGCAAATTTTCCTTGTTCCAAACAAATTGATAAAAGATATGTAGTCCATTGGTAAAGTCCCTAATTAGGTAACCTTTTTTTTTTGTTGTTGTTGTAATGGGTCTTAAATTAATAGATTACTCAGCATTAATAGGCTTGAAATAGCAGAAATCCTGGTCTGATCCATAAAGGCACAATTGTGACCTGCCTTTAGGTATTCAATTCCCTACTGCTTGCACATTAAATGTCACTGAACACAAGGACTCTGGGCAAACTGCATAACTGGGTTATGTGCATGGAGAGGACTGAAGCTATGACCAGAAAAGTTGAGGAGAGGATATGAATTCCCGCTTTAAAGTGTGAGGAAACCTTCCTTGATGTAGTGATACTTCTGTTTGTGTTTCTGGAACAGAATGATTCAGGTAAAATCTATTATGCATTGACAATTTACACCTTGGGTACAATAACGCGCTTGAATTTTAAGTTAGAAAACTATTTTGTCTATTTGTGAATTCTGTGGTATGAGAAGGACAGTTTTGTAGGTCTTTGGTAATATGCTGTATTCTATATGTGATAATGTGATTCAGGTAATTCAGATTGTTTGATGACCAAGTGTAAACATGGTTACTTATTGGTTACATATTGGGGAGTACACACTTTACTTTTAATTCAAATAATTTTACAATGGGCAATATGTTTCCAGTATGAAAAAGCACACAACTAGGTGACTGTCATTTTTATTTGGAAGCAGCCATAGGTTATATTTGGTGGAGACAGGTATATATATCAATCTTCATGAAGTCTTTGATTACCATGTTCTTGATGAAAATAATAAAGAAAATGCAAGGGGTACTGAAAAGAGAACATGGTTGGTCTGTTCTCCAATTTTGACTACACTGAGCAACAAAGGCAACTAAATCACAGTGTTGCTTTTGAAAGGGTGATTCTGGAAGAGCAAGTACAGCACCAATTCCACTACACTGTCTTGCACGTTGGACATAAGCAGGACATTGATTCAGATGGTGTTGCTGTTGACAACGGTAGATTTGGATTCCCTGGTTCTCCTTTGAATTCACACTCAATGTCTTAATTAAAATCTTGTGGAGGGTTTGTTTGGATACGAAATTTGAATTAGTATTTGGAGGCATGGAGCATTTTTTTATCTAGCAGTTGTAATACCATCCTTCTCATCTAGTCCCTTCAGAAGACACTACTAAGAAATGTATAAACATTAAGGGTAGGGGAGGGAGCCCCTGTCTTCACTCCCTTAAATGTTTTCTGAAAGAGGTATTTAAGGAGTACTTTATCTATGTGTACAACTGTTGATACTTTGATTTTTGTAGTGATATTATCATGGTGAAAGAGATAATAAGGGAGAATACTTGGGAAGGACTAAAGTTACAAGGATAGAAACTACAGATAGTCAGAGGCACACACGGGAAATAAGGCTTCTTTCTCCTCTATAGAGCAGCTTGCCAATTTGACAAGTTTATGAGGGATGGTTCGTCATTTCCAAAATTTTTCGGAGACTGAAGAAAATGTTCTTTTTCCATATATTGAATCTATTCATTATAAATCATTCACCAAATGTATCTAAACTTTCTGTGCTTTGAAAAAGAGGCTTGTAACTGGTCAGGGGGAATCACCTTAGGTTCAGGTGATTTTTTTTGGCTTTGTGATGGAAGTCTAGTTAAACATCCCAAGTTCCTTATTGTGTAGGGTTGTAATACTTAATGTTTTTCTGAATACCTCTTGGTCCAGAGTTGAGAAACTTGAGCAGAATTAATTTATTATTATATTATGCAGTGTTTTCCTAATACTTTATTTTCTTCTTACACAGGTGATAAACACTGAGTTAGTGTTCATCCTATCCCTCTAACAGCTTATTACTGTTCTCAGTTACTTCTTCGTATGCATTAAAATATAATAGTTAATTGCATAAGTGTTAATTATATGCTCATGTGTTGTGGGTTTGTGGGTTTCTCCAGAACCATTCAGCTTTCCTAGCTTCCCATCATGACCCCTATGTGCTAGCTGGGTGAAAAGCAGGGTGCTGGCTGCTTTGAGGTGTGCATTGCTGTTTGTCATGTGTATGCTGACTCGACAGGTAACAGGGCAGATATGTCTCTGTTTTCATGGAGATTATAGGAAGTAAATGTCTTTGATAATGCTGCTGTGTCTTGCTGAAATTCAACGACTCCAGAAGTTATTTGATGAGGGAATAGGAGTGAAAAGAAACAAATACGGAGCACAGCCACATGCAGTTTGGTTCCTTGTTTTCAAACGTGGTACTAAAAATTCAAGTTATGCATGTAATTAACATGGAAAGTTTTAGTCTTAATGCAGAAAGGTTGTTCAGGGTAATGCATCTTAAAAGTGGTTTCCATGGTGGAAAATATTTAGTTATGAAAGTACTTAATCTTCCATAGTGAAGTGAGAGAAATGTATCGGACATCACACCTTGTATTTTTAGGCATAAAAGACTTGCTGAAAGATGGAAATGGCAAGAAGCTACTAGTTTTGAGAAGACTTGAAAGATAGGGGTCAAATTATGAACTCAAATTTGTTTTGCTTTGACTGTGCTCTTGGCTGCTATTTTATATTATAGAAAATACTTTAAAATTGTTAATATTTTTAATATTTTATAATCTTTGTTTTGGAATAGGCAAAAGACAGGGAAACCCATACTTCTTTCTTTTTCCTTTCTTTTCTTTTTTTTCCATATAATGGCCTCTGTTTAGAAGTATGAGGAGGCAGAACCAAGGCTGGGGAACTGCCTACAGACACCATATCTGCTTTCAACAAATTCATGTGTTGTGCTTGATACCACACCTTGGATCAAAGGGGATTTTCAGCTTTAAAAGAGGCTTACCCCAGGCAAGACTAGGAATGGAGGTGTATTCACGAGTCTAAAACCGGTAGCTAACCTTTCAGACTGAGAACCAATGGGGTGTTGGAGTGGCAGGCACACACATGGGTTACAGCGAGCATTTCTTTGAGCCTGAAGCCTTCCTCAGACACAATATAGAAAACAGGTTAAACTTCGATAAGAAAGTATGCACAGAATGTGGAACCTGCTTTCACAAGGCAGCCTGGTTTATTAAATGCCATGTGTCCCTTTGTATGCTGATTCTCTCTTGCTACCCTGGAAAGTATTCTTTTATTCAAAAATTATTTGACTATCTCACCAGCAGAAAACTTAAATATATGTCAAAAGGTCCACCTGCCAAATTATTTCATATATACTACCAAATACACTTCAGTGTTTAGGCGCTGGAATGGGCAGAGGGAGCTAAGCACAATTTGAAATATAATCCTAAATCTTCTGTTTCTTGTACTTTTACTAGTTAATATATATTAAAGCTTGTTCCTTGGGTTAAGTTCTTGAGACACTGTGCAAAACCTGAACTAATTCATTCTATAGAGAATATATTAAGTTTCTTTAATGTGTGTAACTGTCCTGAATTTTTTTTTTTTTTTACCTGACATTCCATAATACTTTCCGTTCTTGATTACAGATTTTGGAACAGATTCTATGTTACATGTGCAAGGAAACAGTTTCATAATTATACTAATATTTGCATAATTAACAAGCTGCTTGGCAATTTTAACTGACAAATTCCAAGTGACTTTTTGCATGGGGGTGGGAGGGGGAAACATTAAAAATGTTACTTTCTGTTAGTTTTTCCTTTCATACTTCTTACAGGTGTTGAAACTGATTTTTTTTCTGATTTGCGAGTAAATTTATGTATTTTTTCTGATGGGCAGCGTCTTACAAATTAGTAGGGCTGACTCCCTCCAGCCATGCTCTGGGACTGTTTTGGGGGCTGCCCTCGAGCTCTGCCAACACATCTTGCTCCGACTTGTAAGATCCCCTGCTGCTGCCGCCGCCGTTGTAGGCAGCTCTTCAGAAGTGACTGCCAATAGCACTGATCTCGTGCGGTAGCTCTCTGGTGTGCACACGTCGGGGCTGTGGAAGGACCACCAAAACTTATTTCCACCTGTGACCTGAGGCAAAGTTTGAACTCCAGCTTCCGATGGAAAATGGCAAGTGTGCCACTGGCCTTCGATGCCATTCAGCTGCAGGGATTTAAGGCTTTACATTGCTACCGAGTAAAATGTCGTTGTCTACATGTAAGCTGAAAGCACGTAGTCATTTAAGATCCTGAAATGAAAGGGTCACAATAAAAACATGGAAGAGAATAGTTGAAGCGGCACTTGTAAAGTGAAAACAAAAGCGTATGTACGTGTAAATATACATATTTATTATTCCAGTGGCTTTGTGTGTTTTCTTCACAGTATCTCCATATATTTTATGCACCACAGTATTTAAATGCCTATATACAGCGTTCTCTTACATTTAAAAACTGTGAATCACAACAAAAATGCTATAAGAACATCTAAGGTAGATAATTAAAGTATAATTAAGTTTAAATGCCTTGGTGAAGGAGTATAAAAATATTTAAATTCAACAGGCTAGTACATTTGCAGTTTTCTTTTATTAGGTGTGAAATCTAAGAATCCCCTGCCAACTCTTGAGGGCTCAATCCAGAATGTTGAATTGAAGTACTGCGGCACATCATTGGTCAAATGTGCCTCTGGGACCGTGGGATCAATAAAAATTTGTGCCAAAGCCCCAGGTATGTGCAGCTGGACCATGTAAAACTTTATTGCCTGTATAGGAGAATTGGCCTTGCTTTTTACAAGGAGAGTTACTGAAACAAGAATTTACTCATTGTTCCTATGAATCAGAGAGGGTTTTTTTGTATTCTGTTTCAGGGTTTGTTTTTTTTTATTGTTATTGTTAAGTGTGCCAGGATGATCCAGTCTGGCCCCGGTATATAATATAATAATATATTTTTTTTACACTGAATAAAAAATAAAGATGTTGTTTTGTTTGTTTTTTTTTCTGAGACATTAATCTAAAAGCACTAAAGAAATTGAAGTAACTCTGCATTTTCATATTACACAGAATATCTGCTTTTGACTTTATTTACAGCATAATTTGGATATGTTCTGTTTATTGTTTAATGTCTCATTTTCCATTAATGCTGCAAGTAAGTATTTTACTTGTGAAGATTTTGAGGGCTCTGGGATAAATAGTTTTTAAATTTTAATGGAATTTTTCTTGAAGGAACTTTCAGTCAATGAGTCTGATTTTTTCATATGTAAAAGCAGCTAACGAACTATAAAATGTCATGTATTTTACTCTAAATTTTGTCCTTGGATATTTTAAAAGATGCTATTTCATAAAGTTAGGATGGAAATGACTGTTTGAAATAGAATTGTTTGCTTTACATTAAATGCTTCTGGATGTAAAGACATTTACAAAATAACATTAAGGAAGTTGTTTAATAGTTTATATGGGATTGCTCTTTCTTTTTCCTCTTTTAATTCTGTACTTACAATGTTAATAGCTGTTCTCTTTGGACTAGTGAATGTCTATGTGTTAACAATTTATCTTGTTAGAGTAAAAGCTGTAAGGAGTCTAATCTTTGTCTTAGGTGATGGTGGAAAAGAGAAGCTGATTCCTTTAATTCAAGGCCCTTCTGACACCAGAGACTTACACAGCAGTAAGTGGCTCAATGAGAGTAGAAAGCCAGAATCTCTCCTAGCTCCAGATTTGGTAGCCTTTACAATCCAAATTCCACAGTATATGGACTACTGCCATAATTCCGGTAAGTGCAAAACTCTTGTGAAGCTGTTATCGTGTTACATTTTTCCGATCCAATGTAATTTTCAAAAGACAGGCTTCATGTAAAATGTGCCAAGTGCCAGAGTATCTTACATACTGCGCACATTACAACTTCACCATAGCTCATTGTGAGACACAAAACTAAAAGCATTTTTTTGATCTGTGTCGTCTTCCATAAGGAGTGCTTCATGGACCTCGGTTGCCTTTTCAATTATTCACACAGAAAATGTTGTAACCTTTTTTTGGGGGGTGGGAGCAACGTTGAAAACGTTACTTTTATCCTGTCTTCCCATTGTCTGTTGAGTTGAGCTTCTTTTACAAAAGTTGGGATATTGAATAGCAGATCATATAAATTTGCAGCATAATTTATAATTAAAGAATTTTTTTATCGGAAAATTTTGTTAATAAAAAGATGATTTTTAAGTTGCTACAGAGCACACCTTTGACATCATCAAATTTAGGGTTGTGATGGATTTAAATAAGAAAAAAGCTTGTTAATATTTTCAGAGTTGCTTGGAAAAATTTAAATGTTGTTGACTTTGTGGGCATAAATACTCTTACCTGCTATTCTTATGGTTTCTGTGGATTTAAACAAAACATTGTTGTGTTTTAAGCAACACTGGAAATATTGAAATGCATCTAATTTGAAAAAAAACCTCTAATCTACTTGGTGAAATACAAATGGATCAAGGTTTTGGTGTCAGCATGTTGTATTTTAAAAATAATGGTTTTGTGTTTTAAAAACTTTATCATTTTGCTGGGCTAAGAGTTGAACAAAATCGAGGAAAAAAAAAAAACCCAAACCCAGAAGTCATCTAGTGTAAGGAAAGCAGATGAATCAGCTGACCCCAATATTATGAAACACAGTAATAAACTGAAAAGTGTGCTTTTAATTTTTCATGTTGAATGTAATTAGTCTGAAAACTAACAGTGAAGTTGTTACCATATTTGTAATTTCTGTGTGAGCACCATTTGATGCTTATGCAAAGTAAATATTTGTAAGCACTGTGCACTCCAGCAATTTTCAGGTTAATTTTTCAGTGTATCCTTCTTGGAGAGCATTGTGTTGGAAATGTTTATGGCAGTGTATTTATAACAATTATCCTAAGTTTCTGCCCCTAAAACATTGCCAAAGAGCAGTTTGTGATTGAATACTCTCTCAGTTTTTCAGATTGTTTTTTGAGATGTGAAAATCTGTTGCACCTGTTGTCTTCCTTTGTAGCATAATAATAATATTTACTACTATTGTTGATTATTGATTTTTCTGTCTTTCTGAGGATCTTTTGGTTTAATTTTTTGAGTTTTGTCTTAGAGTATTAATGACATTTTAAAGGAACGTGCTTTAGAATTATATTTAGAATTATACCTTCCTGTGCTATAGAATTATTACTCTTTTTACAGGTCACAGTGATCACATACATTTTAGCTCATCAGTATTATGGATAGCCCAATTAGAGAGTAAAAGTACTTGATTGTCTGTGACAGGAGATGCCTATGAGAATTAAGGCATGGACAAATGAAGTGCTGCCCAGACTCATGTACAGGCACTTTGAGAGGCAGAAAATTGGTTTGTAGTAGACAGATGTCTGCGACACCTGTTTTGTAGATGAATGGAGATAGGTTATAAATGCTAAAATTTTAGAATTGAAAATTTACCGGACAGTTAACCTGCCCCAGCAGTGCCTCAGGACTGTTGAGCTGATTCTGTGTACTCAGTGGTACGGGCTAAGCTCCACGCTCAGGCTGTAGTATGGCTTCTTTACATGGGTGAGGTGGCACCTGGGACTGATGGCAAGAGAGACGGAAAGGCTGACTGATGCGTTAAAGCTTTGGTCCTAGGAAACATGAAGAGTGGTGTACTGCAAATAATTTGTGTCTTAGTGTTTGTTGGGGTTTTTTTTGTTTGTTTTGTTTTTGTTTCGGTTTTGTTTGTTTAGTTTTGTTTTAGATAAATTAAACTAGGAAACATTGTCCAGTGGTAGGACAAGGGGAAATGGTTCCAAGCTGGAACATAGAAATTTCCATCTTAACATAAGGAGGAACTTTTTCACTGTGAGGGTGACGGATTACTGGAACAGTCTGCCCAGAGAGGTTGTGGAGTCTCCTTCTCTGGAGACATTCAAGACCAATCTGGACACATTCCTGTGAGATCTAATCTAGGTGACCCTGCTGGGGCAGGGGGGTTGGCCTAGATGATCTTTCAGGGTCCCTTCCAACTTGTAACATTCTTTGTTATGTAATCTCAGGTTCTGTACAAAGGATGAGGGAGTTAAAGCCTTCATTTTCAAATACTTGTTGAAGGATCTGAGGCAATTTAATAAAGGATATATAGTTGTCTCTTTCATTACCACTGTGCAAGCAGTATGGAGAGAAAAATATGTTATTTGAGAGCATAGAAATGCTTTTGCTGTCAGTTGCAGTCACTTGAATTAAGCAAGCTACACTGGGTAATTTGACAGCAAATTCAACTTATGCCTCAGGGGAATAGAAGGGTTGTTGAAAGCTGTACTACTGGAGATGTTTGTGCAGTACTGAAGTTGTGCTATTTGAGCAGTTTATCCTATAAATGTTAGATCTGATGTTCTGGAATAGGAATTTGGACTACACAGAAGAGTGGAGGGAATAGTGCTTCCCGCTTGTAGAAAGAATGCAAAAAGTTATCTAAGAGAAATGAGAAAAAAAATCACAAATTATTTGGTGATATCAGCTTGCTGGAGATAAAGCCTTACAAATAGCTGTATAGCTGATGCTCACAAAATACATAGAGCATTTCTCAGAAGAGGTAAAGGGCGAAAGCAGTTCTGGCTTGGTGGGGTTGGGTAAGTTGTCACCCAGCACTCTGGATGCTCAGTTCTCTTCTCCCCATATAGAGGGATTCAGAAAACTTTGCAGACTCACTGTCAGCGGAGGAGCTGGTCAGTGCAGGGCAGAGAGTGCTTTGGGGCTGTACAAAGCTAAACTGAGGCAAGTCAGCCATCTCCATTACACAGGATGATCTAATACCTTCTTGTGTGTAAAACCAAGAGAAAAAATTGCAGGGGAATTTGTGGGTACTCTGGAAGAGGCTTAGGATACAGCAAATGACTTTTAAACTTTTTTCTTATGTAAAAGTTAGTGATGGAAGAGTAAGTAATGAATTCACTAGGCATCTGTGAGGTTGAGTGGAAAACAACTCGGTCTAAAATCAAACCAGTTGTTTGTACATAAAGTGCCAAGGAGGAGGTTGTGCAAACAGCAGGAGGTTCTTGAATAAATCAGGGTGCATTTACCCAGAGAACAGGCTGGGCACCTTTTGTCCTCCTCTAGGTTCTGAGTCAGCAACTTTCTGCTGTCTTGTACTGCTCTGCTTGTATGATCCAGGGTGACTAGGATGGTTGTACAGCTTGCCTTTAATGCTTGTCTAGGGGCCCTGCAAAGCTTGAGTGTGCGATTATAGTTTGATATAGCATTTCACACTAATATTCTGTGGTTTTATTTCTTGCTGTTTCATTTGTTGCTGCTGGTCAGAAGAGGGAAAAATACATTGTTCTTGTGGGACCATACTATGTTGTGTGTAACCTCATAGGAAAAAACCTCCATAAAGTGTAATATCAAAAAAGGCAGCATTAACATGGGGAATGTATAGCATACACATGCAAAATAAGTATTAAGTATAAAAGTGCATATACTTGTTGCTTACCTAGAGAATTTTACCATTTGGTGCACAGTGGAAAACTGAACCACCAATGGCAGAGGACGTATTTAGGGACACAGAACATCAATATGATTTTGTTTAGTCCTTAAATACAAGTCTGCATACTGGTGCTTTCTAATTTTGGATAGTTTAGTTGTATGGAAGAGCGCCCCAGGTATCTCAGTGCACGATTGTAAAAATCAGCGGCTACGCTACCCAGTCTTTATCTGAACTGCAGCATAAAAAGTAAATACAAGAGAGGAGATTATTCCATTATCCCAGGGCTTGGGAAGGTCTTTTCTGCTTCTCCGAACTAACCCTGGCTTTATTAACCCTCAGAGTGAGCTGCAGACCATGTTTGTTTCACCTGGCCTTTGAGAGAAACGAGGAGATTTCAAAATGAATGCCGGTGTTGGTATATAATTATGAGCAGCTGTTGAATAGATGAGGTGAGCTGATTAAGCTCTGTTTTGTTTGCCATATTGAATAATTGGGAGTGTGTGCGCAGCCGGTGTATGGAAAGCTTTAGTACATATAAATCAAGAGGAACTAAAATAAAAAAAATACAATTAAAAGGTTTTCCTTGAGATCAGCAATGTATTCTGAAGTGCCCTGTTGAAATTGGGGAGTAAGTGAAAGTACCTGTATTACCAGCATGCTCGAGCCTGGTAAATCGATACACCCAGTGGGGCAAAGTAAGAGTGAGAAGGCATCTCTCGTTTGTGAAAGCTGAAGAGCAAGTATTCAACCTTATAAAAGTTGGTAATTTCTTGTTTAATTGTGATTTTACTTAGACTTCCAGTGATCTTTGGATTTTTCTCCACTGTCAATGTTTTTAATTATAGGTAAGATCACTCCATTCTACACTTTTTTCCCTGTCATAAACCAGTTGATTTTATCTGTTAGAACATATTTGAAAGTAGGTGAGAGATTTTTCATACATTTGTTTTTATGCATATACACCTATATATGCCCCCAACTCCCCCTTTCTTGCAGTTAAAAAAGCCTGTCATTGACATGCTTTAAAATTTAATTTGATTGCTTTCCTGGGTTTAATGCTGGAACAATTATATTTAAGTTCTAAGTTCTAATTTAAGAAAGTGCTTGTGCTAGTAAATAAATAAAAAACCCAACAAACCTTGTAAAAGAGAATCCATAAACTAATTTGAAGCATTTTGGAAAGATCTGACACAGTGAATGTGTAAAACCACTTAATATATTGGAGTAATTAATGGCAATACACATTTGTGGTTTGGGCATAAATGTGTAAAAATTATACCTATCCTATTACATTTCCTTTTCTCTCCCTGAGGATTTCACTATGTACTTTATCTGTAATAGTTGCCAGTTTTCTATCAAGTTCCCACTGGGCTTCTGGTGCAAAAAATCTTATCCTCTCGATGACAGAGCTTGCCTGAATGATTTCATGCTCTTAGCATTTTTGTTCACGGGAATTAGGGGCAGAATGTAACTGCAGCTGAACATAGCATCTATTTTTGTAATTTTGAAGTTTATACTCTGTTATTGGAACTAAATGAAGAGATGCAGGTGTTCTCCAGTTCAAGTCCTTTGGGATTTTTTGATGGTAGATGCTTGAAAAGAAAATGCATGTGTTTCCAGAGTCAAACAGCAGCTGTGGACAAGGATTTATGTTTTTCTCAGAACTTTGGGATTTCAAAATGTTACATTTAATCACATGCACAGAAAGGAGAGCAAATGTTAAAGATGTTACATATAAAACTAGGGGACTGATCTTTTTACCATACCAACTAGTGGTGGGAATAGAGGAACAAAGTGATCTTTAATCTTAATATGAACAATTTCAAAAGGATTATGATAGTTGCCAGGACTCTGGTCTTTTGAGAGCTGTGCTCTTGCAGCGCACAACATTTATATCTTCTTAATTGCTTTTAAAATCTGGCTTATTCTCATATTTTGCCTTGGAAAAATATGAATGCTGGTAGTATAAGTTACTGAAAACACAGTAATCTTGTAGAACTTATGTTGGAGTAGGATGAATTTAAATTCAGGCAAGTATACATTTTTAGAAGAATTGTTCTCGTAATTAAGCTTTCAAAGTTGTATTAAAAATAGCTGTTCAACTGCGAGGCTAAATTTGGAGTTTTTCCAAGTTACAAAACTTGTGTGCAGAAGCATTTTGTGGTAATGCAATTTCTCCCTCACTTTCTTCCTCTCTCTTATAATTTTGAAATTACTTTTTTGTAGTAAACAAAATGTCTGACGTCTTGTAATTTCAGCACATGTTCAAGTGAGGGCCACAGATTGTGATGCTACTGAGCAAGTCAGGATAGGAGGATGGTGTGGGGAAGAGCAAGTTGGTAACAGTGGTAAATATGAGTTAGTTAATACTTAACTGAGAAAGTAAAAGCCTCTTTTTAAATGGATTTAATTTTGTGTGTTTACCGTCTTGTGTGGGCTCCATCCTCCCTAATTACACTCACAGCTCAATAGGTTGTCCATTGCAGCCAGGATAAGTATCAAATATTTTTCCATACTTGAATGACCTTTCTGTGTTCTATCTTACAAACATCCAGCACTTACTACTTATTGTAAGAGGGAGGTAAACTTGACCTCAAGCGCAGTCTGTTATTCTACTGGTTCCAATCATAAATTTCATGTCCATGGGAGCATCATCTGGGAGGGACACATTATACAACACTAAGTAGATGGACATTATTTCCAGCAGGTTGCATAATTCTGGCAATTGGTAGTAAGTTCTGGTTAGAGAAAGGTAATTATGCAGTGCAGGAAAAGGCAGCCTCTTCAACTTTCCATCAAGGAATTCTGCAAATCCTTTTGTGGGGAGAGGTGTTTTTGTCTCATTGCATACATTTCTCTCAATATTCCATAAATCTTTCATCAGGACATGTACCCATGAATTTTCAAATTGTGACTGAATAGGATTCTGAGTTTTATAAAATGATACTTGAATAATTGGTATTAGAAAAAGCCTAAAGCTACACTTTGTTGTATTAGTTGTTTGGAAGTCAGTCTGTGTAGTTAAGTTCCCTGAAAACAGTTGTTTTTCATTCAAACCTGACTGAGATATACTGTTCGGCTGCAGTGTGGAAGTCAGCATAGTATCCTCAGCCACTGACGGGCTTTTGCCTTTTCCCAGTTTCCTTTTCTTAATATAATTGCCAAAGAGTTTGCTAATATGGCAAAATAATGGCAAAACTTGAACAGTGAAGGTGAGACTCAACTCCAAATAGCAGGAGCCTGTGACGTGGCACTAGGATCTCTGTTGAGCAAGGGAGTTGGAAAGCCTTCTTCTCGTCCTCTGGAAATTCATTGCCTGTCTTTCTCTTTTAACTCAGAATAATGGCATTCTGCCTATGGGTAATGCATTTTTTTTCACAGTTCTTGGAATTAAAGTTGGTGATTCAGCATTGACAGCTGAAGATTTGACCTCTTGAGCAGTGGATACTATGGGGTGTGCAGAAGGGAAATCTTCCCACCCCCTCTTTTAACATATCATAACCTAGAAAATTCTGTACAAGTAACTAAAAAATCAAGTTGTTAAAAAAGCCTATTTTTTTTTAAACTTTTAATTTATTAAATGTATAAGGGTTAGGGAATGGCAGGTCCAAAACTACTACTGCTGCCTTTAGCTGTGTGTGTGCATCAGTGTTCCACAGGGTTTCTGTTCGCTTACAGTCAGGGATAGTATCAAAGTGTTTCATATGGCCACCAAAATCATATATAACACTTGTGGTATGAAAAGAAAATTCTAAATATGGGTTCAAATGATAACTTCTATTTCCTTAATGGAATAGGATAATGTGTCTGTGCTTCATATATTTATGAAAATGCATTAACCTTTTCCACTTGTGGCATCTGGAAAAGCATTATTCAACAAGGTGACTAGATACTTATTGATGGTGCAGAGAGTTCTGGAAATGTGACAGGCATATGCTCTCAGCAACTGCTGACACATAGCTTTGGACATTTAAATCTGTTTTTAATTGGGAAAATATATATTGGCCAACATATTGGGATAGTTCCTACTCATTTTGAAAAAATGCCATGGGATCTTTAACTTCCATTTGGACGCTTCCCAGACGTGGGCATAAGGGACTGTAACTGTTTACTTTCAAATGGTGTTTAAACTGTTTCCAGGTTTTATAATTGAATTATATTGCTCTCACTACCACTTCGGTGATGTAAATGATTCTTATAACATTGCTAATTTTTGTAATGAAATGCTAAATAGCTATCACTAAAAATCTGTAAACTCTTGGTGGCAAATTAGAAATACATTTTGTCTAGGTCCATCTTTGTGTTTAAAATTTTATTAACAAGTGATTAACTAATGTTACTGAAGAGAAATATAGCACATTTGATGAAAACCAACATTAAATGAAAGATCTCCACTATTTTAATGGGGAAATTAATATCTAAATATCTGTCTATAAATCTAAATTTGTTTTCTGAGTAATTTTCATGGTTCAACTTTGTAGTAAGTTAAAAGGAAGTCTCAGGTCACTCTAGAGATTCCAATGTTCTGGTTATAATACACAGAAATGTCCAAACAGCCTTATGGTTTAGGATGCGGTCTTATATATGTGCAGTGAGTGTTCAACCACATTTTCCACTTCCACCAAACTTCAATGTACTGATGTTCCCACAGAAGTTCCTTTCTGTGATATTCCAAATAGCCATTTGTGGTCACAAATGAAGTTGTGCCATTACCAAGTGCCTGGAGGGTAGTTTTATATAGAAAACAACAGATCACAGCCAGGATGAGAAAAAGCAGTTAGAATTTTAGCAGTATATTGATTTTATTTTTAATTCAACTAGACAACCCCAGTGATGAGCCCCAAGCTAAGACATATTCCTATAGTTGGCCACACTGGAAATTATTTTGGACATATTGCCTTTAAGCTGTCCAACATTGGAAACATATAAATTAGTTTAATTTCCTTTATGTGCTGTGAAGCTTCTGAAAATTAACTTCTGTTAAAAAAATCTGCAAACTAGATATAAATTAGTACTCTAGGAAACATAAATCACTTTTAACCTTCAGACCATTTAATCACTTCTGTGCTTTGTGAGCTGATTTTATTTTCCTTTTAACTGTACACTGAAACAGAATTAATCAGTGAAAGATACTCTTGTGTGTGCTTGTTGCCTGTGGTGGCAGAAATACTTAAAATTGATATGAGGAAAACGGTGCACTGTGTAACTTTTCAGTTGTATTTCATAGCTAAAATTAGCCTACTTAGATAATGTGAGCATTTAATACTGAGTATTTCTATATAGGATATTAGTATTTATATACAGTATTTCTATAGTATACTACAGTATAATGTATAATATACTGTAGTATTCTATAGTATATAGTATGCAGTATTTATATAGTATTTCTCTAGAGTATTTCTATACAGATTTCTAAGTACAGCAACTTCAAACACAAATACAGCCGACTTGCGTTGTCTTGGCATTCTCAGTATTGTGTGGAATACTACATGTATTTGAGAAATGCAGTGATAGGATTATAGTGGATGCATAGTTCAGTGAAGTAGCTAAGTATTTTTGAAGTCTTAACTTTTATCTGTTCTACCCTTTTGAGTAGAGGAGAAGGTATTTTGAAAACCAAAAACCAGTTTGTTTTTCTGAAGTTGTGTCTGAAGAAGATTCTAGGTTCTGTCCAAATCTTGCATCTGGTTCAGTTAAGATAGGAACGTTTGCTGGAGCAGAGCAATTTGCTGACCTGAGTCCTGAGTTCTTATTCAAACATTTGCCTGCTGCTAATTGTTGATACTGAGCTTCACTTCTAGAAGAGTAAATTAATGCAATGTCTGGTTTTCCTAAGTGTTTTCCTCATTCCTGATGTATTTTCAAGTTGAAGTAGTCAGATCTGAAAAAAGACCAAAACAACGAATTGTGACTTTCCTCAAGAGATTTAGAAAATTGATTCTTTGTTTCTGTAAGCAGAGCAGCACATCATTTTGGGGTTGTACTGTCTAAACTTAATGAGAAGGTTGCATGGTTAATGCATGGAGGAATGGGTGCCATAACAGTGAGAACTGAAGGCATGGGGAGCCCTGAACAAACATGTCAGCTCCCACAGTTGGCACAGTATGGGTCTGCCTGCATCTGCCAATGATTCCGCTTGTAGCCTGTGTGCATCATCTGTCATTGTAGAGCTTCTTGGGCTGTTTGCCTGGGATCAGTGCCAAGCCAGAGAAGTAGCTTTGACTATGCTGCCTCATGTCCCGAAAAAAAATATTCTTGGAAAAATAGCCTGCTGCCTACGGGAAGGTGGATGTGAAAGGAGTTTGAGCCACATCTTTCTGAATTTCAGTGTTGATAGCTAACTGTCATGCCAGAGGAGAAAAAGACCATGTTCTAGTGATGTGATACAAACCATAAATTAAAATAATGTATAATCTGAAAATTAGTGTTAGATATCAGAATAATAATCTGAAAAAATCAGAGGCTGGCTCCCTCTGCCTATGCCTACGTTTGTTTTATTTCTGGAATGAAATTTGAACTGTACAGTAACATTGCTTAAATGCAATATTAGTATAATATTAGAACTGACTATCATAGAGATATTTATCCCCGGAAATGGAGAAAATAATGGAAATTTTGTAAACAGAAATGATTCTCATGGGAAAAATAAGAGAAGAGGTGAATGAATCTAACAAAGCATTAAGTAAAGCATTTTGCTCAACATTAGTGAGTAGGGTTATGCAGTGCATGTATTGGATCATCACCTCTGGATAGTATTCTTTTCTGTCATGTGTTCATGGCATTACAGGGTAAGAGATAATTAGTCATAATCTAAATAAACTGCAAAACCTTTCCTCACTGGGCTTTGTAGAAATTCTGTATACAATGTATTTTTTATATTTAGTGTAGCAAACTGTATTCATGTTTCTTTATCTTTTCAATGGAAATAAATCAAAGGAGACTATTAATTCTCTTCTTCTAATTTTGAGCTATACAATAATGTTTCTGTTAAGATAAGAGGAATTCAGTATTGAGCAAATCCTTCTAGATTGTGACCTGAAAATTCATAGAAGAATTTGAAAGATGCTCAGTATGTCCTTGTAATATTTGAGATTTTAGCCCCAGTACTGGATTAGTATTTTTCAGGCATTAAAATTATTGTAAGATAGTTTATTTGTAGATTTTTAATAATAGTCTCCTTATTAAAGGATAAGCTTAAAAAATAATCATTAGGTTAAAACTGTGTCTTAAACCAAATTTTGGAAAAACTGATGGATACAAACTAATCTTTGGTATAGTGGGAGGTGTGTATTTTAAAGTGCACGTGCCAGTCCTTTAAGCAGTTGCATGTCTAAATTTCAGTGTAGATATCAGTCGATAAAATTGTCTTTATTTAAAAAAACAGGAAATAATTAAAGGTATATTTTATAGTATTATGGAGGTTTAAAACCATATGTAATAGAAATGTAATAATTTTATTAATACAAATTATAATACAAATTATATTTAGTATAAAGACATATAATAAATTGAACCCAATAATACTTCCTTACCAGTCATGTAACAGAGTAAGTATAAGCCTGTGAACGGGATGACTTAACGTAACTGTTGATGCATTTGAATGAAACATCTTTATCAAGTTAATACAAGAAGCAGCCATGCCCTACTTGAATTACTCATTTATAGTGACTGAGCAGCAGCCTGGATGCGGACTTTGAAATCCTGGGAAAATAAGATGTATGCATGCATTCAAATGTCGAAAGTCTTTGCTTTGGAGCAGCTGTAAAATGTTGAAGTGAGATGTCAGCCACTAGCTGTTGTCTACATTTTTAGTCCGAGGGGACATGTGATTGTTTAATTCCTAGCCAAGGTTTGTATTATTTTAATAATTTTATCCTCAGTTGAATACTTTGTGTTTTCAAGAGCCATTTGAATATTTAGGATCCAAGAATTAAAATATTTATCTGCTTTTTGCGTGCTTTTATTGCACTGCTTATTCTGACTTTAAGAACCTGTTTGTTTTGTTATAGTACATAGACAGTAATGTTTATTGTGCTTGTGCTGAGGGACTAGTAATCCTATAGATAAATAAATACCAAAATGAAGTGCTTGGATAGGTAGCATTTTCAGAAATGCTAAGGACATAAGGGTATAATAGCTGGTAAAAGCCACATATTAAAAGGATTAAAAAAAACACTGTTGGGGTGATGGAGCTTGCACAATCTTTTGCATCTCTGAGTTCCTTGTCTTCACAGCTTGATACCATGTTTCCTTTGAAAAGATAGACAAGTAGGAAATTAACTGTTCAACTTTAATTTTCCTTCAAATGATTGCACGATACCAAAGAGTGTGCATCCCATTGCATTTGAATTGGAGATTTTGATAAGAAGTGCCAGATGTTGTGTCTCAAGTATCCACAGTGTTTCCAAGTCCCCATTACAGAAGTAACCACTCCTTGCCCTGCAGGGACTGTACAAGCTGATGCATGAGGTGAGTGAGAGCAGGAACATCCACTTTTATTTATGGGAATATCTGTAGGGGCTGTGAACTTAGTCTGTAACAATTTTGAGGAAGAAAACAATGGTGATGTTTATCTATTCAGGGTTACTCATTGTCATCTTGCTTAATTAAGGACTATTCAGGAATAGGCTAAGACGCTTTTTCCTTAGGTTTCTGTCACAAGCAGAATTAAGACTCCTTGTACTTTCTTTCAGATTTTTTCCTGGAACAGAGCATCTCTTACATGTGCCTTACAAAATTGGTTTTTTTTGCTCTGGAAAATCACTCTCTCAAAACCATGATGGAAGGAGCAGGTGTTTTCTACACAACAGCAGCAAATTAAGCTACAGACTCATACATTGCGCCTGCTGTCTTGTAAATGGGACAATGGAGAGGCAAGAGTAATCCACCTTAAAGGCAGAAATATGATAGTTAAAATCTTCATTAAAATTTGTCCAAGGCAGCACTCCATTGGCATTGGTGAGAGAGAGAGAGAGACAGGGAGGACAGTATTTATTGTTGAGCCAAGTGGAACATTTTGGAATGGTTTGCATTGATCTTCTCCACTGAGGAACTCTAATGGGCTGCTCTGGGAGGATGATGGAGGGATATTTGCAAGAAGGGTGCTCCAACCCTCATAGCCTTGGCTTTGACTTGACTCTATTTAGCTTTAGCTGCAACAGTTTGTCACCTCTTCTCAAATGGCAGCAGCTCAGCTAGCTCAAATAATAAATGGATTCTGTATGTTGTGGTGGGAATATACTCTACCAAGTGACTCCAGAGCATGTATTTTTAAGAGCATAAAAATTAGTAATTAAGAAGCATACTTGTACAAAATTAGCATGAGGTAATGCAAACGGACCAAAGTGTTTTTTATTAATTTTCTGTGGGGTCCCATAGTGAAACACTTTCAAGTGAATGCTTCTATATTAGGAATTGCTGTAACTTAGGATCAGTTACAGCAAATTTGGTCTTAGATTTGAGGAAATAAAGCCAGGTTTAAGTTCCTGCCATGCTTTCTGGTGTGAGGCAAGTAATGTTCTGCCATTTCTAATGCAGATACCCCTGTATGTTCCTTTTTCTTAATGTCCTTTCTACGGGAGGTTGTTGACTCATAGCATAACCCCCAGCACATAAAACTATAGTCTGTGTGCTCCTGACTCTCTGATCTAGACATTTTGGATAGTTGTTTTGGGGTTCATGCTTTGCAGGGCCATGACTCCCAACCACATTGGAACATAGGAGCCTTCCTACTGCTGCTGGTTCAGCAAAGTTGAACCAGTGTAACAAATATTTTTCTTTAAGTAGTAAAAATGCGAAGCTAACCCCTATGGCAGTCCTACTCCTTTTTCTGTTTGTTTATTTTCTTAAAAGAGAGATAAAGTCCCATTCCTACCATTCATTACTTAAACTGACATGGTGGAATAAAATTTTGGATTGGCCAGAGGTGATTTCATACAGTTAAAAGAAGTGGGAATACTTTATTTCTTCTTACCAGACAGCTGTCGTAACCTTCCTAAGTATTTTCATGTTTACAGAATCACAGAATGACTAGGTTGGAAAAGGCCATTAGGTCATCAAGTTCAACTATACCTGTCCTCTCCTAAACCATATCCCTGAGCACCTCATCTACCCATCTTTTTTTTTAAATACATCCAGGGATGGTGACTCAACTGCCTTCCTGGGCAGCCTGTTCCACACCCTGAAAACTCTTTTGATGAAGTATTCTTTCCTAACATCTCATCTGAACCTGCCCTGGCACAGTTTGAGGCCATTTCCCCTTGTCCAATCACCTGTCACTTGGCAGAAGAAACCATCCCCCACCTCTCCACAACCTCCTTTCATATAATTGTAGTAGACAGTGATGAGGTCTCCCCTCAGCCTCCTCTTCTCCAGACTAAACAAACCCAGCTGCTCCTCATAAGGTTTGTTCTCCAGACCCTTTACCAGCCTGGTTGCCCTTCTCGGGACCTGCTCCAGGACCTCAATGTGTTTCTTGTAGTGAGGGGTTTATCTGCACCTGTGTTTATTGATGCATGTGTACAAGTGTAAGGAGAGAACAAGGTTTCTATTCTCATTCAGTCTGTGAGTAGGATGTTCTGAGTTTTTCTGAGATTTAGGAGGAAAGCTTAGAAAAATGATTTTGTAATCCATGGTAGGTTATTTGACATACCCTTATAAATTTATCAGACTGCTACAACTTGAGAGACAATATAAATCTTTTTAGCTCTAGATGCTTGTTTCCCAGAGGATTACAAGTGGAACAGGAGGACAGTTTCTTTAATTCCTTTATCCATAGCTCAATCCTTTTGGAAAATCTCCAGTTCTTTGTGCCTCAGGAACAATGCCAGCCAAATACGTGGTGGTTTTTTGACAAATCCTACCTAGTTTTTGTCAGTACCAGTGCATTGTGCTTGACATCTTATAGGGAACTGCAGGCAGACTCTCCTCATGTACGGTGAGCTAGAAAACAGAGTAGTGGTTGATTTGATATTTTCTAGTATTTTCCATTTTTTTTTCCTTCAGAAGATAGGACAATAATAAAATATCATACGACATAAAAGTAGCTTCATAGTTATTTTAGGAATTTTTACATGACTCCACCTGTCCTTGGCCTGTCATGAACATATGACACCTGCAACACTTTTAAATGAATCTTGCATGCCACATTGTCTGATACACAATAGATGGTTTAGTTTATATAAACCTATATCAATGCTCTCATTATAACTTTAGAAAAAAAAAATTAGTACTTTGAGCTTTCTGAGGCTTTACTAAATTTTTACTGTATTTTTATAAATCAAATTATCTTATAAATAAATGGGCTGTATCTAATAAAGGTGAGTGCCAATCCTTAGAAATCCCAGACAAAAGCTATTGAGTATGCCAGCTTAAAATACATACAAGGTGGCTTGCGTCACTGGTTTTAGTGCAGTCATTTAAGAGGGATGTTGTAATTGCTTAGAAGGGCTGAATGTATCTGGCATGTCTGTGTGCCAATGCAAAAAATATTCAGACTTTCCTAAGGCATTTTAATATGTTTCTTCTCTCAAGTGCAGTTTAATATTTAGTCACTGATAGCGTCCATTATTATTGTTATGCTTCAGATCAAGGAAAAGCTAAAAGTGTCTGAATTACAAATCTTTTTTTTTTTTTTTTTCTGCCCAAGGAATAACAGAAGGTAGCAGACTGAAGTTCAGATTTATATGGTGAATAAGTTTGAGTAGTTTTCTGTGCCATTAGCGGAACAAATTAAACTTTCGCTGGTTGAGTGCATATACCTAAACAGTGTAGTGTGGGAGGATTATCAGCCAGTTAGTCTTATTGGTTTATTGGCAGCAGAGCAGATTTAAACCAAATTTTCCCATGGCAGAGGTACTGTATCAGTGATCCCAGAAGTTTTCCTAAGAAATTTATGAAGTGGTATGAAAGTAAATTACTGAAGAGCCATCAAAGCAAGTATGTTATTAATTGACAATTTATTGACTTCATCCTTACTCGTAGGTTAAAAACAAAAAAAGAGGATTAGGATTCAGCCTACACTTTGAAAGCTGCGTGAGGTCTTTTGTACGATATTTCGGTTAAGCTGTAATTAATTAACTTAATTAAGCAAATATTAGTAAAAGAGTAAAAGCACACTCATTCTGATGGATCTATAAAAATAGTCATAAGATCAATGTAAATAAGTAATGGAAAGCGTGAATCTGGGTCTGGTTAGGGCAGAGTGTAACACCAGTTATCTTTGATCTTCTGAGAAACAGTCCTTGCTCAAGCAAATCTCTCGTAGACCTCACTGACTAATTGCCAAAGAACTGCTGGGTCTTTACCCTTCAGGTTAAGGTCGAAAATATATTGCTGTTTACTCTACTAGACCATTTCTTCATGCCTAGATTTAACATGTTTAATTCAAACATTATTGCAATTTGCTTTTGTTGTTTATTATAATTTTACCTATATTAAAAGAAATTATAGTAGAAAAGAGCTATCTTGTGTTAACTTCTTTTTCTTTTATAAACTGAATAATAATTTACTAATGAATACTTTATAAACTTACTTAGCTAATTATTTAACTTCTTTGAGTATCAGCTCCTCTGTAAAAATATGTCACCATCCATACAAAATGCTGTGGAAATTACTGTAAGAATGTTTTCAGACTCCCACTTTGAAAGTATTATATGAAGACTGGAATTTTATTCTGATAGTAGAAATACTTTGATTATTAGTGAGCACACTATATCTTTGTTAAGGATCTAATATTTCAGTTAGGAATTAAATTCTTGCTAATCTAATATTATGCAGAAGTGGAGGTCTCCTTTAAGCACTAAAGAAACTCTCAAAGCGCTTTCTTCCCAGATTAGTAATGTATAATTTAAATTTATGGGGGCTTTTATGTCAATCTTGATTAAGACATGTAGATTTAATGAGAGGAATATTTTTCCTATTGCTAGTAGTCCATAGAGCCTACTGCATCAAAAACACAGGAACTCTCCCTTCCTGCCTTTTTCTGACACCCAGGAACTTTTGCTTTGCGTGTCTGATAAATTGTTTGCCAGCTAGGAGGGAAAATGCTTGACTTTGAATCAGAGTTGAATTTCTTGAGGAAAATATCATACTGAGCACTGTGTCCACAATGGGAACTTTTACAGAACAGTTTACTCTGCTATCAGGATTTTTGGCCAATTTACTTGTGAAAGCATTCTTCTAGAAATCTGCTTAATCAGTAATTCTGTTTTGAAAATAAACATTGTGTAAGGATCTGTCCTTTTCTATTAACATCTCCAAACATTCTAAATAAATCTAAGTAATTTTTTTTTCAGTCACCCATGATGATATACTTCCCTTCTTTGATATTGTCAGTTTTACCTACTTTGTTCGTGGTACTTCAACTTTGATCTCAGCTAATTGCCATTAAATTCACACCGCTTACTGACTTGGCAAGCCAGAGCAAGTCAATGCTATTCATCATAAGGAGACCAGTTACTTTATTCTGTCCCCTCTAGGCATGTGCTTGTTTGTTTAACAGCAAAATGGTTTGAGAGGTTTTACATATGGTACTCATACATTTTCCATGTGAAAATCAATAACATAGCAAAATTCTACTACTGAAGGTTTTTAAATGTGTTTATTGCATGAGACATAGGTATATGTAAAGATATTTTTTCATGCTGTTTCATATGCCATTTCTGTCCCACAGTGAGATTTCCAGTGAGGTGTTTGGAGCTCGTCCTCGGGTCAAAGGATTTTTGTCTTCATTTTTCAGAATAATGACTATTTTTGCCTATTTAAGCTATTAAAATTCATTAAAATGAAACACATGTAGACTTTTCCTCTAAGCTTATTTCCTCGTATTCAGATGTCAGATACTGCTTGCTTTTGGGCCAACACAGATTCTCCCAAGGCATTGTCTGTCCTGGGCATGTCCACTGTCGTTGCCCAGCTGATGATGTGGTGATTTTTGTGTCTTGCGTAATTTACCAGTATGAATGCTGGTAGTGAGCATTACTTTAGTAATTAAGTATATTTATTAATTTTGAATATTTTGAAATGTTTGAATTGTATTAAATATTAAAAAGTTTTGACAAAGCAAGTATCTTGTAGAAAAAGTTTCATATATATGTTAATTTAAGCTTTTTTTCTCCAAAACAAGCAGGACAGGTCACTGGGAAATTTGGTAGTGATTATTTTTATCCCTTTGCCCCTTCAATCCAATTTTGCCCTTAAGAAACATCTCTTTACCAATAATAGCTCCTTCTTCCAGAGCCTGGGATGACCATGCACAACTGAGGCAAGGGCTAACATCTAATGCATGTAGATTTTTATAATCCGTACTGTTAAATTGACCCTAAATTTGAAACTGAGGAAAAACTTCATACTGATTTAGCAACATTACTACTAAATCATCCTGAAGGCAGCTTGGGAGACAGGTAATAGAAGTCCATGCGTTAGCCAGTGTGTTTGCTGAATCTTTCAGAATTCTTTGACCTCAGTTAATAATTTTCTACATTGCAAGAAGAATCTTTTTAGTATAGTCATCTCTTTCTCGAAGGAAAGAATGGGAAATACATTTGAAAAAACAGAACATATTTTTCTTTGTAGAAAAATGTAGAAATACTAGTGCACATCCCCCTTCCCCCTCCCGCCCCCCCAAAGGTCTAATTTGATTTGCTCAAAATTGTTTGAGTTTTGGGTTGGGTTCTTTATTTCCATTTGCTGTAGTGTTTTTCAGTGCCTGCCTTGACTCTGTGAAATCAATCTTACTGGAATGTTCTTTGAATGTTAATCTGCATGGACTTTTTAATGAATGTTTATGTCACTGTGTGGAACAGCTGAGCTCTCTACTACATTTTATGCATTTCAATAACTAAGGCTGTTATTATTTATCTTCAATTTTTCATGCTTGATATATGTAATGAGTAAGAACATGAAGGGGAAAAATAAAGGATAAACCTTAGGGCCCAACGAAAGCTATTGGACAGTACTTGAGAAGTACTGAAAACCTCCAGTACTCCAGAACTGCATCCAGACACAGTGTTGCCAGTCTCCATTATTTGGTTCAGTAATTAGTGCAGTGCCTCTGCTGTTTTTCTGGATAGCAATGTGTCCCAGTCAGTTTTAAAGGAAATTCTCCATCATGCCATCATTGTTCAAACAATTTCAAAGCACAGTAGATTGCCCGTAAACTCCATACAGTGGGAATCGGAGCAGAGCTTAGCCAGATGCCAGAATCAGTGTAGCCGACTGTGAAAGTAGAAACCTCACCTGAATTGACTCTGTCTCTTCCTCCTTACATCCCACACTAGTGAGAAAAAACCCAGAGATGCTCGCAACAGTATGGTAGGTGGGCATGCTGGAAATTGTGGTGCACGGACACTGATAGCAGCCTCAGTTTTAAAGATTTCATACTACTGTGCAGATGATTATGTGTTTGGGAATGTTTTGGGTCCTTAGGGTCCATCATCTCTTTTTGGAATATGGAGTGTAAATAGGTTTTGTTTGTTTTGCTTGGTTTTGTTATACAGTTTTCTCATAAGACTCGTGTTAATGTTCAGGAAGCAAGATTTAAATAAGACACTGTTTCTTGTTTTAGTGAAGTTTGAATTCTTTCTCCCGAAGAATAAAATATGATGGGAGACAGTTAAATACAGTAAAAACTGAAATAAGCTGTCCAAGCTAAAATCACTAAGACCACCCAGGTCTTGGACCACCCAAGGGACCAGCAACAGGCAGTTGCCTGAAAGTGGCCTTTTACTAGAGGTCGAACAAGTTCCATTGCAGCTCTTGGGAATATTTGGTAGCAATTTCTTAAATGCAGTTGGCTGCCTACTGAAGGTGGTCCTTATTCCAATTCCCACTGCACAAGCAGTGTTCCTGTGAAGATGGCCCTCCTTATTTACTTATTACCTTAACCTTACATTTCATTTTTAGGGCAAAAGTAGAATTAGTAGGGTAGCAATGTGCTGCTACTGAGTGGAGATTTCAGTCTATTACAGAGTTTATGTAGTGTCACATGTAAATAAGATTTTTGAATGGGGGATATTTGATCAATGCTACTTCTAGGATTTGTGATGAGACGCAAATTGGGAGGACTCCTAACTCAGTAATGAGTTAATAACTAATAACTCAACTTGAACTGCTTAAACTATACATCTCTTTGTGAGAAATGGTACAACATGAAACCAGCTAATTCAGCATTAGAATTGCTGTGGTCCAAAGCTTAAGTGGGCTTTGGAAAACACAGAAAATCCCTAATTTTGAAATTGTTGGAAGTAGCAGGTTTTGTCCTTAAAAACACAGTGAAGTGATGGATAATATGGACTGAGTAAATATTTCCCAGGATTAAAAATAGACAGTGCTGGGAAATTCGCTTTAATTTAAGTGTTTCCTGTGGCAGCTGTCATTTCAAGATGGTTTCCCATTTTTTTTTTTTTTTTTCAAAATAGAAGCAAACTTTTGAATAAAGAGGACTTTAGGTAAAGCCCTGCAGGCATCTGAGGTAGTTCTAGAGCAGCCAGATACAGGCATGGTGGGATGGATGGTGTGGAGAGAGTACTGATGTGAGAGAGTGTCAACTCCTGAATGTTGTATCTGTGTATTATTGTGGATATATGTATAGGTGTATGTATTTTTTTTTATGTGTGCATTAATAACAGTTTAATTAAACAACATTATTCATATATAAGTACCACAAATATTTGTGTTAAATAGTGGACCTAGCCTGGGTTTTCTTTCAAATATTATTTTATTTATGGGGAGTTTAAAAGTATAGACTCAGGTGATCCACATTATCAAATAAATTGTAGATACCGTTGTAATAATAACTTTGTCAGAACATTCACAAAACATCCAGTCCAACAAGCTGTAAAGCTTTTCCATCTCACTGTCCTATAATGAACTGAGTACTAAGAAAAAGAAAATCCTTAGATAAAGAGCATATACTAGTGAAGTTTTTTATTTATTTTAATGAACAATGATATGATGAAATAATATGAGGGATGAAGAAAGGGTTTAGCATTATTTGTAGGTAGAGAGATAAGTTGTGTAGCTTTATTACCAATGTTTCTAATTTTTCTCCAGTTCCGTAGGGCTAAGAATTCTTTGCAAGTCTGTGTAAACAGAGTCCCGATGAACAGTTTTACTGAGGGGAATGCTCTCGGCAGGGCTTTGTTAACCTGACATTCTGTGGTTTCGCCTCATAAAACTGGCAAAGGGCTCTCTGCGTGGAATGTTAATGGGGTGAAGTAATGAATGCAGGATGGGATGCAAGATTCAGGGATGATTAAAGTCCTTACTTGGGGGTTTTGGAGGAGATCTTGGCAGACAGTAGCTATGAGATAAAAGCATTGGTTGTTTGGGGTTTTTTTGAGCTAACAGTTGGATCTTTTTTCTGGAGAATTGGCTTTGGAGTTCCGTGGTGCTGTATGAATGTAAGACAATAATTGAAAGTTAAGTTACATACGTATCTTTCAACTTGATCTAGGTGAAAGGAAAATTTGAGGGTCATCCCCTTGGTTTTAACACAATGTTAAAAAAGTTCCTATTTCAAAACATTCTTATAAATTATGTTATTTTTACTTGTGCAGTAATATGCTGTAATGAGATTTTCTTTAAGTAGAAGGTTGCTTGTGCCATACCTTTACTTTCTTTTCAAAAGTAGTACTTTGGGAAACATTTGACTAAACTAATTTAAATTCCTGGAATTTGTGACTGCTTTTCTGAGGGAAATATATTCAAGACTTTCCTTCATAGTTCCCAAGGAACCAAGCAGTGAAATTTTTATACAAGTCCAGTACTAATTAGTTACAATGTTCGGGCATGACCTGATCTTGAAGTTGGTGTAAATGAAAATGAATGAAAACCTGTATGGACGAGCTGTTTCTTCTTCTGTGTGAGAATGATGTTTATTTTTTGAGGGCCCAGATCAGGCCTTGTGAAGCAGGTGTATTTATTTGTGTTACGGTAGATCCCACCCATAACTGTCAATCTGAGGATTTTTATCAGATCCCCCATGCTTAATGACATTGATACTTCATCCTCTCACTACATGATGTTCAAGTGCTGCTCCATCAGACTGGCTAACATGAAGGGCTTTGAGCCCTTCAGACGAGCCCGATTCAGGAAATAACAAATGACCAGTAAACAGTGGAGATATGATAAACTAAACACTGGGAAAATTGTTTTCTAGGTATTTTTAAAAGTACATAGTCTTAGCTGCCTGATACTACACAGGTTCAGGAGCAGACCCGAGTGAACTCAAATTTACCTATTTCCTGGCATTGCTTATCTATACATTTGCATCTAAGATAAATGAAAGAATGGGGTAAGCATCAGTCTACCACTACTTTCAGTTTTCACAAAGAAAACAGGTTTGTGGCTGTGGCAGAATATAGGTGTTGGGGTTTCAGGGTGCAGGGGGTGAAGAGGAAGAGGAGCTTAAAGAGAGATAGGATAAAATTTGTAGGTTTAGCTTTGCTTGGTGATATCAGTAAATTAGGGAATATGCATATGGACTTTCATATGCATATGGACTACAATTAAGGCCAGTAAAAATGCCCTTAATTTTGTAAGGAAAAGTGAAATGTGGGACGTTTACTTCTGTCAGCCAAAAGTGGTTAAAATTAACATCAGCACAATGAGTATCTCATGTACTGTTGATGTAATACACAGGGATTTGAGTAATTTTCCTGTTTTAAATAATTGTCTTAGGTCATTAAGATTATTAAAAATCATTTAAGAGAAACTTACATTCTATAAGTATTGGTTGCAAAATGGTTTTTTGAAGGCTCATCAGAAACAGCATTGAGCAGTGATTCTAGGACAATTTATACTCAGAGGTGTGTATTGTAATGATTAGAACAATTTCTGAAGGGCCATCCATATATTCTCTATTACTGGAAAAGTTAAAATACAGGCTTTTTCAGAAGATATGTTCAAGCACAGCTAGATGTTTGAGGGCTAATTCAGGGAAGCCCTGTTACCTGATTTTCAGTAAAGTAAGTGGATGGATCTTGACTTGTCTGTCCCTTAGTACATGGTCCTCAGTAAGTTTGTGGATGACACTAGGCTGGGAGGAAGTGTTGGACTCCTTGAGGGTAGTGAGGCTCTTCAAAGGGACTGAAATAGGCTGTACCAATGGGCTGAGACCAACAGGATGAGGTTCAACAAGGCCAATCGCAGACACCTGAACCTGAAACATAACAACCCCAGGCAGTGCTACAGGTGTGGAAGAGTGGCTGGACAGCTGTCAGGTGGAGAAGGACCTGGAGGTTCAGGTGGACTGCTGACTGGGTATGAGCCAGCAGCGTGCCCAGGTGGCCAAGTCGGCAAATAGCATCCTGGCTTGTATCGGAAATGGCAGTACACCTAAGGAAGTGATTGTACCCCTGTACTCAGCACTGATGAGGCTGCACCTCTAGTACTGCATTCACTTCTGGGTCCTTTGCTACAAGAAGGACATTGGAAGCCTGGAGTGGGTCCAGAAAAGGGCACCTAGGCAGGTGAAGGGTCTAGAGAACAAACGTTATGAGGAGCGGCTGGGGGAGCTGGGGTTCTTTAGTCTGGAGAAGAGGAGGCTGAGGGGACACCTTATCACTGCCTACCTGAAAGGAGGTTGTAGAGAGGTGGAGGATGGTCTCTTCTGCCAAGTGACAGGTGATTGGACAAGGGGAAATGGCCTTAAGCTGTGCCAGGGCAGGTTCAGTTTAGATATTAGGAAGAAATACTTCACCAAAACAGATGTCAGGGTGTGGAACAGGCTGCCCAGGGAAGTGCTTGAGTCACCATCACTGGATGGGATTAGATTTTGGTAGTACTCGCTCCTCCTCTTGAATTTTAGAAATCAAAAATATATGAAGCAAAATCTTGACAAGACCCATGTGTAACTTCATACCAGTAATTGTCTTGGACATTATGTTTGATGTGTTAAATACAAGGAAGATTTGTTATGTCAGATTGCAGCTTACCCCAATCATTCAGCTGTACTTAGTAAGATGCAGCCAAGTGTATCAGTTCATTCAGCTGAACACTATACTTGAGGTGAGGCCTCACTGGTGCCGAGTAAAGGGGAAGGACCATTTCCCTACTCCTTTTGGCCACAGGGTTCCTCATGCAGGCCAGGATGCCATTGACCGCCTTGGCCAGCTGGGCACACTGCTGGCTCATATTCAGCTGGCTGTTGATCAAGACCCCTAGGTCTCTCTCCTCCAGACAGCTCTTGAGCCACTCCTCTCCAAGCCTGTAGCTTTGCACAGGGTTGTTGTAATGAAGTTTGTTATCTCTCTTTGAGGAGTCACTCCATACACTGCTTCAGGAAAAGCAAAGAATGTTTATTAAAGATAAAAAAAATGTTAGAGGTTGTGCTTCACGTTTCTTTTAAAAAGGTATATTTATTGAGTAGGTGATGACAAAGCATAAGAACAATATAAATTGCATACTTTAAATCTTTTACCAAAGTGATATTTCCTTTTGTAAAGTTGATTCTGGTTCAAAACAGAATCTTTGTTAGAATGTAAGGCACTGCATAAGTAAGACAGAAGGGACAATATTTATTTATACATTTACTCCTGCTTCTCTAGAATTAAAGAAGCAGCATCAGTTTTGACTGTTAAAATGTATGAACCTTTGATTTATGTCTGTCCACAGTTGGTGATTGTGTAGTCTGGTTTAAAACATGATGATAGTACTTGTGAGAGTGGAAGCCTGAAAACATAAGTTTGCTGAAAGTGGATTAATGTTCAACCTCTAGTCACTTTCCATTCACTTGCAAGTGTGGTATTTACTAATAGACCCATTTTGTTGGCAAATCTTCAGTGATTAGAGGAATGTTTCACTAGTGGAATTTAATAGGTGGTTTGAATAGCATTGCATCATTTGTGAAAAGGCATCATATACATCTGTTTCGATTGGAAAAAAAATAAAAAGAAATACTGTACATGCAATTTGATTCTTGAGCAGTGTTGCAATACCCCTACTCCATCTGTCAAGTCTACAAGTCTTGAATTCATAATTGCCATTGGGATCAGCGTGTGTCTGTCCCTTACCATATCTTAAGGAGCTTTTAGAAGTATCTTAGAGTTGTGCATTCTCCTGTGTAATAGCACTTGAGGAAGACCCACAAGGTCCCTACATATACACTCGCAGGGCTCTGGAGCGAGCTATTTCCCCAGAAACTAAAGATGGTCCTTCAGCTGTTCATAGCAAGAGCCTTACTTTAATCCTTTTAATTTTTCAACAGGGTTGTTTTATGCCAGTACTAGTAAAACTTATATTTGTTTGCTGAAAAGGTCACGAACCTAGTAAGATTTGGGGCCAGAAGAGAACATAGGAAGTCTCCTTATGGCAGTAGGGGTTGGAAAGCTAGCCCAACAAAAGCCTGATTAGTCTGCCTGTAATGCAAAGAACCTCATAAAAGGAATGCTTCCACTCTTTTCTCTTTACGTGTTTCTCCTGTGCTGTCTCCTGCTTCTTTAAGCCCAATGGTCGGAGTATTTTTACATCATGAGCATCACATATACCTTTTAAAAGAAAACAAGCATTTCGAGAGGTCTTAAAAAGAGAAGTCTGTGGCTAGTAAGAAACTTGCAGAAACTATGAAGTTATATTGCTTCTCAAGTGTAAGAAGAAAACATTTAAAATTAATCATCTGGATCCTCGGGCTTGGAGAGTTACAATAAAGTTGTGACAAAACTTTTATGTTGTGACCAACATTTAAACAGTGTTAAATCAATATATTGAAGTTATTTACACAGATCTGTTCAAATGTTTTATTTCAGAGAGCATGAATTTCTCAAAGGCATTTCGTGCTTAATCACATGAACTATGACTGTGGTATCACAGGAGCAAAATTATCATTCTACCATAAATATTTAATCTTAAACTGTGGATTAAAATTGCTCAGATGCTTTGCTTTATCCTTTTAGTGAAGCAGAGATTCCGTAACATTCATTTTGTTTGTTTCCTGCAGAGGGAAAGGATGTAGAGAACTGATCTATAACAAGTTATTAATTCAGGGACACTTCTCATATACTTCATGTTTGACAGAATTCAAGTTAAAGCTTTAACCTAATGTACCAATTTGTAAGTTTGGGGTTTTTTTGTGGTTTGTTTTTTTTTTTGTGTGTGTATTTATTGCAAAGAGCCTAAATGTCTCTTAAGATAGCACTTTTTTATCACAGTCCCATAATTCAAGTATGAAGTAAGTAGAAATAGTTGGATTATGTGAACTTTTTATCTTTCTCAGGATTAAGTGACTGATGCTGAAAAGATCAGCTTGCTACTGGTTGGTTTGCTCTTTCTGACTTCTTGGTTTGATAACCCAAATCAGTAATAATTCTACTTCATTAAAATGTCAGAGACCTAGACCTGTCTTCGCCTGATAAAGAACAGGCATTTGGGCTTTAGAGCTGTCACTGTAGTCTCATTGGATTATGCAGCTGATTTATAGATTTGTCTGTGGCACAGCTTCTTGATGGCCATGTCCTTTGTTAGCACCTTTCTTATCAAGCTTTTCTTTCTCTGCTGCTTATTTATTTGTTTCCTTTTCTGTGAAGTCTGCTAAGGAGAAAGTAATAGACTTTCTGCTGCTGTGGTGATGATCAGTGTAACCAGTAGCTGCAGTGATAGCATGAGCAGGGTTAGGGCAGAGCTTTAAATTCATGGCATGAGACTGAGTTTGTTTTTATTGGGATAGAGTGAGATGTTTGCCATACTTAGTCAAAACCTGAAAGTGATTGCACCTTTGTACACACAGCACTGGACATTATTGTCTTGACAGGTCTCCTTGTTTGTTAATTTGTGCAGTTGTTTGCTTGGACTGCTTGTGCTCTTACAGGACTGTAATGGAGAAAATTGGAAGCACGGAAAGTAAAGATGACACTGAAAAGGAGAATGATTGAAAAACAAGGAAAGTCGCTAGTAATAACCTTACTGGGATAAAGAGAAAAGGTTTGCATAATTGAAATACTTTCGCGGGGGGGAAGAAAAGCATGGTTGTGAGTCCACTAGTAAAGTTACTATGTGTACTAGAATTACTTATATGCTTCTGCTTGTTAGATTTAGAAGATACAAAACCTGATTACACAAATACAGTGGGCTACTTTTCCTGACCACAACTTTTACTGGAAAAGAATAGAGATTCCAAGCACAATTTACTTGCTAGAAAATAGCTTTGATTTTTGTAACTGAATGTGTAAACCCTCACATTGCTTTGACATCTCTCACTGATGACAGATTCCTAATTATTATAGTATTATTGGAAAACACTGCTACAGCCTGCAGAGTGATTTCACACTTGTCATCTATTATTTTGCTGAATTATTGATAGACCCATGGCTATATTTTATTGCTCTGAGAGATAATTCACTGTGATGATAGAAAACTCAAGAATTATTTACTCTCTAGATGTGTGTAAACCCCTGCATGTTTTTCAGTCCAGAAATGTTTCATGAGATTGCTACTAGTGAATATGTTTTTTTTAATGGTAATGTTACATAAAAGTTGTACCTTACAGTATGGAAATATATAGGGCTGAAACATTCCAGTTTCATCTCTGGCTGACAGGGTGCTAATGGGGAAAAAGACAGTTTTCTTTGAAGTGGCAAAGATTGGCCAAACTCCCAAGTGCCTTTTGTTTTCATTCATTTCTTATTCTTCTTATGGTGTCCTTGGGCATTACATTGCCCTGTCTCCATTGAAATTCCTCCTCAAAACCTGTTTATTTGTGAGTCTGTCAGCACAGAAGCAAGAGATGGAAAAGACTTGTTAGGTCACCCAGTCATCCTTTCTGCCAGTGAAGTGAGGAAAGGTCAGGGAAGAGGGGAGAAATGTTTTTGAGATTGCTCTGATACGTTTTCAAGTCGCTACTGGCACATCCTAAGTAAAGGCAAGCAGTTACCCTGAGTACTCACGGCCCTGGTCCCTGTAGCCACAGTATATGTTTCAGGCATCCTATTGGGTTAAAGCTTTGGATTTTATTACTGAATCTGAGATCTGTAAAAGAAACTAAATATTGATAGTAAGAAACAAGGGGCTGCGTGTGGAGGATGAGTATAATGTGTTTGCATACATTCCTGTTCGTAAGGTTGGAAAGCTTCTTTTCCATACCTGACATCTGAAGAGTCTGGAACCATGTCTTTCAGCTTCTTGAGACTGAAGATGATAGCCACCATGACTGCAAAAACAAAATAAATAAAAAATTAATAAAAATTCAATCTAAGGACCCAAAAAGAAAATCAAGCTTAAATAAATGATGTGATACACGATAATTTTACAGAGTAATAGGTTTCATTATTCCATTATCCTGTTAAATAAAGGCTCTGCACTGCAGATAAAAGGTAATGCAGTCTGATCTGGCAGTTTGATGCAAGTGAAATTTTTTCATATTTTGGGGATGTATATTTGTTTAACTGTGTAATAAAAAGCAAGTGGATACTAGACTGATTTAAAGGTAGTATGATGAGAAAGTAGTATGTGATAATCCTTTCTTTACAAGGCGGGACAATAGGTTTGACCAAATACATATATACGCGTGCATATGCATGTATGTAAATCTTGGGTGTGTGTGTATGCATCTGTATGCAGATGCTAATTTTTCTCTGTCCTTAACATTATATTGGACATTTAATTTTAAGAGAGTTGGCAGGTCAGTCTCTAATCCCATAGTTTTGTTGTTGGGTTTCGGTAATATAATTAGTTGTCAGAGGGTGATGTGCTGATTACTCTGTGAATATTGCAGGTGCTGTGGTTAGGAGTATAGAGGTTGGTTTCATCCTGCTGTCAGTCTTGGAGCAGTCCTAGGATGGCTTAACTGCATATGTGACCTGATTGGATGATTAACAAAATTAAAGATATATGATAGTTTGATCCTATCCCTTTGAGAGAGGAGGAACCTTCTGTGCCTTTTGAAATAAGCAGGAATGCTAGACAAGGATCAGAGGTGAAATAGTCACCCCGCATTCCATTCAACTTGGGGAGTAAATTTTATAATAGCATGACCTACAATCTCTGGAGTTCAGGATTGATTTTATTTATTGCAGTGTGCTAACACTGATTTTAAATTCTAAATATGCTGTCTTAGGTAACAACAAAGTTTTCAGCCTGGTAGGAAAATCAGGGTAATGTGTTTTGGTTCCTCATGGTAGAAGAACTAGACTTGCTAACTTCAAAATGTATGACAAAGCTGTAGGGTGGGGGAGAGTGTGGTGCGTGTC